>OX419602.1:5229474-5376380 GCA_948473455.1 Teleiodes luculella
TGGCCATATAAAATCCGTTTAAAATATGTTAACTATCATGAATACAATTTGTTTTGAAAGAGTCTATCGATACTATTGTAAGCAATAGTCAGATATATTCTAACGATAGTTGAAAACAATCTGTATAATCATAGTAGCGATAGTCAAATAGTTTCGATACTATCGATAGTATTAGACTACTAACATACAATAGTATCTATAATCTTATGGACATTCGTGGTTATTGCCCAATACAGTAGACTATCACACTTATTCGTTTAACGTTAAACGTTGTGTAGATATCGTCGGCACACGACGGTCTGTTTAAGAGATCGCATATAAATAATCAGGGTTTAAAATATCGGACTCATTATCCGTTTCAATTTCTATGAAAATAATGGGGTATATTATCAAGTGAATAAAAAAATATTGTATTAATTAATCAACGGATTTACATGTCCAAACCCTGAAAATTACAAAGCAGTGGTCTAGAAGACTTTCAACACTTTAGAGTCTAAAGTTTAGACCAACAACGACCACTAAGAAACCAAAATTAAAGAATAAGTGTAATATTAGTAGCTGTGTTCGATAAAGGAATCAAAGGAGACCGCTAGAACAAGTTTTTGTGTCAATTTAAACCTACCTTTATTCTGTTGCTTATAATATTAGTTTTGCGCTGTAATAATAAAAACATTGCATATGTATGTGCAAATGAATGAACATTATAATGTTGATAGTAAAATATTGATAGAGATTATTGTTAAAATGTGATCTCCCCAGTCCATGTGTTTCCAGTCGCATTGTCGACAAGTTCATTGTTTATAATTATAACAAATAAGGTGACCTAAGTGACTTTGTATTAGGTGTTATCCCCTTAGATTTATTTGCCTTGCTTTTTTCACACGAGTAAGCAATGCGCTGGGAATATGTAAACTGGTTTATTGAAAGCGATAATTATCAAGGTGGTATGGAGTGACAGCGTTCACAAATTGTTTCGACTGATTCGTAAGGCAGCGTGAAGCAACTAACAAAATTAATATGTAGATATAGGCTGATAGTTGTTGTAATTTATACTTGCGATTGTAGAAGAAAATACGTCATAACATGTCCTTCCAGGTATAATCCTCCCCTATGAAACCGTAATGAAATTCCATTCTGACAATGCTAAAACTTACTACTCTCTTGGTACTAGTTGGTATAGTAAGAACGCTAGTACCATTATAATTCCGGAGATATACCTATAGTTTAGGGAGGATTGTAGCTTCATGTGCAAGCCATAATCCTCCCCTCTCGTGTAGCCAAACGGTGGGGTCTTTTGACTTAGTTTATATCCAAAAAGTTAGTATCAGATTACTATTCATTGCTCAGTAAAGAAAGAACACTGGTCGCGTTGTAATTCCTGATACTAACTTTTGAGGGGAGGATTATGGCTTGCCCATCAAGCTACAATCCTCCCCAAACTATAGCTATGTCTCCGAAATTATAATGGTACTAGCTTTCTTACAACGATACCAACTAGTACCAAGGGAGTGGTAAGTTTTAGCATTGTCAGAATGGAATTTGATTAAGGTTTCAAAGGGGAGGATTATACCTTGAGGGACATGTCATAACATTATATTTAATAATGGAACCACTTTACATACAAAGTTTGACACTTTTATTTTCTTTATGCCGTTTTTGTGTTTTTACACGAAGGGAATTGAAATAATTAGGATCAAGAAAAATAAAAGTGCTAAACAGATAAATGGGCAAAGGGTTTTAGATATTAAAATATTGTTTGTAAAATGATCGAAATGCAATAAAATTTGGATATAGATAGACCATAGGATAATGTTTGCTAATGTATATAGTAACGAGTTTTTCATTTATATTTATTGAGAATGACTATTAAATAAGGTAATATTTCCTGAAGTTCTTTACTTTAATAATATGTCTTGGAAGCCAGTTATATTTCATGCAATTTTTTTTCTGGTTTTACACCTACCATTCCACAGAAAAATAAACCATCTGCAAGGAATACGCCTGGGATTTTTATATTTGTGCACTCTCCAAAAAAACTATGGGGAAGTTTTAACTCAATGAAGAGATTACTATACAAAGATATTGATCATCACAAATATTTTATTATAGTGGAGGCAAAGGCATAATCATCACGGCCTCGTAGCCTACTTAGTAATACGTCTGCCTATGAAGCATAGAGTCGCGGGTTCGAATTCCGCCCAAGGCAAACATATGTGAGATGTCCCACATATTTATTATTATTTATTATCATACAGTTTGAAAGGAATATAATTTAGCCTTTACTTACCAATTTAACCATTACAAAAAATATGAAGGTATGTACGTAGATAAAAATATGTATTATAGTATGATTTCTCAAGATTTTTTTTTAAATAAAGAACCTCGCCATATTGCGGAATTTCAATGGAACTTATTTTACAATGGGAATTGTTGCCATAAACATACATATGTGGCGTCTCCAGAGCAGGTTTTTTATTATTATTCTACTCGGGCTTTACTTAAAAAAGTGATTGAATTTGGAAGGTTTAATTTTCTATTTACGTAAAACAGAAAATCACATGATATGCTCATTAAAAAATCGGAATTAGGTATGTCCATGACTAATATTAATCTTTGACATTCCAGTGTTTTGTTATCTTTAAGTAGATACTTAGTATTTGTATGTAGTGAAAAGTTGATAAAGCTATTACTACTGAAATGGGTCACTAAGGTCTTGTTACCAAAAATAGTTAAAAAACAAAGAAAGCGCTATACCGTAAATGCAACATAAGGAATAAAAAAAATTCTGCAGATGCAGATTTGAAATTAATGTAGACGCTCTTTTTAAACTTTTAGCTTTGACTTTATTTTTGCCACGCGGTAGTCACTTATCTAAAAGCATTATCAACTTTCACTAAGCTGAAATATTTTCTGTTCAATCTAAATCTTTATAATCCTATCCCATTTTAAGACTTAAATGAAATAAAACATTTTGTAACTATTTCTTTCTTTCATTTTAAAACACTAGTTTGTTAAGTTACAAAAACCACGGGAATAAAATAAAACATGTTAATTAAAAAAAACATATTTATTGCTTATTTATACATATAAATTATTGCTCTTTTGTTATGTAAAAAGTGAAAAATCAACGACAACATACGCATACAACTTTACAGACCAGACCAGACAGTCTGTAACTTATAACAAGATGTCATAAGATTCCACAATAAATTCAAAATATTATATATATTTTCATAATATATAGGGATGTATGTGTACACCGGAAAATACTTTAAGCATGCTCCAGCTAGAAAATGTACACTTTTGGAAAATGTACACTTTCTATAACTGATTTTATATAAGAAGTTTGAACACAATTTAAAGAATATTAATAATAAGTACAGGAATATGCAAGGGCATATTTTTTTATATGGACAATAATGACTGAAGATTTGATATTCAGACTTTACATTTTGCTCAAGAAGATAGTTAAGGTACTGCTATTTACACACCATATATTATAAATTGTCATATTTTCTAGCAACGACTGCCTTTATCAGGCCATATTTGCATTATTTATTTATACAGATATAACAATAAAAAATAAGAATAACTATTTTTATTATTGCACTGTTAGTGGTTGGCTGGTAACTAAGTTTTTTCTAACAGTTTGACATGAACGTTATTATTAGTAGTGGTACTAGCAATCTAAAAATAACATCTTAGCTTAATGGAAATGTAAGATAAGGAGTCGAGACTTATTTATTTTCTATATTAGTATAGCCGATTGAGCAGAGTGATCGACACGCTTTTTTAATTCCAATCCGCTTCGAGTAACTGCACGCACATTGACTTGTGTTTTACATAAATGCAGCGTAGTGGATATGAAAACGAGGGTATTGTATACAAACTGCATCGCCACCGTAAAAAATCTGTTTAGTTTTTTTTGCATTGTTGGAATGTACTTAGACTTTGTATCAATAATTCGGAATACTAAACAAGTATTCCGAAATATATTTGTTCACTACACAACTAATAAGTCAAATAAATATATAAAATTGGTCCAATTGAGATTCAACATGGATAGTTAACATTTAAAATAAATGTATAATTTAGTTTAAATGATGAGTAAATCATAATTTGGAATGTATTCAGAAAATTCCGGATCAACGAAATAGATTAATAATAACAAAAAAAAAATATCACTTTGAAAATTGTGATTTTCCAACTCAATTTTTCTCCTTAAAATAAAACTAATAAATATTATAAGAGTCTCTAAAAATTTGTTCAATTTTCTGATACTCTCATCTTCCGAACACCATTCATTACCACAACCACGAGTTAAGCTCTACAGAGCCGGGTTAGGGATCTCAGTAGGGCCTTCCTTTTTGATTACTTTTAATTTTTCTTTCGTAGGCTTCTTAGTGTCTGAGGGTATATCCTCAATAATTGGGATTTCTTCGGGGACAGGCTTGTCGGCCTTTTTAGCGTCGTCGCTTGTTTTCTTAGCGACGGGTTTCGTTTGTTTTTCAACCTTTATTTCAGGTTTAGTTGGCGGCGCTGTGGGTTTTTGTTGGGGCTGCTTAACATGCTGGTTGTTGGCAGGTGCGGGTTTGGCGGTGGTGGTTTCGGTCTGTTTGGGCATCGGTTTGGTCGCGGCCGGTTTCTGAGTAGTTGTCTCAGCCTTTTTCTCAGTCGGTTGTGGTGTAGTCCTCACAGGTTCTGCTGGTTTGGGAGGCTGGGTAGGTTTCGGTGCTTGGGAAGGCTTTGGCACTTCAGCAGGTTTCGGGGGCTGAGTAGGCTTTGGCGCCTCAGTCGGTTTTGTCGGCTGATTAGGTTTCGGGGCTTCAGTAGGTTTCGGTGCCTGCGTAGGTTTCGGTGGTTGGGTTTGCGTAGGTTTTGGTGCTGGCGGGGGAGTAGCTTTCGGGGGTTCCTGTACTTTCTTCGCTACTTTCGGCTCTTGTATAACTTTGGGAGCCTCTGGAGTTTTTTTCGGGGGCGTCGTTTGGACCGAAGCGTAGGCCTTCTTGAGGAGTGGGGGCGCGGGCACGGCGCCCACAAAGTCCTGGCCGTGAGGACTGCCCGTGAGCAGCATGTCTTGGTACACGATCGCGTCGCTTACGTGCCCGAGACTGCCGTCCGTGTTGTAGTAAGACTCCACGATGTTCCCCTTCCAATCGACCACCAGCAAGCCGGACGTGCGAGGTATAAACGCGGATGCGCTTTTGAAGCTTGAGATCTGGAATTATAATGCAGTTTAGTAAACTTTTTGGAACATTATTATGAAATTAATTTATTTATAAGAACTAAAGGGTTAGGGAGAAAGAAGACGATATATTTTTAATGAGGAGTTTAATTAAGTTTGTTAAAGAAATCAATAAAGTCGTATAATATCTACTAGGGTCTACTAGAAGTGTCTAGAAGTACGTTCAATATATTTTTAAACTGAAATCTGAAAAAACTGAAATCAATTTTAAATTAAAACAAATTTCGATTATAGCGTATTTTAAAAAAATCCACCAATAAAAAAAAAACAGTGGCTCAACTTCGGGAGCGACCTAATAATTCACCTCTACGACTTATTAAAATTCAAGTTATATATTACTTACATTAGCAAGCTCCTGGAAAACGGCATTCGGGAACTGGCTGTTGAGGAACTCGAAGACCGTTTCCACGAGCGTGAGGACCCTCGCGAGGAACTTTCGGACCACGGGCGTCTTGGCGAGGGATTTAGTGAGCATCGGCGAGTCCTCGTCAAACACCACATACAGCCCCACCGTGAAGCCGGAGCCGTCTGGCAACGCGCGCAGGTTGTCCGGAGTACCTGACATTCAAAATTCAAAAAGTGTTTATTTGAAGTAAGATTGTACAAATCACTTTTCGACGTCGAGGCGAGTTCACGATTTGGCTGTCTTCTGTGAAGAAGAACGCACACAGGCGTTGTTATCTACTGTTTTTACAACATAACAGCAAGACCCCCCTGAGAACATAGCAGCGGCCTGAAAAAACCCTTAGCAATAAAGTCGCCAACCTGTTATGCGGGGCTTTTATTGATCTCTTTTTCTTGTGTGCT
Source organism: Teleiodes luculella (assembly GCA_948473455.1). Classification (NCBI taxonomy): domain Eukaryota; kingdom Metazoa; phylum Arthropoda; class Insecta; order Lepidoptera; family Gelechiidae; genus Teleiodes; species Teleiodes luculella. The sequence goes on from OX419602.1 coordinate 5,235,527, forward strand.
TTAAATTAGCGCTTTGTAGTGTAACGCAAAAATATAAATAAATGCACGTAAATGTTATTATTACTTGCAGCAATTATTTTAAAAAATAATAAAGAAATAGTTTTATGGGAATCTTAAGAACCGTCATGAAGAAAATTATGGAATAGGTACATGATTTGTTTTAGTGACAAATTAGCGCCGTGTGGCACCGGCATAGAATAGTGTCACCCCCTCTCTTCCCGTGGGGGTCGTAAAAAGCGACCGAGGGATAACTACCAGAGGATGGGCAGCAGCGTCCTTCTGTGTATTTAAGATCACACTGTTGATCGCCAACCCGCATGCCAAGCGTGGCGATTATGGCAACTACCCCCCCAACATGACAGACACAACCAGAAAACGGCCCCTAGTCCCCGGCAGCCCCGCTGTTCCCAGCCCTGGTAACAGCTGCGGTAACGGTGGGGCATGGGGTGCTAAGAATCCCCGGGCGGCTCGTTGTTACCAACACCGACGACCTTTGGCCCTGGCAACATACAACAATCGCACACTGCGGACCGATGAAAAGATCCTCGAACTGGAGGAAGAATTGAGCAGGATTAAGTGGGACATCCTAGGATTATCTGAAGTCCGAAGAGAGGGAGAGGACTCGATAATCCTTAAATCTGGCAACCTGCTCTTTTTCCGGGAGGGCGAAGATCTGTCCCAAGGTGGTGTCGGGTTTTTTTTGGTCCACAAGTCCCTTGTGAACAACGTGATCAAGGTCGAGAGTGTGTCGGCAAGGGTAGTATACCTTATACTCAGAATTACCAAAAGGTATTCGTTGAAGGTCATACAGGTATACGCGCCTACTTCGGCACACCCCGATATTGAGGTCGAGGAAATGTATGAGGACATCTCAACAGCCATACATACTTCCGAGTCTCACTTCACTGTTGTCATGGGGGACTTCAACGCGAAGCTGGGCAAACGAATCGGGAATGAGCTGAGAGTGGGGTTATTTGGAGTCGGAGACCGAAATCCCCGGGGCCAGCTGCTGGTGGACTTCATGGAGAAGGAAGGACTCTACATGATGAATTCCTTCTTCAAGAAGTCGGAACACCGCAAATGGACCTGGGTTAGTCCCGACGGCAAGACCAAAAATGAGATAGACTTCATCTTGTCGACGAGGAGACAAATATTCAATGATGTCTCTGTGATCAACTCAGTGAAAACTGGGAGCGATCACCGACTGGTTAGAGGCTCATTGAATATCAATGTCAGACTCGAAAGAGCTCGTTTGATGAAGTCTACGCTCCGTCCATTGCCAATCCAAATTCAGAACCCCGAACACTTTCAGCTCGAACTGCAAAACCGATTCGAATGCCTAGCAGATTGCGAGGGAGTGGACGAATACAATGACAGGTTCGTGGAAGCTGTCCGTACAGCGGGGTCCAAGTTCTTTAAGACCCGCCGCACAAATGGAACCAAAAAGATTTCAGATTCCACGCTCAGGCTCATGGAAGAAAGACGGAAAATGGTTCTGCAGTCCGCAAATGATGCTTCCTGCTACCGGCGGCTCAATAGACAGATCTCAAAGTCTCTGACCCGCGACATTCGCCAATTTAATACAGATCGTATTAAGGAGGCCATTGAGCGTAACAAAGGCTCTAAAGTGTTCGCAAGAGATTTGTCTATGGGGCAAAGCCAACTGACGAAGCTGAAGACTTCGGACGGTAGAACCGTGTCATCTAAGCCTGAGTTACTGGAGGAAATCGAGGGGTTCTATGGACAGCTGTACACGACAACACGGACACCTGTCAGCCAAGCTGCAACTGACCCCAGAGCTAGGCTAACCCGACACTACACCGAAGACATCCCGGACGTCAGCCTGTACGAGATTAGGATGGCTCTCAAACAGTTAAAGAACAATAAGGCACCGGGTGATGACGGAATAACTGCTGAGCTTCTGAAGGCAGGTGGTACACCGGTCTTGAAAGCCCTTCAGAAACTGTTCAATTCCGTCATCCTCGAAGGTACAACGCCGCAGGCGTGGCTTAGAAGCGTGGTGGTCCTCTTCTTTAAAAAGGGTGATAAAACCCTTTTGAAGAACTACAGACCCATCTCGCTTCTGAGCCATATCTACAAATTGTTTTCGAGAGTCATCACGAATCGTCTCGCGCGCAGGTTCGACGACTTCCAGCCTCCCGAACAAGCCGGTTTCCGAAAGGGCTTTAGTACCATAGACCACATCCACACGCTGCGGCAGGTTATACAGAAGACTGAGGAGTATAACCAGCCACTATGCTTAGCGTTCGTGGACTATGAGAAGGCCTTCGATTCGATTGAGACTTGGGCAGTGCTGCGGTCTCTTCAGAGGTGCCAAATCGACTACCGATATATTGAGGTGCTCAAGTGTTTGTATGAGAACGCCACCATGTCTGTCCGGCTCCAGGATCAGAACTCCAGACCAATCCAACTGCAGCGGGGTGTGAGACAGGGAGACGTTATTTCTCCGAAACTGTTCACCGCTGCAATGGAGGATGTCTTTAAGCTTCTGAACTGGGAAGGACATGGCATCAATATCAATGGCGAGTACATCTCTCACCTTCGGTTTGCCGATGATATCGTAGTCATGGCTGAGACCTTGGAGGACCTCGGCACAATGCTCGATGACCTTAACAGAGTCTCCCAACAAGTGGGTCTTAAGATGAACATGGAGAAGACAAAGGTCATGTCGAACTCCCATGTAGTACCCACTCCAATAAAAGTTGGGGACTCATCTCTCGAAGTTGTAGATCATTACGTCTACCTGGGACAAACAGTCCAATTAGGTAGATCCAACTTCGAGAAGGAGGTCAATCGTCGAATCCAACTCGGCTGGGCAGCGTTCGGGAAGCTGCGCAATATCTTTTCGTCCCAAATACCGCAGTGTCTCAAGTCAAAAGTCTTTGACCAATGTGTGTTGCCAGTGATGACTTATGGATCCGAGACGTGGTCGCTTACAATGGGCCTCATAAGAAGGCTTAAAGTCACCCAAAGAGCGATGGAGAGGGCTATGCTTGGAGTTTCCTTGCGTGATCGAATCAGAAATGATGAGATCCGTAGGCGAACCAGAGTCACCGACATAGCCCGAAGAATCGCTAAGCTTAAGTGGCAGTGGGCTGGGCACATTGCGCGTAGAACCGACGGCCGTTGGGGCAAAAAGGTTCTCGAATGGCGACCGCGCGCCGGAAGACGTAGCGTGGGCAGGCCCCCCACAAGGTGGACCGACGATCTGGTGAGGGTCGCGGGAAGCCGCTGGATGCGGGCAGCGCAGGACCGATCGTCGTGGAGATCTTTGGGGGAGGCCTATGTCCAGCAGTGGACGTCTTTCGGCTGAAATGATGATGATGATGATGACAAATTAGTAGCAAGCTAATGCTCGTCTCAAAGCTACATAATACAACCATAGCACCTTATTAAAATAACATAAACTTCGATACTCACTCATACTAGTACAATAAACGAAGTTTCATCTGTACAAATAAGTATTGTTGATTCATTCCAAGTGTTCTTACACAGTATTTAGTATGGTTTCAACATTGGAGTTGTGTGAATAAATTAATTCACCATGCATTTTCTAATACTGTTTATCTTGTTTACCACAATATGTGATCGGATATCTTCCCAAGAAATGTTCGAGACCGACATGAACTTTAGGATAGAGCCTGGAGCCAGAACCTGCTTTTTTGAATCAGGAAAAGCGGGGCAAATAATGGAAGCAAAATATCAGGTGATAGACGGCCAACATGGGGACTACGACATCACCTTCGAGATCGGTGACCCAAACGGCGTCAAAATCGTGAACGACTACAAGCAGCCTCACAACTCCATCATTATGGAATTGGACGTCACCGGGGATTATGTGTTCTGCATGGACAACACACACAGCGTCATGAACTCCAAACTCGTCTTCGTCTACGTCATGATCGAAGATAAACCTTCCGAAGAGAACGAGGAACAAGCTGAAGTTACAACGGAAGAGGGGCCGGAAGAGGAAGTTTTGGAGTGGATGGGCACGTTGGAAGACGGGCAGCCTTATTACATCCCCGTGGAGCATATCGCTGATTCTATGACGCGGACGCTACGCCACGTGGTGAAGGCTCGCCATGCGTTGAACATGTACAGTGCGTTGAAGAGCCGAGACAGCTACTTAGCATTTGAAGACACTTTCATAGTCGACATGTGGTCGGGCATCCAAATCACATGCATGTTCATAGTGGGTTTGACGCAAGTTTATATGATTAAGAAGTTGTTCAACCGTCCAGCTGTGTCTCATCAGTATAGTTATTAATATATTAAATCAGTCGTAAACTAATATGTATGAAATATTGTGTCACTTTTGACTTTTTACATTGCTGCCTTTAAAGAAGAATGAGTGGAGTGTATTTTAACATCTAGATTAAATAAAGACTTTAAAGTACATTAAATTACTTTTTGTATTACTCACCTGGTAAACCGGTCAAAAACTTCTCGGATTTTCCTTTGTTAGGTCCATCAATATAGTACTTGATAAGCCTGAATTGGTTGGTCTCGGCCACTACCACAAACTGGTTATCGGGAGAAATGACGACGCCGTTCGCGAACCACAAATCGTCAAGAAGCACTGTGCTCCTGTTTTTGGCCAAACTGTAGTGGAACAATCTGACAAAAAGTAAGCAATGTTTTAAATAATAAATTAATTAGCTGACTTTTAATATAGTATTGGCACAGTATTTATTGTTTTAATTGTAGATTGCGGTCCATTTCCAGTACTCTAACACTTGTTACTACTTATTGCTTAATATTTCAAAATTCTACTACTTTCACAACTTCATATACGATTTTCACCTAAGTACAGTAGTCAGCACATGCGGCTGGACATGTTGACCTTAAGAGTGCCCATATTCCGTTGCGGTAGGGGTAAATTTCGTAGTGCAAATTTCCAACCGCATATGCTGGCTTCTGTACCTAGACATTGCTATCTTCAAGAACATTTTTACCGTTCGTATTCTTTTCCCATGATGAGGAAGCAGTTTTCAGTCAATCTACTGAACCGATTTGAGTATTTTCTTGCAATTAAAATCGATATTCTAGGGATCATTTTCGCATGCTCTCTACGGATTGTGTTTGAGTGCCTTACTTTATAATAGAACGAGCGTCGGTGGCCAAGTGGCTAGAGCTGTTGACTTCCATTCGGAAGTTCACGGGTTCAAGTCTCGGCACGTACCAATGTGTTTTCGATTTTCGAATTCATATGTACGTTTATTCGACGCTCGTACGGTGAAGGAAACCTGCACACATCTGTGAAGGTTGTGTGTGAAGTAGACCAATGCGCACTGGGCTCTAGCGTGGTTCACTAAGGCTTATTCACCTTAATTTAGGGTAGGTTCGATCGAGCCCCTCGGTGAGGACATAGTAAGAACTGTTATCGTACAGAATTTAGACGTCAAAAAATCAATAGCCTATGTGATTGATATATGTAATACAAACCTTCCAGAAGGATCAGAAAGAAAAGTCTTAAAGCCTTTGTTCAATGGATAGTCACTGCTTGAATCAGTCCAATAAACGTCACCGTTCTTAGCTAGCGCCACGCTATTGATCAGCATGGGCCTTCTGCCTTCTATGTCGGCATTAGGTGACACCAGCATTGACTTAATCTCGTTATTTGAGAGAATCCAGATGCCGTAATAAGCGTCTGCTACTATTATAAGACCGTGATCGTCTGCTTCTAAGCCGAGAGGTCGTCCACAAATCGGCTCCTGGTTGTTTTTCTCTGAAAATACCATAGCATTACGTAAGGATTGGTTCAGTCAGACTGAGACGAAAATACTCGAGGTATTTGTTGGTTTCATTGAAAAATTGACCGTATTCCCATATTATAAAGTAGGTTATTGTAAGTAAAGCCTGATTCAGAATTAGGTATCCACCCCGGCAAAAATCTATGTAATACTCTGCAACTGCCCCACCACCTAGCTTCGTATTTAATTAATTACAAAGTGTACGTCCGACGTAGGAACATAATGTACGTGTGTCGAAAAAAAAAACTGTGCAAAAAATATATATTGTGGCGCAGCTGGGTAGTAATCTCTGCAGCTGACTGTACAAATATTAACGTAGACGTCCGGCATTTCTAAATTGTTTCACTATATTATGTCACCGCGTACCATTTTCATACGAGTTTTTGCACTATACTGCTATTATACACACAGCCATTTTGTATTATATATATAGGAAGTTTTTCAGACCAAGAATTAAAACATCTGCTGGACAAAGGCCTCCCCCAAAGATCTCCACGACGATCGGTCCAGTTTGGCCCGCATCCAGCGGCTTCCCGCGACCCTCACCAGATAATCGGTCCACCTTGTGGGGGCCTGCCCACGCTACGTCATCCGGCGCGCGGCCGCCATTCAAATTACCAAGGTGACATAGGTTCAAATCCTGGCCAAAATCGTTATACCTAATTATATAATCGTCGTAGTTTTTCATTTTCGCTTCTATTAAAAGTACAATTATTTCCCTTTATTTTTAGATTATATACTTACGACAAGGCTTTCCGAGTTGAACGAAGTAAGACACCTGGCCCCCTGGCCCCAATTTGACGACATCTCCTGTTCCCAAGGAGGCGTAAAGCTCTCCTTTGGAAAGCGCGAAGGCTTCGGGACCCTTAACCTTATCTTTGTACAACTTCTGGGCATTGTTCAGGGCTCCATTTAGCTGTAGAGGTCCCACTCTCGGTTGAGTTGGGTCAACCCTAATTAGAAAACATGAATAAGATAAACAACCAATTAAATTTCACAGTGTATATTTTTTTACTACCTTTCCGTCCCGCGGTTCCACCCGCGTTAACAGGTTTTCCCGTGGTAAAAAGTAGCCTATGTGTTATTCTGATGTATAAGCTATATTACTATAAAGTTTCATTAAAATCCGTCCAGTAGTTCCAGAGATTAGTGTGTACAAACAGACCGACAGACACATTTTTTTTTTAAACTTGTATTTTTGTGTTCAGCTACACTCCCTTTATCACCTACAATCATGCCTGGAAGAAATTGCTATTTAGCAATAAGGCCGCGTACATTTTTTTTTTTTAATTGACCTATGCTTGTGTCGAAAAGGTACGACCTACTACATGTACACTTTCTATACTTTTTTTGTAAATTTTTCACTGTAATGTTCTGTGTGAAATAAAGCATATTGTATTGTATTGTACAATCAGTTTTTTGAAAAACAAATCAATGTATGGATAGAAGATATTGCTAAAACTCTATCTCTTAAGTCTTGTTTGTTTATCCCCATGTCCAAGACCTGTCATGCATAAATTAATAACTATATCTCTACTTCTTGAAAATATTTTTATCACTTTTAATTTATTTAAATAATGTTAGTTAATTTCATATATAAACCTCAGTCACCTAACGGCAACTTTGTATGACAAACTGAATTTTAATTTTCAGATTTCAACCTGTGTTACTTAGGGAAAGTTGTAAAGTTTCATGAGTACTACAGATACAGATAAACAACTGGTTAAATTTGACAGTACAAATTACTTCGAAAAGATGTACTCACTCTATACTGGAAAACTTTGTGTACGGCGGTAAATTTGGTATCAGAGTTACTATTATTACAAACAATACAAAATACACCGATAACTTAATCAGTCGTTTGATCAGGCCAAATATAAAGCCCATTGTGGAAACCTGTAAAGAAATACATATATAATTAAAAAATGTTTATAACATGACAACATAATTACTACAGTACTTACAACTATGTACTGTTATCATTGCTTCTGTATTATTACCGTGTCTTTATGTCGCAATAAATGTTTTTTTTATTTTATTTATTTAACTACTATTACTATTACATGTAATATTTTTTTATAGTAAAGTAAGTTCATAATCATAAGTAATTAATTAAGTACACATAGTAAAATTGACTTTACTTTTTATAGAGTGATGTAGTTACTTTTTATATTAATGGGTCTAAAGTCTAGGAAGACATATTACTAGAACTACCACTTAATTACATAATATTTGTATTGATATTCCTTCATGTCAGGACAAATGTGCTCCAGACCTTTGTCATTTGAAAGATAAACTACAGAGACAGATTTAATAAAGGCAAAGGTTCTTTGATAGTATTATATTACTAACATTATTGTAATACATGATATAGCTATAAAGAAGTATTAGACTTTTATAAATAACTTGTGTTGTAAATTGGTCATTTGAGCTTGTTAGTTAATACTAACAATAATCAGGTATTTAGATAGAACACATTTTGTAGTTAGTTAATTATTGCAACAAGCTATTATCAACCCATTTTGTAGAGACCATTCTTTCAATTTGACCACTCAATTGCAGAAGAATTGAAATTCTATTATGAACTAACAGAAAAAGAAAACCTTTGTTATAATAAAATTAACGAACCTACAAATAACATTTATATTTTTACAGTTCAATTAAAATCAATGTTAATAAGATAGTCAATCCATGATACAGAATTTTGGACTTTGTATGACCTCTAAAGCTAAAACAATAGTATCAGTGAACTTCATGTGATCTTATTGTTTAACTGGCTTGTCAGTTAATGATTCACACACATACATAATATATAATATAAATAAATAATATTACGAAGGTAAACAGGACTGATATGAAATCTAGCATACATAAGTGAGTAAATTAAAGTTGGGATTTGATAAGGAAGAAAAAGTCTGGCATTGACCAATATAAGTCCATCTTCCTTTTCTTGGCACACATGTAACTTATAATAATGGGTAAATAGGAACATAATCTTTTTTATAGCAGTTGCCTTGTATCAGATAAATATGTGTGATGATCACAGCTGACTGACAGGCATGTAGAACAACAGGCTATTTGCTCACAAACAATAGCCGCGATACGTGGAGCTTTCAACCCGACCAAAAAAACAGGATCGGGTCGGTCGGCATAAGAACGCCCAAGAAATACACACAGTATTTGCACACTTCTGGGAACTGCTGGTATCAGACTTTTCTACCAAAGATATAAAAGACACACTTTACAAATAAAATAATTACATACCTTTTCACTGATATGAGTTCACCTGTATTACCTATCCATCCACTGTCCGTCCACCTGAGAAAAGTGCGAACGAAGCGAAGAAAAAAATACCTTTTGACAGCTAACTTGCTTGCATAGTGATTAATGTGATGGTTAAAGTATCGATATCGATAGACGAATTTTGTAATTTTCATATACCTTCTGAAGTCGTCATCGTCACATTAACCAATTTTAATAGGATACTAACATCACAGTCATGTTTATATAATGTTACTACTATACATATAATTATGGAAAATTAAATGACCATCTACGTCAGAGATCCAACAGATGCTTCAGGATCTAAGCTCGGCAAGTAGAGAGTCTGGACTAATGATGAACATGTCTAAGACCAAACTAATGACGAACAGCACCCAACGACCTGTAACAGTGGACGACGGGAGAATGGAGTATGTCCATGTATATATATATATGGGCCAAATAGTTTCCTTCCAGGCTCGGCAAGAACTAGAGATTGCAAGACGCACTGAAAACGCCTGGAGGAGCTATTGGTCCATGAAAAGTTTCATGAAAAGCGATCTACCACTTTCACTAAAGCGCAAAATTATGGACAGCTGCATTCTCCCGATCCTCACATATGGTGCACAAACATGGTCTTTGACAGAACATCAGAGGTCCCGACTTTCTGTATGCCAGAGAGCCATGGAGCGCAGTATGCTAGGTCTGAAATTGAGTGATCGAGTCAGAAATGGTATACTGCGGTCCAGGACTCAGATTGCTGACGCCACCCAGGTTGCTGCCAAACTTAAGTGGAACTGGGCCGGACACGTCTGCCGCATGCCTCAAGACCTATGGGCAAAAGAAACCACGGTTTGGAACCCACCAACCAATAGGCGTAGACGTGGACGGCCGCGTAGAAGATGGCGGGACGAGCTTGATAGCTACTTGAAAGACTGGCCAGAAGTAGCTCAGGACAGGGAGCAGTGGAAGAAAAAGGGGGAGGCCTTTGCCCAGCAGTGGGACAGCTTAGGCTAGGTAAGATAAGATTAAATTTCAATGCTTTCAGCTATTTTTTTATTTTATTTTTAATCTTTTAGTGTTGGATAGGATCTTTTAATGGGGTTTTATATAGTTTTGAGTTATCTTTTTATACCTATTTTGGAATTATTATTAATCGAAGTTCGATCGATAGAATACCAAGAAACCTTAGGACATCCTTATTAACATGTCAATGACCTGTCTGGTTCGTTCTGTCATCATCATCATCCGAAAGAAATAGGCATAGATTTGAAGCTTATACAGCCCATGTTTACTACACTACCCACCCTACTATATTTATACTGTGCCCTAGGTACTAGCTGAAGCCTCACACAGCGGCGAAGGCGGCGGGCGGCGGCGGCGCTTTGGTTGAAATTATGACCATCCTTGCTTGCATTTCAATGATCCCGCCGATTCCTGCCTGCGTGCGTGCGTGCGCGGGTGCTTACGTGCGTGAGTGAGGCCGTCGATGGTCCTCGTTAGAGGAGTTAAGGAGTATAGTATTCGCACAGTATAAATATAGTATGTATGTACTATATACGGTGGTATTCGTTGGTCGATGGTGGGTGGGTGATGTGATGAACGTGCGTGATCGTCGTGCGTGCGTGCGTGACAATGACAAGTAAGAAATGAAAACATTCAATAGACTAGGCTGTATGGGCTTAAACCCTTTGCTTATCCCATAAGGGATAAAAAAAAACCTAAAAAAAAAAATAAACTTTCTTTTCAGTCTGTGCGTGCGCCATTTTGGACGTGTTTCGTGCGATTTCGCTGCGATAAATCAAATTTTCAGAAAATGGGTCACGCCAACATCTGGTATTCTCACCCTCGCAGATATGGACAAGGTTCCCGATCATGGTGAGCATATCTGTCATGCGCGCTTAAGGTTATGTCTAGGGTGGACTAGTTGATGAGAGCACGTGTTTGACTGATGATTCAACTTGTTTCAGCCGGGCCTGCTCCAACAGACACGGTCTTATCCGCAAATACGGCCTGAACATCTGCAGACAGTGCTTCAGGGAATACGCCAATGACATCGGATTCAAGAAGGTAATTTGTTTTTGACCTAACCCTATGTATCCTATCACTATCCCATAACCACTCGTCATTTTCATAGAAATTAAATTATTTAAATTTCCCAACTACGAATTTAAAAGATTTCTAATATTTGTAACAAAGGATTTTTTCCTTGTATCTAAGTGTATTGAATGTTTACATTTTATAGTTTTCGCCTCAAGACATATACCTACTACATATATTACAGATTTTGTCGAATGAAGACAAAGCATTATGTTCTGGTGGTTTATTTTAATGCTCAAAAACTGAACTTCAATAATTCTCTCAATCAAGTCCTAATTTCCTGACCATAAGCATCACATGTATCACTATGACATTGTAGTTGATCATTGTCTAATTTGATTTTTTCTTTTGTTTCAGCTGGACTAAATGGTTACAGATTATTCTAATAAATCTAAGTCTTAAGTAATTTGGAGTTTATTTTATTACACAACAACCTGTCACAAATATCTGTAAAAATGAAATGGTGTTTGGTAAGCAACCATAATCACGCTGATAAATTTTGAAAATTCTGCTTCATGACTACATAAAGTCAAAAATCAATGAAAACTGGAAGTAGGTAGGTACTTTTTATTTAACCCACTTTTTACTGATTTATTTCTTACGTATAAGAGTCAATTCTAATTTCAATTTTTAAGGCATTATAAAATTAGAAAATAAAAAATATATATTTTTAAAGATTGATCATATGAAGTAGGTTAAAAACAGGATTTTACACCAATGTTTTAATTAAAACACCAGTTTAACAAAAATATTTTATTGCATACTTACTATTCAACTGTACAAAATTATAAAAATATAAAATTATTGAATTACACTACTTTACAAAGCGACTAAATTGCAATAAGTACCTAGGCCTTATTTCTATTAGCAGCTTGAGCTTGTCTGATGTTCCCAATAGTGTTGCCAACTCTCTGAAAGAAGAATAAAAGAGTGATTAATTAATACTTGTAAAACTCATGTTGATATACTTGTAATTTCCCGATGGCCCCGTAGCCTAGTTGGTAGTACGCCTGCCTACTAAGACAGGGTCGCGGGTTCGAATCCCGCCGGAATGAGCACTTGTGTTTGCCTTGTGTCTGGATGTTGTATATTTATATATGTATGTATATCAGCTGTCTGACACCCATAGTACAGGCTCTGCCTAGTTTGGGGTCAAATGGCCGTGTGTGAGGCGTCCCACATATTATTATTATTAATTTTGTCTTGGGTTACGATGGTATGAGGCAGGTAAGTTTTCACAATAATATTTTTATTTTTCCGGTGGGGCTTTACTATCAAACTCGATTATGTTTCTTGGTCTTCCAAAGGCAATACTATTGCTATCGCAACAACACTGCTACGCGTCTGTGCCAGTGCTATACTTATCTCACTGTAAAGCCTGACCATAGAAATAAAAACCTCGCCATATTGCAGAATTTCAATGGAACTAATTTTATAATTGCAAGAATTGCTTTGCAAGAGTGCTCCAGAATGTCTATTAGTAGAGACAGATGGCGGGACATCGTGAGGCGAGCTACATCTGCCACCCATTAATACACTTCTACATGCTAACCACGACCACTCTGCCAAGAGTGTTACGACTGAGAAAAAGAATTTTATAATATAAATTGTTGCCATAAACATAAAAATATACACGTAGCGCCCCCAGTGCAGGTTTTTTATTTCTCTGGTCAGGCTTTTTAATTGACTGTACACCGGGCAATAAATTGTGAAAACGGGACGCCTGTTGCCTGCCTCCCTGTCACACTTACGGCCCTTATGGGCACGATGTGAAGCAAAAAAAAGTGTACCACTATGGACACGATAGTGGCGTCCATGGTCTAAGAAAACAAGGTCTTGCATTCGAACCACGTGACTTGACACAAGCCTACGTCATCATGCTGTTCATCCTTGTCGAATGCGTTTTAATAATGCGTGCGTGTGAATGGTGGCGTCTCACTACTTCAGCAGTCACCGTCTTGTGTCCTGTTATATTGAATTGCCCCGCGTGTAGGTAGTGCGACCAATGCTCTCACCTGTGTGACGCCAGCCAATAGTGCAATGAGGCTGCGTTGCGGCGGCCGGCAGTGCTTCTTCCCGCCCTCCGCACAGCACAGGTTGGGGAAGCAGTCCACGCTCGACTGGCAGCGCTGCGGGAACAGGTCGTATTGCGGCGGCGGCGTGCACTGCAGGTATTGCTCGAACATACGCACCGCTGGAATGCCAAATTACATAATAATGTTAAAAAATGCTCTGATACTCAGTAGTTCAGTACCCGGTGGCACTGTCGAGCTCTCGCGGTATTGATCTCATGCTGACAAACGCCGCAAACAAATGAGATAGATTTACATTACACTTATTGTAAATAAATTATTTAGATACATGTGACATTTCATCTGTATATACATGCGAAATTCATACATTCGCTTCACAAATACACAAGAGATAAGAGATCTTTAATCTAGGCGTTTATTTATATTTAGGTTTTTTTTTATACCTACTGGCGATATTTTTATAAATAGGCGAGTTTCTCTTCCGGTCTAGTCTACCTAGCCTTCACAGAGCTTGAAAACATGCGGAGCTGGCCAAGCGCGCTAATTCCCCACCTGGAACAGGCACGACATTGGGCGCTTACATACCTACGGTAATTTGTAAAGTAACTCACGTTCATCGATTTGCCTGGCAATGGGCACGAGGTCGAGCCTAGCGCGCGCCGTGCGACAGTAGGAGCGGGTACCGTCCGGGCAGCATACTCGCGGCCAACAGTCGGCGTCGGTCTTGCAGGACTGCACCTCGAATAGGAGCTCCCCGAGCGGCGTCGCTGGACATTCCCGAGGAATCACGCCCAGCAGCGCTGCGTAAATACGTATAGGTGTAAGCAAGCATAAAATATTTTAGGTTACAGAACGATGACTGCCGCTATTTTAGAAAATCATATTAATTGTGTAAGCTTTCCGGTCCGGACCCTTTAGTTAGTCACTGACTTATACTGTTTGAGCTGGCCTGCAAATGTCACGTTAAAGTGTGCGTTGCGTCACGTTGCGTGCCTGATTTGACGCTTTGTATGGAGTAAGCCACCTGTGCAGTGCAGGGCGCTCTGCTAATTAGTGTAGGCGACTGCTACTCCACAAAAACAGTAAAGTAAGTTTCAGTAAACAACCCCCTCCTTAGTCAATAGACTTAATCAACCCCTCCGGAGAAACATACTGAAAGTAACATCAACTTTCCCGTAAAAAACACTTCCCGAAAACGAAAATTATTTTTGCCATCCATAGCACTGATTAATTAATAAGTAGGTAGTTACTATGTCCATAGTAACCTCCTACTAACTGTTCGGTGGAACCAACCGTCCGAAACGGATTAATCCAACCTAGTATTTTGACATTAATTTTCATTCACGCAGCCTCTTGAAGATTTTTAAGTATGCATTAGATTAGCCGAGTTTTTTTAGGTAACGAGAAGTAATTATTTTTCATTGTTTCCGCTGCTTTAGCAAACGGGCCACTTTGGTCACGTCACGATAGCCTTTTTTAATCACTAAAGTAAACATCGGATTGGAAGTATCTTACCCTTCAGTCAGTCGATACATTACGTAGCCCTAAGGGTGGAGGCTGATCCCTAGCTGAATGAAATACAGTTATAGGGAAATCAATCACACGTTTATTATATTAGTTATACGAAATATTTTACATTTGCTTTTTGAAGCATGAAAATGGCGTCCGGCTCGTAGCACGGGCTACGGCCATCTCTCAAACATCAACCAAATTCAAACTGATATTACTTTACATCTTTATAAAGCCTCAAACGAAAAAGAGGCTGCCAGCATGAAACGGCGTGCATGAAGGACACATGCACACCACATCCCGCCCGGTACAGCTAAAAAAAAATATATATTCGCAATACCATTGTAAAAATATATTTTTTTACGATATTTCGTTACAAATGTCCGTCCTAAGCTAAGCTACCTGCCTAAGGATGGACAAAACATCACAAAGTCACAGACATGTCAAAAACTGACTGCTGCTACCAGCTAGTTGGTGTTTTATTGTTATCCAACCAAGTTGATCAAAAACCATCAAAAAAGAATCAACACAGCTAAGCATGTCTGTCTACAGTTAATCCAAATAGACATTCAATAAAATTTCGAAAAAGTTTACTAAACCTATCTGTGTCGGATACTATGAATAAAATAATATTAACTAGTTATTAATAATTCAATAGTCACCAAATAATCAATTAAGAAAGGTTAAAGAAATAAATTTGAAAAAGTTGGACGACCAATGAACTACAAAATTACCAGAAAATAATAAAATGAATTTATAGTAAACGCGCACGGCTATCACCAATAACAAAACCTAGCTTTGGGCAAGACATGGGAATGGGAGCTATTTTCTTTCTTCAGCTCCAACCTATCCTCTGAAAAGATTAGTGGGAATTCACCTAGCTGCGGTACCGGTAACGAGAGTACTCAAAGTCATGAACCCAACCAAAGTTCCTCCACAGCACTATGTGCTTGATGTGGAGTGACAGTAAATATTCCGTCACGGAACACACCTAACTAAGCATCAACCCAATTAACCCCAAAAAAAACTACCCAAATTCTAGCTAAACGCGCACGTTTTTCTTTCTTCATACCGTGTGTGTGGTCATCTAGATTTAAGTCGTCCAGCTTTCTCGAAGGGTCATCACATCAGAAATGATCATCATAGTCATCAATAGTCATCATTTAGGTAATCGTTTTTCTGAAACATTTTAAAGAATTAATACAGGAAAACACTCATACATCCTAACCAATCCTACAAGACAATAAGAAATATTAGAAACTAACCTATATTTACTACATTTTAGTTATTTTCTATCGATAATATTATGAAATTATTTCAAAAATTAAATTTTCAGATATTTACAATTTCTTTGACGGAATTGCGTCAAAACTGTCATGAGTCATTTTGTTCATGACATGACACAAACAAAAAGACATTATTTGCCAAACAACGGACTTATCACCATGACTACATCAAATTTTGCATCAAATTACGAAAATAATAAGAAATTGAATTAAAAATAAGGGAAAATTAGCTAAATTATATACACATTAATACATTGTCTACACTAATTCTACAAGCTAGGTAGGTAAAAACGGCGACTCTTCAGTCGTCACTCCACTTCGCACTCTTCAAATATCGCATCTTCAAATATCGCATCGGGAAAAACATCGACACGTTTGCCTTTCGTAGCAAATCACACGAAGCTCGCTAACTTCATCCAGGACACTTCGTCGAGAACACTTTATTAATAAAATTAGCACTTATCTTTTAGAACACATCCTTCGGAGAACCCAAATATCCTCATTCGTCAGCAACGTTTGTAACGTCTAGGCTGCAACATAAACATCCACATCGTGCGGGACATGTCATCTTATTTTGGCTGCCATCCTGGAAGCCTTCATCTTCATTTTTCTTTTTCATCATCATCGTGGTAGTGGTGGGGGCATCAGATAATAAGCAGCTCTGCCGCTTCTTTCTTCTCGCTTCGACTCTTCTTTCTTCTGTGCGAGAGGCACTAAATCGAACACTAGCCTCCACCAAGTCGCGCCCTAAGGGTGGAGGCTGATCCCTAGCTGAATGAAATACAGTTATAGGGAAATCAATCACACGTTTATTATATTAGTTATACGAAATATTTTACATTTGCTTTTTGAAGCATGAAAATGGCGTCCGGCTCGTAGCACGGGCTACGGCCATCTCTCAAACATCAACCAAATTCAAACTGATATTACTTTACATCTTTATAAAGCCTCAAACGAAAAAGAGGCTGCCAGCATGAAACGGCGTGCATGAAGGACACATGCACACCACAGTACATAGGCACAATTTACTCTCTTTTCTACAATTTTTTATTTTAAACCGAGAAACGAGCCCACATCTCTGGGGTTTGGGTGGGTGCCCTTGTTCTGTTGTGGGAATAACACTATTTAAAGGCGTATGAGCTGCACGCTCCCCTTTTTGTTTGTTTTTTGAAAAAGTCTTAGATAATTTTTAATAAATCCTTACGTTGGTGTGGCTTCGGTTTAGAGGTGGGTCGTGGCGCCGGCACGCCCTTGACGCAGCGGCGCTCGCAGCAGACCTGGTCGGGGCCGCTGCTGCTGCGGCACTGGTTGTTGTTCTCGCAGGGGATCGGGAACAGCAGCACTGGGGCACTGCCCGGCTTCGGACACACCAACTTCTGTGTCTTACCTGTTACACGCACCAAGATATGATTAGATACAATTTGACTTATACAGGGCGTCCCACGGCTATGCCACATGGAGGGGAAGTACCTTAAATATTGTAGGTAGAACATTTTACTGAAAGAAGACATTATTTTATTTCTAAAAACTATTAAAACTGCATTCATACATTTTTTAATAATTACATGGTTGAACCGGGAATCGAACCCGCTACATGAGGAAAAAAAACACCCTGTAGTTTTATCATACCAATCGAAAGGCTCCTTCATAAGGATTATTTTTTGCTAAATAACATAGTGTCAGAAATAAAAGAAAGATCATGAATTTTAACATTTGATGTGGTCGCCGAGATTTTTTTTATGCATGGGGTTACTAGCGACCCGCCCCGGCTCCGCACGGGAAAATGGTTATTGTGGGTTATCCTTTAGTACCTATATTATGCATGTATTATACATATAAACCTTCCTCTTGAATCACTCTATCTATTAAAATCAAAGTCCGTCGCGTAGTTTTAAAGACAGGGAGTGTAATAATCGAAAGAGTGCGACTTTGTATTCAACAGCGTAGAGGTCATAGCAATTAATAAAATTGATAAATTTTGTATTAAAAATGTTAAAATACATAGTCTTCCTTTTATTTCTGACACTATGTTATTTAGCAAAAAATAACCCTTATGATGAAGCCTTTCGATCGGTATGATAAAACTACAGGATATATTTTTTTCTCGTATAACGGGTTCGATTCCCGGTTCAACCATGTAATTATTAAAAAATGTATGAATGCAGTTTTAATAGTTTTTAGAAATAAAATAATGTCTTCTTTCAGTAAAATGTTCTACTTACAATATTTAAGGTACTTTCCCTCCATGTGGCATAGCTGTGGGACGCCCTGTATAAACCAGGGTCACCGACATAGCCCGAAGAATCGCGAAACTTAAGTGGCAGTGGACAGGGCACATTGCACGTAGAACCGATGGCCGTTGGGGAAAAAAGGTTCTTGAATAGCGTAGCAGGGCAATAAGTAGGTAGCGTGGGCAGGCCCCCTACAAGGTGGACCGACGATCTGGTTAAGGGTCGCAGGAAGCCGATGGATGCGGGCAGCGTGGGATGGGACCGATCGTTGTGGAGATCTTTGGGGGAGGCCTTTGTCCAGCAGTGGACGTCTACTGGCTGAAATGATGAAGATTACCTTTCCGCCTCGAGGTTCCGCCCGCGTAGACAGTTTTTCCCGTTGAAATGAGATATTTTCCAGCAGTAAAAGGTAGCCTATGCACTTCCCCAAGGTTTAGTAGTTTTGGCTTGCAAGCGTAACAAACAGACTAACAGTTGCTTTCGCATTTACAATATTAGTAGGGTATAATATTAGCATTTAAAAGCGACTTCTGGTTTTATGCCTCTGCTGCTATTAAGGTATAAGGCTAAGTGATGCTGCATTCTACCAAAAAATATTCGTGGAACCGTAGAGCAAACAATTTTTAAAAGCCATATAATTAGCGTTAAAACTTTCTGGCTGGTCTAAGGCCTAATAACTCTGACTGACACCCTGGTGTTCATCCTGGGGTTCGTGAGGAAGTAAGTAAGTTAAAATTTTAAGCTAGTGTAGATATTTTATTATAGTTTATAAATTCATAGCTGTATCGTAACTATGTTGCATCCACTTGTGCAATACTCGTACAATTAACTCTCCGGTTATATCAGTGTGCATTACTAGACAAGAAATTCAATACCAGTAGGTCGACGAACGACCTTACGTAGGCCCATTGTATTGTTTCTACAATTCACGCTTTCTGCGTACAATCAAGTGAACTCGATTTAATACCTCATCCATTACATCACGTAAAAGTTTATACAAGTAAATATTTTATCGGACGTTCTATCTATGTATGTACTTTTAGTAAATTTTTAACTTACTTCATTGTTACGACTACTTGATAAAAGTCCTACTGCTGGACTTGGTAATTGTGTTTTTCACTCGCTTGGTAATTGTGTGGTTGCCGTCTGGATATTTTATCTCTAGTATTAGCAGACGGGTTGTGGATGGATCACAGTTGTTGGTTACCAAGATAAACGCAGTTAGTTAATTCAGGTTACAGAATTGAGATCCTCTCGTTTTGTATGACCTGTTAACGCGTAATGTTCACGAAGATTAATGGAACAATAAATCGGGTGACGCAGGATTTTGCGACGAGTAAGAAAAACTTGAATAAGTATAACTTGTTTACCTGTTTTGACCGGCGCCGCAGCGGGAGCTTTCTTCTGGGTGGCTTTGGTGGTCTGTATCGGCAGGATCTGCAGGAAGGGGCGCGGCGGCTCCGTGGGCGGCCTGGTGGGGGGCGGCGATGTAGTGGTGGTGGTAGTGGTAGTAGTGGTGGTGGTGGTGGTGGTGCTACTCGAGGTGCTAGTGCTAGCTGCTACGCTACTCTTCGGCTGGTCGGTTCTACAACAATCGCGCTGCTGATTTATGGAGCGAACCCACGGACGACGCGGGAAAGCGCGGGCACGAGATCCGAGTTTACATGCAGCCTGTCCCATATAATAACATGCGGGCACAATCTGTGTTACAGGCTGCATATAAACTCGGATATCGTCCGCTCTTTTCCGCGTCTTCAAATTGGTATCTAGCTAGATAGAGTTCTTTTTGCATATTCCCTAGAGTTTCCCTGTAATGTTAGCGCAAGTCACTGATCATTATTTGAAATTGAGATAAACATACAATGACTAACTTCAAAAAAGAATTGACGTGAAACTGACTACATTTTCATGTCTATTTCACCAGTAGGTATGCAATGTTACCATTACTGTTATATTTGTGATATGTATAAAATTAAGTTTGCAAAGTCGTGTATTGCGCTAATTTGCGTTCGTTATAGTGAGAGGTACGGTACAGAATGAAATGAATTAGATAATACTACAAGGTTATAACAAGATTAGTGTCACGCAACTATATTACTAAATTACATTGATAGCGCGTTTGTTAGGAGTAGAATAATGCAATACATGCAAAACTTATTAAAGCTTGTAATGTTTTATATAGAAGGAAATGTAGCGTTAATGTTTAAAAAGAAAATAAGTAGAACCAGACCAAGTGAAAGCATTAGTGCAGTTAAGTTAGCATATTAAAAATACCTACCTACTTACTACTGAGTTATTTAATACTAATTGTTATTGCTAATATCTATAGTAGGTACCTACTTATAAAATTACTCGTCTAGACTTCATCGCCGAACACAACAGAATTACCATTCTCATTTCGAGGAAAATCCCTTTATAGCCGCTGATAAAGCACAAGGCGAATGAAAGTTTTGGAAAGTGCAATGGAGAAAACTTAATCGCGTAGGTATGGCATGCTTGCGTTATTATTATTGAAAGTTTAGTGTATTTACAATTGGCCTGATTTGGCCTTAACCTGATTTTCAATAACGGCCCATATGCCACTCACTTTATAAAGGAAGTGCATATGAGTGCTATATAACCAGTTTACTATTAGAAACTTAAATCACTTATAGGTAAGTAAGTAAAAGGAGTTTCGTAACAAACAGGATTATTAGGTATAAGTAGACATGTCACTGCTAGCCCCAAGGTAGAGTATCATAATCTGCAGAAATATTAGACAGGTAAGTTAAGTTTGTAAAATGGTAGTGGCAATTTTTTTTCATGTAATACATTTGTCACAGAAATTGATATAGGTATTACAATAATACACACATTTGTAGGGCAGGGCGAACACGCCGCCCCTCCATGCCAAAAATAAAATGCTTACGTTATACGTTATACTTAGTTATTGTGATTGTTTCAAAACATTATCTATCCTAGACTAAAAAACTTTGTTGAAATGGTGGACACGATACAATTTGTTAGACAACCTACTTATATGACGAGAGCATTATACGGATTTTCAAGTTCTATACGAATACAACAGGAGGTAGACTAGGAAAGAAATTGAAATATCGCTCTAGTTTTTGAGGTGAGAGGCAAATTTTGTAACAAGTTGCTCATAGTGCTTTTCGGGGTTTTAGACATCGCTGAATCCGAAAATCGCTATTAGCACTTCGAAAAATTACTCTTTGTACCACCTACCCTACCAACCTAAAATAAACATGCCATGTGGGCATGTGGGGTATCAAATTGAAGATAATCATGAGTAGATTACCAATACATAACATGTTGCTATATCTGCCATCCCTGATAAAAGTTATTATAAAAATAATTTTTCTAAAGTAGCTTTTCAAGCCTACTTTGCATAGGTGTAGATTCAAACTTGTGAATCAATATTTGTAAATTATTTTTTTATCATCAGGATAGGTTATTTCAGGATATATTTCTGATGATAAAAAATAATTTATCATAAAATGCAGGTTACGACTTGAGCAGCAGGCTTGCTTGAGTACCTAATTTAATATACCACTTAATATGCACGATGTGCACTGTAGGTGTGTAGACAACACAACACAGATGATGTTGCGACAAGCTTGACTTGTTTGTTGGACATTTTCCACCGAGCGCAACCGATGCGATGCTTTTAAGTTCTGAATGCACTTTTAATCTTTCAGTAAAATTGGCTTAGTAATTAGTTCTCTAGGTTTTAAAAAGTCATTATGGAATACAGGCTGTAATCGGCGACTTGGCAACTGAAAGCAGACCGCGGCAAATTTTCCCACCACCCTGGATAAAATGCTGTTAAAATTAAAATTACTATTCTGCAACTTTCCCAAAGAAAAGATCTGTGAAAAGTCTTTTTGAAAAAGTTGCACAAAACCTTTGAATGAGCATGCTCGTGAAAGGCTCGTGGCATGCTCTTAACAAACAGCAGCATCTTTCCACAAAGGTTTCATCATTTAAAGGCTGACCAGAAAAATAAAACCTACTCGTATAGGTATATTATTTATGTTTACCTATGGCAACAATTTCCATTTTAAAATTAATTCCATTAAAATTCCGCAATATGGCGAGGTTTTTTATTTTTCTGGTCGGGCTTTACGTCAAACAGATTGATTTTAAACCGTTCTAGTACGAGTATAATCAAAATTAAAAACATAATTTTAAAGCCTGGCATTTTGCGCGGTCTGCTCCTGAACTTATAGATTGATTAAGCAACTCAAGCTCCAGACACATAAAAAAAACAGTTGTTTTGCGACATCATCCGCCCCTACCGTATCTGCGCTGCTGCGGGCTTTACGCCCTTGGTGCAGTAGCCGTTGCAGCAGAGATGCTGGGTGCCCATCACGCGGCATTCGGCGTGCTTGCGGCACGGCAGGGGGAACAGATCCAGCCACCCACTAGTGGTCCGCACCGCTGGACATACCACCGACTGCGCCGACCCTGACAAAAAAAAGCATAAATATCATAGTATTATGTAGTCACAATTTCAAAAACTTATAAATAGAGAGAAGCGCACTTTTTCCATAATTAATTTCGTAATATCCCTAGGAATTTCGTGAAATCCCAAATCTCAATATTTCCCTGCAACATATAAATCGTTTATAAATATTCCTTGGAGCTCCATTAAAAGTGTCATTTTCGGGGGATACTTTTTGACTAAACAAGTCACTTATATGACAGAAGCCATGGAATCCACATTGTCAAAATCATATTGAAAACGCTTCTTATATAATAGGTATTTTACAAATCGACTACATCTTCTCATATAACAAAGTAAATTCAATATGGTAATAACAAAAGAGGTGGAATTGCCGGAGTTCGATGACCTCGATGAGAAGGAGATTAACCTGTCTAATGCTCATCTGATGGCCTCGGCGCCGTACCTGGGGAAGTACTGCGAGCTTATCAACAACGAGTTCATGCTGTGCCGGCGCGAGAATGGGGACGACCCACGGCCCTGCCTCGAGTTCGGGAAACTTGTCACCAGGTTTGACCTTTTATAATTAAACTAGCGACCCGCCCCGGCTCCCCACGGGAAAATGGTTATTGTGGGTTATCCTTAAGTATATTATGCATGTATTACACATATAAACCTTCCTCTTGAATCACTCTATCTATTAAAAAAAACCGCATCAAAATCCGTTGCGTAGTTTTAAAGATTTAAGCATACATAGGGACATAAGGACAGAAAAAGCGACTTTGTTTTATACTATGTAGTGATGATGATAGTGAAGGTGGACAATGCCCTGCAGTGCCTGCCCGCACCCAGCAAGCTTTAGGTAGGTACTGTTTATTTTTGAACAAAGAGTCATGTTTCTTTACAATTACTATGATTTGTAATTAAACCAAATAAATATAGTTCAGTATAGTTTAACACCAACTAGTTAAAAAATTATAAAAAACTCGCGGTGACTTGATACTTGATACAAGTATGTTATCTTCCTAGTCCCACTGTCGGGCAATAGCCTCTATATTATTCTTTCACTACTCCCTATCTTAAGCTACTTCTGGCCAGTCTATCACACACAGGTCATTAGCATTATATTTCAATTTTTAAAAAAGAATCGTCTTCTCATCATCTCGTTTTGTAACCAGATGCACCATGGAGTTCTTCCAAAAAGTAAAGAAATACTGTAAACATGAACACGAGCAGTACGCGAATTGCATTGACAAGAGTTCTGGAAACTACGCGCCGTGGTGGTGTCGGAAAACGGGTGCTGTTTATAAAGACTGCATGTTTAACAATTTGGACATCGAGTATCCAGGGTTTGGATACTTCACACGCGGCAGGATTCACACCAGTAAGTGTACGGAGAAGCCCGAGGAGCCGCCCTGCCCTTGCCTCCCGAGGGTGGGCGAGGAAGTGACCGCCCAACTGCCGGACTGCAAGGAAAAATACGCCTCGAGATTCGGCAGCCGCAGTTACTGGATGACAGAATAGTGAACAAGGCTTAAGATCTCACGGTTGTTGTCAAATATTTGGCATAATGAGAACTATTTTATTCGCGAAATTCCGTTCATGGTGATGTGTATCTGGCCGTGATGGTGGTTATTATGATTGATCTATATAATGATATGCTAAGATTCGCGGAATTACGCTTTCAAACCTAAATTCCTACCGATTTGTAGAGTTTTTGGGAAAACGATAGAAGATGAATCAATAAAGCTTTAAATTAATCTGGGCGATGATGTGGCACCAATTTAAGATTTTACTTAAGTCTTAAATTGTGTAAGGCGTCCATCCATAAGCTTCAAATTAGTATTCGTTTCCTATTATTTTGTCTTTAAATTAAAAGCGGAAAAGACATACTTACGAAATTAAAATAAGGATTGAAGCGTAATATAGGTAGTGAATCGATGCCACTGACTATAATATTATTAAAATCATGCTCTTATTTTACTATACTAAATAAATTGCAGTTGATTTTAATAACTTACCTAATAAGCCAATATGCCGCTTTGAACAAAATGTAGCACAAATCATGTACAGCTGCTGCTGTATGTACCTATACTGTAACTATTGTTACAGCTTTTTTCTGTCTATAGTTAGTCTGTATTTTTTATTTATTTAGTCTTCGTAATACAATTCACTTGATTTCAAATATTTTTTTATTTACATGGTTCGTCGTCGTACAAAAGACTCGAACCACCCGTTACCCTTTCCGGAAAATAAAATTCTTTTACAGACCTTCTTCTGACTTCGTTTTGAGTATGTTTTGCCTTTTAATTTATAGATAGATAGATTTAGTATTATAATTTACAATAGTTTGTCGTAAATATTGACGTATCTCAACGGATAAGCAATGATTTCCATCGATTTTGCATGTATACTAACTACGTAATCGAAGACCACGCGACTTTCTTCAGCGTTCAACGGAGGAGATTCTACCCATGTTTTATATATCTTAAATCACCCGTGAGCTCTCGCATTACCACAGGAATATTATCTATATATGAAAATCTACACATACATACATAAAAAAAATGCTAAAACCGAGTCAGGGTGATTTAAGAAGCAATATATAATATATCCAGTTTTTTTCAATGTTTTTGTCTGTCTGTTTATACGGGTTAATCTCCGAAACTGTTGGACCGATTTGAATTGAATTTTGTATGACGATACCTTATATCAACATTGGATAGTATTTACCGCGGAAAATATCTCATTCGTACGGGAAATTGCACTGAAAAGTCAAAACATAACGTGGGCATAGCCGCGGGCAGACAGCTAGTAATAATTAAACTACTACGTGTGACTATACGTGAGGGAGGAGTAGCGGTCGCGTATTAGTTCCTCCCATTGTCGTGAAACTCTACCACCTATAGGTACTCGTATTTAGCCATAGATACCTAACCTAGTAATTTATATCTATGATTTAGCGTATACCTATCTGAGTGATATTTTGCAAGCTTATGTTAGAACATTTAGTGGAACTTTTCATGATCCTTTAATTTTATGATTGGTGATTTTTTCTATCGTATGTTGCAGTATTTCAGACAATTTAATTCTAAGGTAAGATTTAATTTCCACGTGGGAAAATACAGAGATCAAGGACTGAGGCTAAGAAGTGAGTTAATTTGACCACATAATTCAAAAGGAACCTCAAACCACAGCATAACTGCAATTCACTTCTGCAAAATTTAAAATATCGTAAACTTGATTTCAAAGATGGTCGGTCTCGTAGACTAGTTAGTAGAAAGTCTGCCTTCGAAGCACAAGATCGCGGGATCGATTCGAACCCCGCCCAGGGCAAACATTCGTGTGATGAGCTGTTGTTTGCCTTGTGTATATTTTTATAAATATATATTTATCTGTTATATGTGTACGTGTATTAGCTGTCTATACCCAGATGTCTAGCCGCCCCCGTGTGCATCTATTGAGAACAAACGCCCGCGTGTGAGACGTCCCGAAAACACAAAAGATGCAATGCAAAGGCTAAATACGATATAGATAACTAAATTTACTAGCTTATAATAATTTGGTTTCGGCATAGGATACGGTGGATTATAGCGCGGCTGCAAGTAAGGTACTTCTAACGGAAGAAATTAACAAGGCTAATTAACTAAGTTTCGGTAAATTCCGTCCTTCCTCTTGCTTACCGAAACTATTTATTACGAAACGTGTTTTGTTTCACTTATCGGTTCGACGGCAGCGGCGGCGTACCTAGATATAGGCGAAAAAATGAAAAACAAGAAATGTGGTTGCCTGGTAGAAGTGGCTGTCAAAGCAATAAGGTCGCCTATATGTGCTTTAGTTTATCAATCTATAATACACTCAGCTAGATTCCTAGCTGACGAACAAAATCATTTTTATGCTTGTATGTAGGACTTTTACATAATGACAATAAATGAACTGACGAACTGACCCGTACCACAGAATATCAAATAGTAGTCCCTACCGGTATTTTGTGTCAGTATGTACGTATGATTGCCGTCAGATTTTCTTTACCAGTTCTAGTTTTCAAGTTAGATTCTATATCACACTGTTTTTACTGAAGTCTAAAATGCCATCAAGTTAGGTACTTATTACCTTTTAAATTAAGATTGAAGATTCACAATGAAGATTCGATTACGAGTATTACATGGCTGCCTATTACAAAATAGGTACCTAGTTGAGGCAAAAAGTTGTAGATTTGTAGATAAAATTTCAAATTGCATTTCATAGCTTTAATGGGTTCGATACCGGTAGGTTTCTGTGTCGTAGTCGTAAATCTCCACATGCTCATACAGAAGACATCAACGCGCGCGCGTTACTACTGGTGCGCTCCGCATTCCAGCCGATACAATTTCCCCCTTTTTTATTTTCAAGTAATGCTCGTCTGGAACACGGAGGTTTGACACATGGCCCTTTGGTAGACGTCCAAAAGAAAAATTTAGAAGCCTTATATTAAGGGGTATCTGAATCAGAAAAAGAAATAGCTTGGCAGAAAGAGATTGATTAAAGTTTGACTAACTGCTTAGTGACCAGTTTAGACGACCTTAAACATAACAGATAGTCATTACGAAAAAAAATTATTCATAAGACAATGCATATTCGTCATTAGTTACACAAAAAAAGATAAATAAAATTCAAACGTTTTTTAGTGATAATCTACCTTTATTGCTTTCAAGGCGAATAACATAAAATAAACTCCCATTAAGGTCTGTTTTTTATTAATGATTTTAGCTTTTATGAAAGTCCTGAAAAGTTTTTAAATACACTTAGAAATCCCTGGCACCTCTAAATTATTATTATTTCAAACCCTCAACTTTTTAGACTACTGAGTTCGAACAGTAATTTTCAACTTTGGGTCAAGTTTTAATAAGGTTTCGTAATGCCTAGGTCAACCGTATTTTTTTGGATGGTAGCCGCTGTAACAATAATTGATTATCACAAAAAATAGCACACATAACGGTTATCAATCAAGAGATAAAAGAAATAAATCAAGGAAAGGTGGAAATTTCGAAAATAATCTTTGAACATTCGTAGCTCCTAAACTATCAATAATCGCGGAACATACATGGGGGTGATTCAGATACCCCTCAATATAAGGCATCTAAATTTTTCTTTTGGACGTCAATCAATGGGCCACCCTGTATAATTAAATGTATCATACATATTTAATCACATGGACAGAATTTAATATGTTGTGAAGTTCTTTCTGGTGAAGCTTTGCGGGAATCACAAGTTATTGAGCTGCCTAAGGCTTTTACCAGGGCACTTATACGACTAGATCCGTAGAGAGAGCGAGGGAACATCATGCAGAGAGCTAATGAGAACATTTCAATCCATTCGAACAGGAGAATATTGCGAGTTGTGTTTGTTATAGTGAAGTGAATATTCTCAACTTTCATACTGAAACTAAACAACGAACTGACTTTTTTGCAAATTATAGAGAGAGGGTTAGAGAGAGTGACATACCTAGGTTACTTTAGACCACGGGAAAACACGAAAAACATCACGAAAGTAGCCGCGGGTTGAGCTAGGAAAATATAAAATAATTTAAAATAAAGTGTATGAGTAACATTCTAGTCAATGTTAAATAAATTGGCGTACCTAGTTTTAAAAATACATAGGTAGAGGTACCTACTTTAGACAAAAGTTTAATTCGTCATTTGGAATGCGCACGAGTTCATTATAATATTCAGGTTACGTTATGTAGTTAATGTTACGACAACTTACGGACGGACGGAATACTCATTCGTGCAATGAGGAAAAAACAAAGTGAGAAAAGAACTTCTTAAGAAAACCACGTAAAAGTTTACGTATAAGATTTCAACATTTTGGCATTCCCAAAATGATTAAGAAACCGATGTAGATCGACGCGATTTAAACTAACTTCTGGCTACTTTGGTCAGCGGATTCCGAATAAAATGGATAACTAATAAAATATTTTTCGACTATTCAAAAGATAAATACAGTACGGTAGAATATATCAACCAAAGCTAATTAATTATTCGACCATTCAAAAATCTATCTAAAAAAATAACCATTATCCAAGCCTGGTGATTTCTGGAGGATATTATAGTTTCCGTTGATGTGATCAAAAATTATGAAGGTCCAACTCATTATTTACTATTGAATACTTATACGTTATCTTTCAAAGTGTAAGGAAAAAATATCTTTTAAATATTTGCAATTTTAATATTACGTAGGTTACACCACTGCTAACATCCTGGACCGTAACGATGTCAAACAATCCGGATCCTGTCTGTTGCGTTGCTAGGCCCTGCCCTACTTGACTGCATCCTCGTTTTATCAACAAAGATAGATTAAAAAATAATTATTTTGTATATTTGCGGGTTTTTACGCGATAATAATACTAAGCGCAAAAGCCTCAAACAAACATTAAAAAATAATTACTGGTCGCTACAAAACTTGGGTATAATACTTTGTAACTTTATGGTAGTTAAACTCAGCAATAAGGTCGTGATTTATACTGTATTTAATTAATTTTTATAGTGTGCATTAAAGTTCATTAAATTCTATACTTTTTATCACCAAAACGATTTTTATTTATCGCTGATTCTTAATATTGCCGTGTTTGATGTCTTATTTAATAAGTACCTTCCTTAAAGCTACTGGCGGTGTGATGTATTGTAGACATATAAAACCTACTAGGTTTTCGCCCCGCGGCTTCGCCCGCGCTAACGTTTATTCCCGTGGAAGTGAGGGATTTTCCTGAGGTAAAAGGTAGCCTATGTGTTAATCTGATGTATGAGCTATATTATTGTAAAGTTTCATTATAATCCATTCAGTAGTTTTTGCGTGAAAGAGTAACAAACATCCATACATCCTCAAAAACTTTCGCGTTTATAACATTATTATTATAATAGGATTCCTGGCAATAGAGTTTAAATTTATAGGAAAGTAAAAATTATGAACTGGCTACTTCAATACGGCTACCAGTTCTGTAACAAGTCCTATGTAACCAACCTGTTATTTTTACGTAATCACATCAACTGCACGTTATCATTTATTTAAAACTTTGTTTGACTGATCTAGAGCACGTCATAATACAATACAAGAATGTAGCTACGTAAATTAATTAAAAATAGGAGTCTGTAGCTCAAAATAGATGTTAAACAGTATGTATAAATATCTATATAGTTAAAAAAGACATACAAGGACAAAGTCGATTTTGGTCCCTCCTTCCCTTTATAGGTTTCTTTTATTTGGAAATTTCAAACAAAGTGCAATCAATTTGTTTACATTTGTATGAAAAGTATAATATTGGGTTTCAGGACTTCCAGAATTCTACTTAGCTATGTTCCATCCTTGATAAAGTTCTTCAATTTTGTAGTTTTTTCATCCCATTTATTCATTTTGCATGATACAAAATAGCGACCTACACTTAAGCGGATATATAAATCAATAAATTTTATCTTAAATCTAAATCAAATTGTATACGTTGTGATTTTAGTATAAATAATCCACTTTAACCCGATTGTCTCTAGGTCAATGTTCTTTTTAACGCCTTTCACAATATAATATGGAGTCAAGGATGGTAGTTAGCGCACTGTGCAGACCTTTGACCTTCGAGGGTAGACTGAACACTGAAATATACAATTATGACAGGGGTTTTTATAAATATCGACGATTGAGATTTTACAAAAAGCTTTTAAAACGACGTACCTAAAGAATATAATGCCAAGTATATATTTATTATTATATATTGTGTAGTAAACATATCTAGTTAAAAGTATTCGGGTCTATCCTAAAAATGTAGGCAACCCACCCGTGCATTTTTTTAAAGCTCTTTTTTTGTAGCACCGCATACATACAGTATACACTATAGTCTATACACCCTACTGTTTGTTTTACTATTTTATAATCTTACTAGCTTTCCGCCGCGGCTCCGCCCGCGTTAACATTTTCTTGAATATTCTTTGCTATAAACCTCACGGAGCCCGAGACCTTTCCAACGAATGCAAAACCGTGGAAATCAGTTCGTGCGTTCTGGAGTTATAGCGTCAGGAAGGAAAACCCGACTTATTTTTATATAGTAGATTAAATCTTGATTATATCTATGTAGATTATTTAGGTATATCAATAGTAGCGTAGCTTTGCAAGAAAAATAAAATAGTCATTAAATAATGCTCAAGGGAAGTGCATAAAGCAACAGCAGCAAAAAATAAGATCCAAAATATTAAAATGTACAAGTTTCCGCAAAAGACTTTATCTTGCTATCTAATATACAGATAGATAAATTTGAAATCACATATTTTACTATTTAATCTTTTCAATAAAAATGGTCCATCTAATCCAAGGTCATATAGATTTCGTAAAGTTAAAATTATGCTAAAGTCTACAGCAGATTTATTATGCTCTCTCTGTGTAGCGCTTTCAAGTCGTTATTTAATCATTATCTAGATTAAGCTCAAGGTCTCTTAGTGATATTCTAGTAAACTATGAATGTGTTTCTGACAAACTGTGTGTGTCGAATTAATACAAAAAAATAAAGAACACCAATTTCACTGAGGAGATATTTAAGTCATAGATTATATACAAAAAGGTATATTTGACATTATCGGTTTTTCTTACTATTTAGAGCAGGATTTTCGCGAGCTCAAATATCTTTTATTTTTATATTTTTATCTATTTTCGTAATCGTAATAACATCTTATGTCTTCGCCTTTTGCCCCTACCAAACATTTCTTCCATTTTTAACATACTTCTTAGTTTTCGCTGTCGGTTTACAAAACAGCATGCAAGACAAAGATCTACAACCCGTCTTGTTTACGATCAGACAGCTCACACAGCTTAGACTAAGTACTTGAAATAGCCCAAAAGATATTAAATTCTCAGAAGAATTTCACAAACTGCGAGAAAACATTGAACAAAACTTGGTTACGTTCAAATACTAGATAATAATAGCAAAATTACTTCAGACAACTTCATCCGAACAATGCTGAATGTAAATTCAATGAGCAACAAGGACAAGCAGAATTTACCTACTAAATTGCTCAAGCCAAATCCTATTCATACTTCAAGTAGGTAGATAAGTAAATACCATTTCAACGGTAAAAAAACATCTTTTTTTTTGTTTGCATTTAAGTAATTTGGGGGGAGTGATTTTTTAAATCCTGGGCAAAAATTGGAAAGAATTCAAAAAACAGTATCCTGTAAAATACTATTTTTTTAGGTAGTAATTTCTTTTTTGTAGGTACGTCACTACATCCGTACTACGACTAGATCACGCAGCGTGATGGCCGAGCGCGGCAAACTAGTGCGCGCGTTTATGTCTTTTGTATGAACTTGTCGAGCTGCTACGTAACTCTATAAAAAATAGGACTCAATAAGCTGAAGTATCTTAGCACATTCAGCTACTTTAAACAGATCGATGACTTAAATAATTTATTGTTTCAGAAAAAAAGGTAATTCAAAACAGTTCTTTAATAAATTATACCGTTGCGTTATGGTTTAGTATTATATCAACTTACGCAAAATTTTGGTATTTGGGCGTCTCACATTTGTAACAAAATTAGGTTTCGCAAAGCAAAGTAACGGCTATATTTAAAAATTGCGAGATGCCGATAACATCGAAATAAATTTCAACATTTTACCGAACGTCGGCTGGAGAGGCGATTACATTCAAATTGCTTCAGTATAAATTAATCAAATTAATGTGCAGTATTCACAACGGAACAAAAGAAAAACTCTTACATCGTGGTTACATCACATTAATAACATTTGTTAGGTAGTGTTGTATTTGCACTGCATTAATTAAAATATTGTGCGAGAAATAATCTAGCTGTACCTACTTCGGTCTTCGCTACTCGTGGGTGTAATTATTTTCATATAAATTTGGCACTATTGGAGTATGAAATTGAATGCGTTATTTCCCTGAAATTAATTTCAGATTTTCAATAATTTTAATGTAGCTAAACATAATAAAATTGAATATTTAAGACAGAAGACTAGAACATTTTGCAAACTATGGCTTTACGATTAATATTGTTTTTACTAACTAGTACTATAACTATTTCACTTCATCTGAAATAAATAAGTTCAAAAAAAACGAAGACAAGTTATCAACGTAATTAACAATTAACAAAAACTCACCTGTATCAAAAACGCCGACCGCAAACACAACCAAGAGCAACGGAACTTTTTTTAACAGCATGGTCATTCCAACTTTCTCACGGCCTGGTTTTTGTGGTAATGTTCCTTGTGTTTATATTTAAGTGAAGTATAATTTAGTATCACATCGGGTCACAGTAATGGCACTAGTTGTGGTCACCAGGTGTTGCGTGGTGCGGGGACTCCGGGCCACTGCCGCAGCCGTCGTAGCACCGTCGCAGCGAGCGGCGCACGCGCTCGATCAATTGCATAATACCAACTACCCACTGACTGACCTATGCAGTCTGACTGGCTGGTTGTTTCAATCAAACATTTGGAAATTTTCACGATTTTATCTGAAACAATAAATCTCATCTTACGAACTTCATTCGATCTTGTGGTCTGGTCACCATTTGTTTAGGGCAGAGGTTGGAAAAAGCCGCGCTTCGCTTTTGTTTAAGGGTACTTTACAACAAGGATGTTATAACGGTAGTACTTATAACATCCTTGCTTTACAACAAGTAAAGAACAGTCGTATGTCGTATGACAAGATAAATCATATGAGTATTTATTTTCTTGCATTATAATTTTTTTAATGGAAGATCATATCACTTTTTAACAAAAAAACAAAGGAACCAGTAGTATGGAACGACTTTTTTTTCGACTGTGGAAAAGTGGTTCAGTTTCATGATCTGCATCATTCTTACATTTTTAACAAATTCACCTACCGCATCATAAAATGATTAATACAATACAGTTTTGCCTTACCATACCATAGTGATATAAACAACTGGTTCTACTACTTAATCGTTCGCTTTATGAACGATAGGTCAGAACGTATGTGCTCGTAATAACTACAGAATTACCATTTGGCGGACACCAGTACTTTCGCTATCTAGACACTCTCGGCTCCCATTATTTATTATTGGTCTGCCTGCCCCGTCCACCTACTCTAGTAATTAGTTATTTAATTCCGTGTAAGCGAAATGGAGATCGACGACGGTGGCCCAGTGGCTGGACCGTTGTCTTCCTTTCGAGCGCTGTGTGGATTCAAGCCTCGGCACGTTCAATGTTTTTTCGATTTTAGGAAAAATCTAGAGGTCATCTGCACATACCTGCGAAGAAATGCGTGTGAAGCCGACCAACCCGCACTAAGCTTAGTTGTTGTTGACTAAAGCTTTAAGCTGCTATTTATTTACATTCGATGTAGGCTCGAGCACCTCTGTAGGGAAATATATGGGCTGCTAACGATTCAGCAGCCCATATATTTCCCTACAGAGGTGCTCGAGCCTACATCGAATGTAAATAAATAAAGGGAAATATATGGGCTGCTGAATCGTCAGCAGCCCATATATTTCCCTACAGAGGTGCTCGAGCCCACATCGAATGTAAATAAATAAAGGGAAATATATGGGCTGCTGAATCGTCAGCAGCCCATATAAATATTTCCCTACAGAGGTGCTCGAGGTACATCGGTAAGCGGCGGCGGCGTAGATACGAGAGTGGAAAGTGGTTGAAGCAGAGAGAGCGTTGATGGTGTAGTGGCTAGGACCATTGCTTTTGCTTTTCCTTGGGAAGTGTCGATTCTATCCCCGCCTCGTACCATTTAAGCTTTTAGCTTGATTACCGTAGACAAAATAAAAATCACTATCAAAATCATTAAAATTTATTCAATTCTTCCAGTAAAGATTTACATTTATCTTTTAGAATTTTAACAGCTTCGATAAATATTATGTTTGGAGGTAAGGCTCCCACAGACTCCACGTTAACTGAAACAAAAAGAAAATATATGTAAGTACATATAAGATATAGCGAAGAAAAAAAACGACAAAAAATTATTGCCTGTCCTATCGAAAATACTATAGAATAGAATAGACCACTGTTCATCAACCGTTAGATAAACTACTGATTTCTAATTGGCGAATTTTTTATTTCAATGTAATTCTAAGTATTGCAACTTTCTGCTGAGATCATTATGATGATTTGACTGTATGACTGGTTTGAAATGCTACGAACTAACTGGTTCACTGTGATATACGACCGTTTTACATGTAGTGCGGGAGCCGGGGGCCTAAACACCTACCTCATCGAGTACCCCAATAGGCTATCTGTAGATCGTTAACCGTCACTTAAACACTGAAAAAAAAAATAGTCTGCCAGAGCCGATCCTGCCGGGTCATCGAAATTTTTGACGTATTTTTTTCGTGGAACTTACCTCATAAAGTACCCGAATGAAAGTGGTGGCATCAGTTTACCATTGATTAATAATGTATAAAAAAATTGGTCTGCCACTGCGCAACCTGCCGGAAGTACTTGGCAGACGCCCTGAAATATGCCCATTATTGCCCATTCGACACCCTTCACCTACCTCATCGAGTACCTCGATGGGACCAACGCCCAAAAATAACCAAAATGCCTGTGATAATGGATCACAAGGTCTGCCAGGTCAAACTTGCCGAAACTTAGTGTTTAAATCATTTGAAGTAATTTTTTTCATTTTTTTTAAATTTCTTTTTTATTCGTTTATCCATAAGGGTAAATACATTTTAACAAATGTTAAATTCTCGCCAAAAAGAAATAAAAAAAAATGAAAAAAATTACTTCAAATGATTTAAACACTAAGTTTCGGCAAGTTTTGACCTGGCAGACCTTGTGATCCATTATCACAGGCATTTTGGTTATTTTTTGGCGTTGGTCCCATCGAGGTACTCGATGAGGTAGGTGAAGGGTGTCGAATGGGCAATAATGGGCATATTTCAGGGCGTCTGCCAAGTACTTCCGGCAGGTTGCGCAGTGGCAGACCAATTTTTTTATACATTATTAATCAATGGTTAACTGATGCCACCACTTTCATTCGGGTACTTTATGAGGTAAGTTCCACGAAAAAAATACGTCAAAAATTTCGATGACCCGGCAGGATCGGCTCTGGCAGACTATTTTTTTTTTCAGTGTTTAAGTGACGGTTAACGATCTAGAAATAGCCTATTGGGGTACTCGATGAGGTAAGTGAAGGGTGTCAGATGGGCACATTTCAGGGCGTCTGCCAAGTACTTCCGGCAGGTTGCGCAGTGGCAGACCAATTTTTTTATACATTATTAATCAATGGTTAACTGATGCCACCACTTTCATTCGGGTACTTTATGAGGTAAGTTCCACGAAAAAAATACGTCAAAAATTTCGATGACCCGGCAGGATCGGCTCTGGCAGACTATTTTTTTTTTCAGTGTTTAAGTGACGGTTAACGATCTAGAGATAGCCTATTGGGGTACTCGATGAGGTAGGTGTTTAGGCCCCCGGCTCCCGCACTAATGAGACCGTCCTAAGACGAGCGAAGCTCTTCACTACATATTCACGTAACTTAATTGCGTTATCAATAGAACTTCAATACAGTTTATTTACTTACAGATAAAATGGTCGCGCACTCTGCTGAGCACAACTGCATCTTTGATTTCATTGTATCTGAAAACATTTCTGCTACAGGTGTCGTAGCGTGCGTCCTTGACGTAGGCCTGCCCTTTAGAGTCAATGCCTATGACTCCTGGGGAAAAGCAACTCTGGAGAAGGCTGGCTTCACTGTCGCGAATTTCTTTAGACAGTTGTATCTCAGGAAGCAAACGGTATGATGCAGTGGCTGTAAAAAAACATTGCTACCTTGCATAAACTTTACAAACAATTTACTCATATTACTTAATTGTATTGTAGGTTGTACATTATTTTTTTGAAGATGCATCAAGAACAATAATTTTGTTAAGTATTGTATTGATTATATTTGCTTGTATTTAAAGAAAAGTATGATATCAAATAGTAATAATAAGTAATTACTATTTGCAGGTACACATAGTTTATGATAAGTAGTTCAGCCAAAGTAGAAAGTAGCCAGTTAATAGTATTGTCTGTCTGGTTTTTCCCATATTACCTGTTTTTGATATAAATCTTTTGTTAATATGAAAGTGAAATAAAGAAGCGTCCTTAGGTAGTAGTGAGATTGCAAGAGTAATATAGTTACTCACCAACTGGAGAAAATTTAGCATGGTCTCTGCCAATCCCCTTCACTGCAACCAAATGTAAATCTAATTCATGGCCAGGCCTCATTTTGGAGATGAGGATATCTCCGTGCACCGGCCCTATATCAGACTCCTTGTGGACAGCACCCTGATTCCCAATGGGATGCCACTTCATTTGTGAAGAATATACTGAAAGTAAATATAATTAAAGTAATACATTCACAATGATGACATATAATTATAGTAATACATAAGTACTATAAAATTATTGAATCGAAAATAGGGTATTTAATTTACTATGATAACACAAAAAATAATGAATTATTCTTTACTAGCGACCCGCCCCGGCTCCGCACGGGAAATGGTTATTGTGGGTTATTCTAGAGTATATTATGCATGTATTATAGATATACACCTTCCTCTTGAATCCCTCTATCTATTAAAAAAAACCGCATCAAAATCCGTTGCGAAAGGGAGGGACATAGGGACAGAGAAACCGACTTTGTTTTATACTATGTAGTGATTGCACACAAGGACACTAATCATCATATTTTCAGGACACTAATACTAACATTAAAAAAAAACAACTATTAGGGTACATATAGGCATCCTTATATGCAATAATTTCTACCAGACTACCTTGGCAATCCAACCTAAAAGGAATAGTCTAGACCTTCTTCCTTGCCAGAAAGGTATTCTCATAATCCTAATACTTAATTGGTTATAAATAAGTTATTGTTGATGATAAAAATGAACATTGCCATTCATCTAGGAACTACATGGTGCAGGAGCATGATTTATTTTAGATTTTCTCAAACATACCACTGTGATTTTCATACAAATCCTCAGCTCTATATGAATCTTTAGGCTGAGACTTGTTAGTAGTGCATTTCACTTTTAGTGTATACTCCAATGTATCAAACTCTGTCCCCTCTGTGGCTTCTGAAAAACAATTGAATTTGATCAGAAACAGGAACTAACAGGAAGCAAAGACAGAAAAAAGCATTATTCCTTGCTGTTAAATGAAAAATAAAACAGAATGGAATATTCTTAGCAAAGCACAGTGAAAAGAAATTTACATTCAATTAAAGTGTAATAAAGGTTTATTGCTAGACAATAAACACAGCTCCATAAAGTTGCATTAGTTCCATCATGAAGAAGAACAAACAACAAAGAACAAACACTCATTTTGGGAAAATTACCTTCAGGACGATACTCAAATAATCTAGGGTCAGCTTTTAGTGGAATTAAGCCTAGTCTGTGTGCCAGAACTTCATCCTGTATAATTGAAGTATTGTTCTTTATCATAACTTTTTCGATAGCCATGCTAGGCACCTCACTCAACATCAGTCTTCGAAAGGCATTTGCAAATGCTGGTTGTATGCCAATCAAGTCAAACTCCATTTCAAAGTTGTCCATACGAACAATAACAATACGGAAGTTTTTGATGAATTTCTTGAAACTCCATTTCTCATCAGCTACGCCATAGTCCTCAGAAGCATTCTGTGCAAGGAAATAGATTATTCTAGGTATTATCAAGATCATAATAGTTATAATAATAACATCAATACCATCAGTAAAATTAAGCTGGGAATTTAATGTTCATGGTATTTTCTCGGCGAACTAGCGTGGCTCTCATTGATAATTGTCGAGACATAGGAGTCTATTAATACCTTAACACGAAATTCCTCTAATATTATTCTAGGTTTCTCTTCAAGCTTAGGCATTTTGGATCGGTATCTACTAAAAACAAAATAAAGAGCTTGTACTTTTCTAAACAAATAAAATTGTATTAAAAAATTTAAAAACTCAAAACAATAACCTCA
This sequence comes from Teleiodes luculella, assembly GCA_948473455.1. Lineage (NCBI taxonomy): Eukaryota > Metazoa > Arthropoda > Insecta > Lepidoptera > Gelechiidae > Teleiodes > Teleiodes luculella. The sequence continues at coordinate 5,274,120 of OX419602.1, forward strand.
AATTCACTCATTTTTTTTTTAGTTTCTTTCTCCCTTGTGGGAAAGGCAAAGGGATCTAAGCCCATACAGCCTAGTCTTTAGTTTCAAGTTTAATACTTTAATGTCTTCATCTTCAGTCATTATTTCTTCAGTTTCGTTTCATCGTCTTTAGTCATTTCCAATGATACTGAAGTTTAACGCGGGGTATCAAACCAGAAACAGCTAACCACTCATTATTTCTCACTTTCATTGAATAGTTCTTCTTTAACGGCACATTATCGCACTAATTCCACCATATTAACACCACAATTACCATGAAAAACTAATTTTAAAAAGGACGAAACAATGAACCCTCCATTTCCTCTCGATTCCCGCGTAAAACCCCTATGAAACTTACAAAAGATTGGCTGTACCATTTGCCTTTCCCATAAGGGATAAAAAACTAAAAAAATATTGAGAAGAAAGGAACGAAAGGGGGGTTTTACGCGGGAATCGAGAGGAAATGGCGGGTTCATTGTTTCGTCCTTTTTAAAATTAGTTTTTCATGGTAATTGTGGTGTTAATATGGTGGAATTAGTGCGATAATGTGCCGTTAAAGATAACTGTTCAATGAAAGTGAGAAATAATGAGTGGTTAGCTGTTTCTGGTTTGATACCCCGCGTTAAACTTCAGTATCATTGGAATGTAAGAACCACCCTTGCATTCCAATGATCCCGTAACAAGAAATGAAACTACTGAAGACGTTTAACATAGATGCAAGAAATGACTAAAGACGACGAAATCACCGTACGAAATGAAACTGAAGAAATAATGACTGAAGATAAAGACATTAAATTAAACTTGGATAATGCAAGAAACTACTAAAGACTAGGCTGTATGGGCTTAGATCCCTTTGCCTTTCCCATAAGGGAGAAAGAAACTAAAAAAAAAAAAAAAGGAACGAAAGGTGATCAATTTTTGTGAAATTTATTTATTTGTGATTTATTTTGTCGTAGAAGCTGCCCTTTCTTTGAACATATTAACATGGGCAGTTTAGAAAAAGGTGTACTTACTGGATTTATATGCCGATTATGTTCCGAAATGCACAGAGTTGTTCTCCACATATATGGAGACGAAGGCATACGTTTATGTATTTCGGAGAAAATAAACCGATATCTTTCGATTAACGTGAGTATTTATATTTAAACCTATACAACGTTTGTCTTAGCGTGTTACTTTAGCCTACTTTAACCGTATTATGAAATCTGTTGCGCATAACTGTTATGTCAACTGTAGGGTCATATTATTTTTTCATTTCAGGTCTCTAGATCAGATCCGCTGCCAAAAACAATATGCAGAAGTTGTCTAGAACGGTTAGAAAACCAACACAGGTTGGTAATGAGGATCGAACATGCTGCAAAGATGTTAAAGGGGCAAGAGAGAGCCAGAGTGATCAGAAGGTGTTGTGGCACTGGGGACTGATTGCTAACGCCAGACTAAAGCACCTTATTTGCCCAATATTAAGACTTCCATATTCTTGTCTTGGAAGGATTTGCATCATCGAAATAAGCTGTTTGAACATCTCTTTGTATGGATTTTAATACCTTTGGTATAGAATAAAACAAATCAGTACTTGTTAATCTCAATGAAGAATGTTTCATACTTTGTGTAATTTAATTTTACTTTTATATTTCCAACTTAAAGTGTTCTGTTACTTGTCTTATAGCTTGAACAAATGTGTGAGCAATTTAATTGTTTTCTTCCATTTCATTTAGTTTTATGTTTTTGTAAACATTCCTCACTGAGAAAGCATTCAAATTTATGTATTAGCTTGTTTTTCCTACAAGCTGACTAAAACTCCAAATCCCACTATAGAAAAGAGTGTCAATATGTAGTATGTACTATTTCTTAAATATGTAATTTTTAATCTCTTAATGTAAATACATGTAGTATTTAGTCAGGCAAGAAGAACTCTACAAAAAATTCAATAGTAATAAAGTAAATCAAGAATGTTTTCCTCCAACAATAGCACTGATATAAATAAATTCAAATGTCAAAAAATAATATTTAATATACATTTTAGTAATAAAGTTAACTGTCTCATTCAGTCTGAGCCATGATGTATAAAAATGTATAATATTATAGATTCAGTATTATAAACTTCCGGATTCTGTATGTTTATATCCTGGTGATAATTTGGCTGCAGTTTACATTTGAGAAGCCCAAATAACTCATAAAATTAGATAGGATCATAAGATAGTATTTAAATTAAATAATCTATAATATTAAATTAATTGTAATTAAAAATAAAATGTGCATTATATTATAAGATAATTAAAATTAGACTTAATATCAAAAGATTTTTACTTCAATATGATATTGAATATGGCTAAGTAGTATATCTATATGAAGTACATAGTTCATTCAAATTAACTATAACTAATTAATTAACTAATGTAATAATTACACATTAATTTTATTTCAAATTTCCACCAGCAAGAAGTTTTTCTATTCGAAGTGAATTCTTATGTATTACTATTTTGAGATCATTAATTTTATCATGTTTTTCTGCTATGTCTGTGTCCAACTGCTTGAGTTTTGTATGCAAAGGAAACAGGGAATCTTCATTTGCCCTGAAACAATAAGCAACACATTAAACAAGACAAATTGTAATAATAATATTATGTGGGGACACCTCACACACGGCCATCTGACCCCAAACTAGGCAGAGCCTGTACTATGAGTGTCATACAGCAGATATACATACATAATATATAAATATACAACATCCAGACACAACTACACAAGGCAAACAGAAAAATTCTTATCAAACAAATTTTTGCCCTGTGCGGGGCGGGATTCGAAACCGCGACCCTGTGCTTTGTAGACAGACAGGCTTGCATATTACCGACTATGCTACAGGACCGTCAAATAAAATTAATTTATTCTTATCCATTTGGTGGGCCTACTCTCATGATTAAAAAAAAAACATTATAATATTGTTAAGACTTCGCAAAGACTTCTCATACATTAAAAAATTTAAAATAGTTTCAAGGTATAGATTAGAGCCCCTCTCACAGTTCAAAGAATGATATCCGAAAAAGACCCATTGCATATTGTGCTGAACATAGTTAATTATTATTGATTCCCTTGAACACTAGCGCCACCAATTAAGGGGCTCATTATGCTAAATGGCGCCGCCCGTTACCCTTTAAAAAATAATAACTCTGAAAATAATCAATTTTTCGAAAATCTGGACGACTAGATTGGAGACCGTATTTTGTAGGAGATTTAAAACCCATTAACTTTATTTATTATAGGTCCCTCGCTTTTAGTTAGAGATAGGAAAATTACGAAAAACGGCCACTTTGCATTTTTTCTATCTATAACTACATTGAACTATAATAAACATAATGTAGTTGCTTCAATAATAATATCCGGTTTAAAAAAAAGATTATTTCCCTAGTTATTTTTTTTAAGGATGCCATGGTGGCGGCAGCGGCGGCGGCGGCGCCACTTAGCATAGTGGAGTAATAAATAAGAAATAACATCACTCGCCATCTATGATTATTTAATGGTAACTGTCTACCTACCTACATATTTAATTTTTATTTAATACATACGTCTTTTGTTTGTGCAGTTCCTTTGAAGCTTCGTCGTATGTTTTGGTCCACTGTTGAAGCTCTTGACGCATTACTTCCACATCCTCTTGGATGTGATCTAAAACTTTACCTAATGGGTTGGCCACGCGTGAAAGAGCCTGAATATTATATCTCAATTGCTCTACCTCTTGGTTTACTGCCTCTCTCGCTTTTTGGGCACCAAATTGCCATTCCTATAAGTAAATGTTCCAGTTAGAATAGAAGTCACACATACCTACTTAATTAACTCATGCCGGACAGTCACTATAAATAAATAAATAGACACTCAGCACAATGTTTGCGTGTTTTCTAACAATTTTTGGAGCGAGAACTGCAATGTTAGATGATCGAATTTTTGAAAATCCTCGAATATAAGCTCTAACTAAGCTCACTACGTCCGTAACGTGCCAGGAGCTCGAGAAGGTGTCGCAGAACTCATAGTAGTTCTGTCATGATGTCGTATTTTGACACCTTGCTTGAGCACATTTCTGTAGTAGAAGTAGAAGCCCTTATACGGTAATATTATGTTCAGATGTAAATAGGTAGGTATGTTAATTTTGTACTCACGATTTCTGTTTTTCCAGCAATTTGAGAATATTCTTTTTGAGAATCGAGAATTTGTTGTACAAGGGCGCCGTGTTGTTGGTCGGAGATTAGTTGCATCTCTGGTTGACTCTTCGAAATAGCTGAAGTTTCAAGTTGTTGATCGATTATGATAATACTCGAATCTTCCTCCTGTAATAAAGAAATAGTTGTATGTAGGTACGTACTTGGGCATGGGTAAAATTGTATATAAAATTAGTTGTTTCTGTAGGTACGTACTTCTTCATTAGGAGTATTTTCTACAATGATGTTCACTTTGCCCACCAGTAGATTTTCAGTGTCTGTTACTGTGTTATCATTTTTCTCTCTTAATCTCGGAGCTCCTGGTCTTGAAGATGACGGTCTAACGCTTTTTGGTCTATTCACATTTTGTACATAGTCAACTTTGCTACTTTTAGGTGTGTTGTTATCAATGTGAAAATTATCTCTTTCTCTTTGTTTGGTTAAACTGGATGGCCTGCTATTGTTTGATTTACTAGGTGCTTTATTTTCGACTTGAATGGATTTGTCGTTTTCGTTCGTAACAGTTTCGGCGATAGAACCACGATTTTGTGTTTCTTCTGAATTAACTTTAGAGTCTTTCATGAAATTATTCAAATTCTCTTCTGGATTGCCATGGTCGCCATGGTTTACTTCCATTAAATCTTGCGAAGAAAGCGATGAATTCAACTCGTTATCACCGATTGTGTACGAAGAATTAAGTTTGCTCTCATTTTCTTGTTCATTTCTGGGTGAAATTTGTAAGGTAGACTCTGTAGCATCAGGAAATTCATGTTTTTCAAGAGATACGCCTGAATCCTGATCTGTATTATCATGATTAGTTTTGTCATCATCGCTGCGAATATGACTTTCAGCCGTGGATTTCTTTTTATTTGTGTCTGGTTTACTTTGGGAAAGCTTTTCAACCGAGTTCTTTTTCGTCAATGTCTTTGGTTGCTGCGTGGATGTTTTCTTAGGCGGTGATTCTTTTTTCACATTTTCTTTCTGTTTCGATTTAACAAGATTTGCTTTCTCTTTGTCATTTCTTAATGAAGTCTTTTCACTAGTGTCCCTCTTGTTATTGGTTAGTTTTTCATTACTTCTTGACATTAACTTCTTAGAATCATTCGACTTTTTCACGGTTTTATTAGGGTCCGTTGGTTTTTCGGACTTACTTTCTGATATCGATTTACCACCATCTTTAAACCTTTTTACAGCTTCGATTGAAGATAGCTTATTATCTAACGCGAAAGCTATACATTGAAGTAATTCATTTGTGTGTTCGGGCTCTTGTCCAGCTACAATTTTTGATGGTTTTACAACCAAAGCTTTTCCCGTTGTCGTACCTAAAAATTAAATACACATAAATTATAAACATTATTTAAAAAGGCAAGTTACCTATCTATAGCCTATAGGTACCTAATGCTTTCTATCACGTGAGTCAGACATCACGCAACAAAATCGATTGTGAACTTAACTAAATGATTAATAAAATGGTTAACTTACTGAGAACAGCTATAACTTTATTAAGGAATATAATTTTACTGTCTCTATCCTTGACATTCTCAGATATCAGCTCATCGTCTTCAAATAATCCCTCAAAGAATCCTGTGGTCTTCATTACCTGCAAAAAAAATATTGCATTGAAAATGCATGTTTTTAAATTATGAAATCATTGTTTCTTAGGTCTTTTCGGCTATATGGCATCTATTGAATAGAATTTAATGAAAGTATATTTTAGATAACTTTATTGATACCCAAGGTAGTAGTGGCAAAGTAGGTAGTACCTATAATTAGTAATGGTATTTGTGACAAAGTGGTGGCTGTAGTGGAAAAGTGGTAGGTAGTGAAAATCAGTAATTATAGAGACTAGGCATATTTGTTCAGCTATTAGCAAAGATCAATGACGATGAGTTCCCTATTATGCCCTTTGGCTTTAGAGAAGAAAAGGAGATACAAAAAATGCATATTTTAGAGAGTAACATAACATCCAACGGTATATTATCTACTCTACATCATTTGAATCATAAAACGTAGGTAAGTGAACTAAATTGAATCGATACGAACCGTCGTCACTATATCGTGTAGAAATCGAAAAGGTGGTTTCCTCAAAAGCTTTTCGCTCAGTGGAGGTCGCTTCACATATTTGCCTAAGGAACTCTGCGTAGCCTTGATTACATTTGGATCCAGTTCTTTTTCCATTGCACATTATTTTGAAATCCCGATACCAAATTAGGTTTTACTGATAAAAAATATTTCTCATCATTTCTGTTGACTATCCTCTGTCTACTAAACTGACATCATGTCTGTTTACCTTGTGTTGCTATAGAAACGATTAGTAGGTCATCGTCATGGAAAGCAAAGAGAAAAATAAGTACCTAATTATAATACGAACAATACGAAGGTAAGGAAAAATGTTTGGATTTTCGGAAGTGTAATAGTTTATTAGTTATTAGTACTTTTTAGATAGTGATGCAGTCACAGAGTAGACAGGCACCCCTCCGTCCGCCTTCGCCGTTGTGCTGCCTGCAATAATTTCGATACCCGGAGCGCCACTTTATTACTACTATTTTCAAATTCCCCGTGATACAACATCATGCCCCATTCTCAAAGAAGCGACTAGACAGACACGGTCCTACGCGAAGTTCTTTGAATACATGACTGCATTACGCGATAGCGCTCATGTGATTCGAAGTCCTATTTTTGTTTATCTTGTTAGACCATGGGATGGGATTGGACAAACAGGAGATTTCAGCGAAGCGCTGCTTTTTTCCACCTCCCAGAGTCCCAGGGGATTTCCGCCAAAGGAAATGTATGGGTAGGATCAAAGAGGTTTGAAGAGTCGCTTCAAGCGAAGCGGCTCTTCAAACCTCTTTGGGTAGGATATATGAATGAATAGGAAGACAAAGAGGTTGGAAGAGCCAGCTTCGCTTGAAGCGGCTTGAAGCTGGCTCTTCCAACCTCTCTGTAGGAAGAAGTAGCAACCATAGAGGTAGATATTTTTGCTAAATATATGGTTACAGGAAACCGCTACCGGGTTCGTTCGATAACTTGCAATAAAATATTTTCTTTGTAAAAATAATAAGAAATATGTAGAGCCTCTTTCTGTTGTTTCGTTAATAAATACTCTTATGTGATTGTGGGGATTCGCTATTCTGGGTGATAGAGGATGAAGAAAGGAATGGTCCTTGATAAATATAACGTTTTCAGAGTGAAGTAAGGGACTTTATTGTCGATGTCTGTGGTCGATGTCGATATTATTATGGACTAATTGTTTACGTTAATCTACATACGTCTATCTAACTAACCAAAAGTAGTTAAGTCACGGAAACTATAACCGACGATGCGACACACATACACAATTCTTTTATTATCGGCATGTGACGATGCACAGCATCTGTGAGAGTGCGCCACCTACTTCCGATTCGATTTCCACCAATTAGAGGCCATTTCCTGTGAATATTGGTTGCTAATTTGACTTTGTGTCACCAGAGGACGGCTCGTTCGACCTTACCTCATAGCGTCGTTAACTTCCGATCTAACAAGATCTCAGTTTAAAGTCTGTCAAAATTTAAAATTATTTTTTGTAAAAAATATTTTATTTTAAATTTTATATAGATTTTATATTTTGAATTTAGAAGCGTATTCTAAATATTAGTCTAAATTTATTTATTTTTCTTATTCAAGAAATTAGTGACAGTGTAATGGAAATTTTTTGATAAATTTTTTAAATTATTTTAACGGATTTAAAAGCGTATTTTAAATTCGTTGCTCATTACCGTGAAATAAGTGAAAATTAGTCTTTTTCGTGTCATGATGTTCGCTTTTGCTACAAAAACGAGTATCTTAGAAGGTAACAGCTTCAATTTCACGTGAGTACTTCCAACTTTGCTTTTGTTTGAATAAGTCGTTCGTTAGCTGCGACGACTCAGAGGAGAATGTTTTCGAGCGTATCGAAGTTATAAGTGTTAAGGGCTCCGCAAGCCCATCTCGATATGATTGTGGGATGCACCTACCCTACCATTATCTAAGCCGAAACTGAATAACTCGGTTGTTAGCTGTGACAATGACTCACAGGAAAATGTTTTCGAGCGTATCGAAGTTGCTTATAAGGGTTAAGGGCTCCGCAGGCCCGTCTAGATATGATTACGGGAATGCACCTACCATCATCTAAGCCGTTGTTGTTTGCTCCACTATCTGTTCATGTTATCGCTAGAACCATTATTGTCTAAATTAATCCAAACTGGGTGTTCACCCTGCGGCTTCGCCCAGGTCGTAATTTTTACTTGAGAAAAATGGATTTTCCCGTTTTAAAACATTACATACAAACTTGTCAACTAATTACGTATACACCTGACAATAATTAAGTCTTATCCTCCATACAATGGCTTATATAATGGTCACCTAGCTTTTTTCTCAAAGTGGCCTCAAGCTGATCTACAAAAATTACTTCATAGAAAGACTTGAGTAAGGGTTAAATTTTTAATTTAGCAGTTATTGAGCTTTTACAACCCGTCACGTGAATATCGTTAAGCCTCTTTATTAAAGTAACTGTATCCTCAATGCATTCTTCTTATCGAGTAGATGTCAACCTATCTCAGAAACCATGGTGTCGGAATTGTTGGGCCGACTTGGCTTCCGACACGGCTCCTATATTGGCCACATCCGCAGATAGTAGCCGGGACCAACGGTTTTACATGCCTTCCGAAGCACGGAATGCATTGTAATAATATTTCGATGGAATATATTTTTCAATAAATCAAATACAAGCTGCTCCTTTTTTCTGTGTAATGTATGTGGTCTATAAATGTGTGTAATGTATGTAAATAATGTGGTCTCATCTCACCACACTCAGGAAGATCTGTATTGGTTAAATTCTAGACAGTTAACTACACGGCTGGTCGTGGTGATTCACTATGTTTTGTTTCCGTATATGGCGTGTTGGTGAATTTAAATTTTTACTTAGCACAAAATCTGTACTACCCTCCATTCGAGTAGATGATCGACCGTGCCCAAACTGTATCTACCGCCTGACGTCTAGAGATATTTTCACAAGCGACGACAGCAAAGCAAACTATCGGCCGCCTCTCAGATTGGCTGGATACATTGCACTTCAACACAAGGCGACTAACAAAGAAAGAAAATTATTTATTTACCACACGTTGCGTTACAAATGTAACGTAAACAGGAATGTAATTCAGAGTCGTGAGATACACATGTGAAATAAAAATGTACATTTGGCGTTATATGCAGAGAGAAGTGAAGTTTGTCAAACCGCAAGTTTAATCAAGTTGAGTGAATCCGTTATTATCATGAAATAATTGATACATGGGGGCTGTTTCCGAGCGTATCGGTATAACAGTGATAGTTCCGTCTGGCTGCGTAGGCCAACCTGATGTCTGTCTTGAAATGACGTCAGGGGATGTGTCTATCATTAACCCTCGGCTAGTGCTTGCCTCTCAGCAACACTACGCAATTTCCTGTTCGGGGGCTGTCTTCGAGCGTATCGGGCAGTTTTCAGGCTTATCTGGCAGCGTATGCCAATTAGTGATGTCTAAATATGACGTCAGATGTCTGTCATGAACCCCCATCAGTGCTTGCTTCTTATCAACACTGCAATATAGCGGTGTCCTTTTTTTTTTACATCTTCAACCAAAGATTTACGTAGGTTGCCTCCTGGGGTTTCGCGGCAGCCCCGTCTATACCATAGGATAATCGCATTTGACTTAAGGGAACGTATCCCACCGAACTTCAGCCAGAGCTTGGCTCACTTCAATCCTGTACAACCTAGTGGCGTCTTAATCCCACATAAAATTTCTTTTGGCTGCTTTTCAAGCTTAACATGGCAGTTTCGCTCGCCTGTACCCAAGGACATGCCATTTTTGATTTCGGGGAATATAATCTTAATTAACCTTTAGCCAGTGCTTGCCTTCAACACTGTACAACAACAGCGGCGTCTGACATATCTTCAACCAAGGATTTCTGTGGTCTGCCTGCGTGCGAATCGCACCAGTCCTCTCTGGTATAATAATAACCATTAGTGACGTCAGGTAATGTCTCCGCTTCTGTGGTAGCCAGCACTACGCTTCTAATAGGGGTCCTATTTTAACCTTCAAGCCAGGATTTTTATAGAGCGTATCGTGACGCTCGATTACACTACCGACACAGAAGAAAAGAACAGGTCGAACTGTTATTGATGTAAGGTAATGTTTCAGGGAATAACATCCATTCAGTGCTTGTCTCCAAAACACTATGCAATCTGCTTACATTACAATTTAGTACTTCATTAATCGCAACAGATTATACTACGCCTCGTAGCTCGACTTTACTTAACAATTTGGTTCGTCAAGGATGCATTTATTATTGTGTGGCATGTGATGCGCGGTAACCAACATTGACCCAAGTGTGGTGACCTGTCGCAATGACTCGAGGCAATGTTCCAGCAGTGGTATGGCCGGCAGCTGGGATACTTACAGGCCTTCGGGTATGCGTAGTAACATCACTTGCCAGTGTTTTAATAATGTAGATATAAATAGTACTTTCAGGTCTTTCTACAGTCAACAGCTTTGGCGGAAATGAAAGTCGGAGCCCAGATACCGCAGCTCAAAACAAATGGCATCACACCACACCCGTGTGTCACTGGTAGTAAACAATTCTAAAATTACAACTGAAAGGTAAACAAGTTCAAATTACAATTTCCTTTGGTGCCTAGACCACTCCCCATAGATTCTTTCTTCGCAAGAAAAAGGAGGGGACGGCGCAGTCTAAGAACCCATAATATGGTAGTCAGCCTACCGAAAATACAGCTATAACTTCCGGATACCTTCTAGTTTTGGAACGGTAAATTATAATTCGGTTGAAACTGTTGTTGTTAAGAATATGAATTCAGGGTATATCTACTAAATAATTAAGCAAACCAACAACCAATTGTCTATTTACCCTCATCTTACCAAGTAATGTTATAAATAGTTATAATTTACCTTAATAAAATTCTCATACATACTTACAAGTTAATGTTATTCGCGAAAATAAATTACCGTTCTTTGTCATACTTTAGTAAGTTTGCAGCTGTTATACATACATATATACATACAGTCGCGTGTCTTTCCCCGAGAGGTGGGCAGAGACACACTTCTTTCGCTTCATCCACATTGTTTTATAACTGGAATTTGTTGGGCGCAACCTCGTTCGTCCGTAAAATTCAATATGCGTAATATTCGTTTGCTGATATTATATGTAGGTACATGAATGCATATTGTATAGTATGAATTCTTTAGAGGGTTGTTGAGTTAAAACGCTTATATAACGAGCTAGTATGTACTAGCTCGTGTGTGTGTATGTGTGATATGTGTTGTTTTCACCTTAGTTTCAATATACCCTATGAGTGAATGACTCTAAATTTCTGGGTGCAGTGGTGATCATACTCGATCTTAAAATATTCATTTGGAAACATTTAATAATTTGTCGTTGCGGTTGAGTTATGGGAATTCGAATAACGTTTCAAGTGGGCACATTATATTAGGTACTAAACTGAGGGGCAACCCTTGACGGCGATTCTGTTTAATGATTAGACGTGATTAGTAAAATATTTTACCTTGGTTAGATAATGTTTTAGAACTGAGTATGCAGTCATAAATAGCTAAATGAAATTTTTTTTTTCTACCCTCAATAGCTTCTCGCAGCTATTAACCATATGTCTCTATATTGTGATTAATTTTGCAAATTTTTATTCGCACCTCGCGGATGAAATAACTACACAACGTCATAGTCTACCTTTCTTTCACGAATAGTAATCATGTGAGGAAGAACTTTCATTCTATAATATCATAGCAAAGATGAATCTAAGAAACGGGTCTACTAATTTTGCAAATGATCCGATTATTTACTAATAAATTTGTTTAAAGAGTTATTTTGCAGAGAACTTCAGCACAAGCATAATTCCTCATCACATAGCGTCGTTTAGTCACCAGGAGATATAAACACTTCTCTCACAGATGCTGTGCATCGTCACATGCCGATAATGATCCAAGTTTTACATAACAATAAAACTTGTATTATTGAGCAGAGACGATGCACAGCATCCCTTCAAGGGCTCCCGGTGAGAGACTTATGAGGTAAGGTCGAACGAGCCGTCCTCTGGTGACACAAAGTCAAATTAGCAACCAATATTCACAGGAAATGGCCTCTAATTGGTGGAAATCGAATCGGAAGTAGGTGGCGCACTCTCACAGATGCTGTGCATCGTCTCTGCTCAATAATACAAGTTTTATTGTTATGTAAAACTTGGATCATTATATAAGAATCAGTAATAAATCACAGGTATACGTACGCTACCGTAATCATAAACACATGATTATGGCTGGTTTACACGTATTAAGTGACGAAGTAATTAACTAAATTTTAACTTGATTTTAACTTAATTCTTGCGTGTAAACAACCACTTAAGAGCTCTTTAGTCACAAGTGGTAAGTAAACGATTTAGTGGTTAAGTGAACAAGTGAAATAGAATCTAGTCTATTTTTGATTAAGTAGCCGCGCCTCCCGCACCGCTTGCATTCCCCGGTAGTGTGGCTTTCTACTAAACTGTCATTTAGTTACGTGTGAACTCAACAATTTAGTGAAGTACTTAAGTAGTACAGTGAACTAAAGAGTGCATAAGTTAGACAAGCGTGTAAACGATCGGTTACTTAAAATTAAGTTAATTTTAACAAAAAATTTAGTTAACTACTTAACAACTTAATACGTGTAAACCAGCCAGTTGTTAAGTAGTTAACTAAATTTTTAGTTAAAATTAACTTAATTTTAAGTAACCGATCGTTTACACGCTTGTCTAACTTATGCACTCTTTAGTTCACTGTACTACTTAAGTACTTCACTAAATTGTTGAGTTCACACGTAACTAAATGACAGTTTAGTAGAAAGCCACGCCTACCGGGGAATGCAAGCGGTGCGGGAGGCGCGGCTACTTAATCAAAAATAGACTAGATTCTATTTCACTTGTTCACTTAACCACTAAATCGTTTACTTACCACTTGTGACTAAAGAGCTCTTAAGTGGTTGTTTACACGCAAGAATTAAGTTAAAATCAAGTTAAAATTTAGTTAATTACTTCGTCACTTAATACGTGTAAACCAGCCATTAATACGTGTAAACCAGCCATAAGTGAGATTTTTTTTTTCTTTTGTAGATTATGGCACTAGTAAACTGTGTGCCAGTGTCGAGTTTCAATTTTTACAAAAGGTAGGGAAACATAGTGTAACAAAACGGAGATTCGAACGATCCCTCTGAAAAAAGTACAACTGTCAAAAGTACAACTGTCAGAGGTTTTACGCGGGAATCGAGAGGAAATGGCGGGTTCATTGTTTCGTCCTTTTTAAAATTAGTTTTTCATGGTAATTGTGGTGTTAATATGGTGGAATTAGTGCGATAATGTGCCGTTAAAGAAGAATGATATGAAAGTGAGAAATAATGAGTGATTAGCTGTTTCTGGTTTGATACCCCGCGTTAAACTTCAGTATCATTGGAATGTAAGAACCACCCTTGCATTTCAATGATCCCGTAACAAGAAATGAAACTACTGAAGAAGTTTAACATAGATGCAAGAAATGACTAAAGACGACGAAATGAAACTGAAGAAATAATGACTGAAGATGAAGACATTAAACTTGGATAATGCAAGAAACTACTAAAGACTAGGCTGTATGGGCTTAGATCCCTTTGCCTTTCCCATAAGGGAGAACGAAACTAAAAAAAAAAAAAAAGTACAACTGTCAAAAGCTCATCTATAAACTCGCGAAAAATGTAAGCCACTTTAAACGTTATTGCATTGTGTTTAAATGCATATTCGCATAAATATAGACGTATGATTAATAACAAACTTGTGTTGTCTTTTTACCGCAAGAAAATCATGCGCCTGCTCTCCCCCGCCTGTTGTAGCATAGCAAGAGCAAACTAGGCTACGTGGCGTAAAATAAAATGGCAGGCAGATAAAACAGCGCCTGAGTGAAAGTTCATATCAAAACTGAGTTAGTGAATTTTTGAAGAACTGGCCAAGGGGCTGATGTAAATAAACAAATTTTCCGAGAAGATGCCACCCAAACGCAAAAAGGAAAGAAAGGCGCAAAATAAAAGGAAGAAGAGATCCAGGCTTAATGGCGTAAGGAACCCTAGAAAAATAGTTAAGAAAGAACAAGAGGAAATTGTACTGGATGGAACAGATCCAGACAAACCAGCAAAAGTCTTGAAACAGCTGAGCTCTGCAGCTAAGAAGGTAAATAATTCAATACTGATATTATGATGACATAGTTAACAAGGTTATCCTAATCCATAGACTTTGAGTAATGCTCAAATCAAAGCAATTTATTGAAATAATTACAGTTCAATAAACTTGTAGTCTCTTTAACAGTTTGCCTATAATGTGGTTCCCTTAGAAGAAAACCTGATTTTATAATGGCAAACAATTCAAAAATTTGTGTTATAATAATATGTACTCATCACTACATGTTTTGATAATGTGCATATTCTGTCACATAACTATGTATTGAATTGGGTCATTAATAAAATTTATTATTTTCAGCCAACCATTTTCTGCAAAGAGTGTCCTAAAAAGTTTAGATTTGTGGCCAGTTTTAAACAGCATTTAGAACTGGAACATTCCAAGTTGCCAGGCAGCGTGCAGTGTACCCGATGTCCAGCCTGTTGTCCAAATGCTGAAACTATGAAGGAACACATTGCCAAATTCCATGAAAGGGAGATATTTGAATGTCCCGAGTGCAAGAAAACTTTTGTGAGACATGCACATGTCTTACGTCATATGGCACAAAAGGGCTGTAATGGAAATAAGACTTACTTTTATCCGTGTGAGGTAATTTCTGGTACAAAGTTCATTTCTACTTGTATAACATTGTTCTATGTGTGGAATTAATTATACAGTGGGATTGATTCTATTTGATAAATTTGGGTCTGTTTGGTATGGTATTCTCAAAAAGCATGATTTATGGTTATCTGTATCTATCTTATTATTATTCAAGGAAGTCGAAATGTATAAAATGGATTATCAAAAATTTTCAGATATGTGGTGCACGATTCAGTAGAAAAGATAATTTGATGGTTCATCTCCGCATGCAGCATATCTTACGGAAGAAATATGCATGTAAACAATGCTCATTCAGCACCTCAACATTTTCCAAATTGTGTGTCCATAGAAGTAAATTTCATTTAGGTAAGTAGTGTGATTTTTGAAATAAATGTCTATTAAACTACCTACTATTATGTAGCATAGCAACACTAAATTATGGCAGCACTTCTCATTTAAAGAAAAGGCCTTAGTTCAGTAGTGGACTATATAGAAGTCAAAGTGGTTGCCACGATGAAACTATTTGGAAAACATCATCATCATTGTTATAGCCTGTTGTTGCAGTAATATATATGACATTCTCTATGAAAGGACCTTGTTGTTGGTTTTAGTCTCACTTTTGACTATGTTCAAATCAACAATAAGGTCCCTTCACTCTGAGATCATCACATATCTTCAAAGATATCTTGTTGTAATTTTAACAGAACAAAAGAGGTTTGAGTGTGATCATTGCGGTAAAGTGGTGACATCACGACCTGCCATGTGCAAGCACCTTGAGATCCATGGGGAGAAAAAATACTCCTGCGATGTGGTAAAGTATTGTCTGCTCATACAAACAGAATTTACTTATATTGTGCTACTAACTAATATATTGTTTTTACATTTCTCATTAATCGCTCCATTGGTAAACAATTGGTAAGTCCACTCTGATCATTTAAATATTTTAATAAGTAGTTACCTTATCTATGCAATATAATTACTATAGCTTAATTAAATAGTCTACATATTGGTTGCTTTTTTATTTTGTTTCTTTCTCTTTTGTTCATACAGCTGTAAATTATGTAATTAGACAAAAGTGTTCTTTGTTATTTTCCCGTGACAAGAATAGTTAAATTAATCACACCCCAGTAGTTACTCACAAGTTACCACTCTCTCTACGTAGAAAGAAAAAGAAAAATTTAGATGAAAACTGCACACACTTTCGAAGTAATTCAAAATTGGCGTGTGTAGTCGCTCTGGGCACTCTAATTCATTGTAGGCCCGAGCCCCGTGGCCGTATGTGAATTAATTATGATAAAACTAAACTAAAAATAAGAAAAATATACTTGTATGCCTCGTTCAAAACGTCCGTATGATTTGGATGGAGAGGGAAGGGCACCAAATACCCAACACCACTGCAACCCATAGTGGATCTATTGTAGTCGTGACGTCCGTAACGGCGGTGTTTTCAGTGTGGCTACAGCACGTTCACAGTGGAAGTGATGCGGCGGCACGTGCTGACCCACGTGGAGGATAAGCCGTACAAGTGCGGGCAGTGCGAGCAGTCCTTCATACAGCGCGCGCAGCTCGAGCGGCACTCCAACGCCAAACACGGCGGCGTCTACACCTGCCCCATCTGCAAGATCACCGCGGTTAATAAGACCAAGTATGATTATATTATATTTTAGAACTATCCCATGCCTTCCCTTTTGATCCCGGCATTGAATAGGGCCATCATCCCATGCCTTCCCATTGGGCATCGTAGAAAACGACTAAGGGATTCGTGTGTAGTAGCCGCATAGGCGGCAGGCTTGCAACCTGTCACTAGATGCACTACGAATCATTTTAGATGCGTAACGAATCTTAATCCGACTACTTTTTTAAGGTGGTTTTTGGTTAGTCTTCCTGTGAGCTTACCAAAACAATGCTCACTTCGTTAGGGAAAAGAGTGACTTTATGTATGTATGTATATGTCACCGTAAGATTATCAATACCGTTAGATTACAATCTATCTCGCAAGATTGTAAACTATCGAAAAATTGTGAACCAAACATACTGATTACGATTTAACGGATTATTTTTTGATAGATTGTAATCTATCGAAATTAAACCGTCAAATTGTGGAATGGCATAGGATGGAACGCATCTCGCGCGCTGATTGGTTGATCGTCATATACTCTGCGCCGCCATATTTGTTTGTTTTTTCGTTTATTATCTAATGTAAACAATCTGTGTTTAAGTAAATTTCAATTGATTTCGTGTCGAAAATAACTCACTACTTTATAATTAGTTCTATGAAATTATTGTGGAAGTAAAATGAATCCATGATTAATCGAAGAATAGTAGTTTGAATGTTAAATGAGTTAGTGTTAGTCTCCAAAAATATACCATAATACGATGTAAAAATTACTGATTATCTACTTAATAATAGATAAATACTTGATGTCAACATTCTTGAAGTGCAATGATTTTATTCAACTGACGCCTGTGTTTTATTCCCAACTGTATGGACATAGAACGGCTTGCTGTAATACCGACCAATCAGGAACAGCCTTTGGACAGTTGACAATTTAACGCGTGACAGATTGTGATTTAACAGTTTCACTTCGATAGATTACAATCTACCGAAAATTAATGCGTTGAATTGTCACCAGTACGTTTAGTTCACAATCTTTCGACAGTTTACAATCACGCGAGTTAAATTGTAATCTAACGGTATTTACAATTTTACGGTGACATATATAAAGCTGCGTATCGACTTCGCGCGGCAAACCATCGTACATTGCCCCAACCGGCAGCTGGTACTATGCATGTGCCGCCGCGAAGGATACTTTGTTAAGTTATTGCTTGAAATAAAACCAATGTCTAAAGCCCGACCAGAGAAATAAGAAACCTCGCCATATTGCGGAATTTCAATGGAACTAATTTTATAAGGGAAATTGTTGCCATAGTCGTAAAATATACACGTGGCGCCCCCAGAGCAGGTTTCTTATTTCTTTGGTCAGGCTTTACTGTACGAACTTAACTGACTGTATAAAAATATATTGGAAAAAATTAGATAAGATAGTATGTTCTATTCTATAAACCAAGGTTGTTATTTTAATTTTAGATTATTTGCGCATATGAAGAAGCATCAAGGGCTGAAAGATGTGGTGTGCCCGTATGAGGAGTGCGAATATTTCAACATGCCGTTCGAGAGTAAGAAGGCGCTGCAGGAACACATGACCAAGCACATCTCAACCAGACGTAAGATATTTCTTTAAAACTAGCTTACCGCACTGCGGCTCCGCTCGCAATTTTATTTTTCACTATCGGAATTATGAAGCATTTTCTCAATACAATCTGATTATACAATAAAAAAAAAATACTATCCTACTAAATTATAAATGCAAAAGTTTGTAATGATATATGCAGGAAAATATCTCATTCCCACGGAGAAAACTGTTAGCGCGGGCGGAGCCGCGGGGTGAAATGTTAGTTTTTATCTAATTCAAGAAATAATATACGTTCTGGGGGCACCACATATAATTATATTTTTGTTTCTGGCGTCAAATTCCATTATAAAATTAGTTCCATTGCTTAGCGTGTGTGGGTTTCGAGTATCTGGACGAAATCTCCTCCAATCTTTTCCCAACAGCGGCAGAGTATAATATTATAATCTAGTTCAAAAAGATGGGATTCTATTTAAAAAAACATCAAAATAGCTCAATACTAAGTATACGTACGAGTGATTTCGGATAGTTTATTGCCAGCACAGTGAATATAATTGATTTCGAAGCATGTGTATTGTTTGTTGTCAGCGTATTCGTGCGACATTTGCGGCAAGTCGTACCGCAACAGCGGCGACATGCGGCGCCACGTGTCGTCGCACACGCTGGAGCGCGCGCGGCGCTGCATGTACTGCGTGCAGGCGCGGGCCTACGTGCGCGGCATCCAGCTCGTGCGCCACGTCCGGAAGGCGCACCCGCAGGTCTTCAGCGACCACCTCATGCACGTCAGACAAGTGCTCGTGAGTACATTTAATGTACTATAATGCTCACAAAGTGGTCGTGACATCCATCTCGTGCGGCACGTACGGAAAGTGTACCCCCAGGTTTTCAACGACCACCTCATGCACGTCAGACAAGTGCTCGTGAGTACATTCATCAACATCATCATTAACAGCCTGCGGCAGTCCACTGCTGGACATAGGCCTCTCCCAAGGCGCGCCATTTGGCCCGATCTTCGGCCGCACGCATCCACCTGCTGCCAGCCACATTTCGCAGATCGTCACTCCTTTAGACATGGTCTCCAGACGTAGTCGTGACTCGTAAGTACATTACTGTAAATATAATGCTCACAAAGTGGTCGTGACATTCAGCTCGTGCGGCACGTACGGAAAGTGTACCTGCAGGTCTTCAACGACCACCTCATGCACGTCAGACAAGTGCTCGTGAGTACATTACTTTAAACCAGGGTTTCCCAACCTTTTTTACATCAAGGCTCCCCGGATCACAAATAATATTTTCATGCCCCCCCCAATAAATTTTTCAGTAAGTACCTACAATAAAAATAGCATTATTTTAACAGCATTTATTTTTATGTAATTTGTACAAAGAGAATCACAAAATGATAAATTAAAACGTTTTTATCAAACAATTTATAAGAGTACTAGGGAGTATAATACTCGTATACTGACAATACTAGTGAGATACTTGAGCTTGCATTCTCTGTATCAGTTGGTCGATCGGTTTAGTTTTTGCCAGAGCTATCATTAATGTGATATTCTACCTTCAGTGTTTCCTTTATTAACGCATTGAAATATATTTTCTATTGAAAACACAAACTTCTCAAGCCCCCCTTGACATCCCTCTACGCCCCACCAGGGGGGCGTGCCCCCCTGGTTGGGAAGCCCTGCTTTAAACTTTTTTCCTTTATGGCAAAGGGTTCTAACCCCATACAGCCTAGTCTTTAGTAGTTTCTTGCATATCCGAGTTTAATGTCTTCAGTCATTATTTCAGTTTCATTTCGTCGTCTTAAGTAATTTCTTGCATCCATGTTGAACGTCTTCAGTAGTTCCATTTTTTGTCACGGGATCATTAAAACGCAAGGGTGGTCCTTACATTCCAATGATATCAGAGTTTAACGCGGGGTATCAAACCAGAAACAGCTAACTACCCATTATTTCTCACTTTCATTGAATAGTTCTTCGTTAACGGCACATTTATCGCACTAATTCCACCATATTAACACAACAATTACCATGAAAAACTAATTTTAAAAGGACGAAACAATGATCCCGCCAATTTTTCTCGATTTCCGCGTAAAAACCACATTACTTTCAATATAATGCTCACAAAATCGTCATGACATCCAGCTCGTGCGGCAGGTACGGAAAGTGTACCCACAGATTTACAACGACCACCTCTTGCAAGTCAGACAAGTGCTCGTGAGTTCATTTAATGTACTATAATGCTCAGAAGGGGGTTCATTTTTACAATATGGTTACCAGCTCACGAAGGTCTCCCAAGTTCACCTCGTGCACGCACGTTAGGTAAGTGCTTGTGAGTACATTTAATGTACAATAAATATGTTCTTATGAAGGTATAGTATAAGTACGCAAAGTGTACCCGTTGGTCCTCAAGAACCACCTGTCGTGAGTTCATTTAATGTACTACTAGGTTTTCCAATTTTCCACCCCGCAGTTGTTAGTTTTTCCAGGATTATGTGAAACGGAAAAGCATTTTTGTTAGCTTTTACGCCATCAGAACATAAAAGAATAATCATAATGATCGACAAATACAAAGATAATGAGATCAGAGATAATAGAATCAGATTAATTGAATATAAACTGCCCTTAATTCTTCGCAGCTGTGTGCCAGTTTCTTCATGTTATTTGTGATGAATCTTTTCTGTGATATGCAAACATTTAACAAAAAAACTTGAATAACCGATCATATAAATTCGGAAACACATTAGTTAGTACACCTAGATTCACACCTGACGAAATATGACTGAAAGAATTGATGAACTGTCTAACTGCAAACTTGTGTACAGGGGACGGAGATATCGATAGCGCGCGTGAAGCAAAGCGAACTGGAGTCAATCCTAAACGTGTTGGACGCTGAGGCAGATCGCATCCTGGAGGGCTACGGCGAGGGAGTACTGTACGGGGGCATGCAGGAGACGGGGCCCGACGCCATCACAGTGGAGATACTGCCCACACCCACCAAGGTAACCACACTACACACTACACACTACATCACACAGGGCTACGGCGAGGGCGTGCTGTACGGGGGCATGCAGGAGACGGGGCCCGACGCCATCACAGTGGAGATACTGCCCACACCCACCAAGGTAACCACACTACACACTACACACTACATCACACAGGGCTACGGCGAGGGCGTGCTGTACGGGGGCATGCAGGAGACGGGGCCCGACGCCATCACAGTGGAGATACTGCCCACACCCACCAAGGTAACCACACTACACACTACATCACACAGGGCTACGGCGAGGGCGTGCTGTACGGGGGCATGCAGGAGACGGGGCCCGACGCCATCACAGTGGAGATACTGCCCACACCCACCAAGGTAACCACACTACACACTACACACTACATCACACAGGGCTACGGCGAGGGCGTGCTGTACGGGGGCATGCAGGAGACGGGGCCCGACGCCATCACAGTGGAGATACTGCCCACACCCACCAAGGTAACCACACTACACACTACATCACACAGGGCTACGGCGAGGGCGTGCTGTACGGGGGCATGCAGGAGACGGGGCCCGACGCCATCACAGTGGAGATACTGCCCACACCCACCAAGGTAACCACACTACACACTACACACTACATCACACAGGGCTACGGCGAGGGCGTGCTGTACGGGGGCATGCAGGAGACGGGGCCCGACGCCATCACAGTGGAGATACTGCCCACACCCACCAAGGTAACCACACTACATCACACAGGGCTACGGCGAGGGCGTGCTGTACGGGGGCATGCAGGAGACGGGGCCCGACGCCATCACAGTGGAGATACTGCCCACACCCACCAAGGTAACCACACTACACACTACACACTACATCACACAGGGCTACGGCGAGGGCGTGCTGTACGGGGGCATGCAGGAGACGGGGCCCGACGCCATCACAGTGGAGATACTGCCCACACCCACCAAGGTAACCACACTACACACTACATCACACAGGGCTACGGCGAGGGCGTGCTGTACGGGGGCATGCAGGAGACGGGGCCCGACGCCATCACAGTGGAGATACTGCCCACACCCACCAAGGTAACCACACTACACACTACACACTACATCACACAGGGCTACGGCGAGGGCGTGCTGTACGGGGGCATGCAGGAGACGGGGCCCGACGCCATCACAGTGGAGATACTGCCCACACCCACCAAGGTAACCACACTACATCACACAGGGCTACGGCCATATCTACGACGCTACGACGCCATCATTCGTGTGATGAATACTTGTATTTGCCTTGTGTCTGGATGTTGTATATTTATATATCCTCTTTGCTTGTGGACGCCGTTGAGTGCGGACGTGTCTTAAGTGCTTGTACAATATTTTATATTTTGACTGCATTCGAATCTCGACCTTATAACAGTGCATTAGAGTATAAAATCACGTTTCTATATGAATCGTGAGTGAGTGAGAAGCCTATCGCGCGACTAAGACAGTTAGATGCGCCTGCGTTGCTCTTCAACTAGGATGTGCGAATGAAAAGGACATATCGAGCGCAGAGACAACTAGTGTTTTGTTGAATACGGTATTAATATTGTGCCCCCGCCGCTAACCAAGTACTTAACGCCCCGCCTACTTTGTTTCACCGTTGCCGTCGGACAAATTTCATTTAGGCCTACAAGGAAGAAATCATACCTTTCTACGAGAATTAACTACAAATATATTATGTCGCCAAAACTAAATAAAAATAAACAAATGCAGGCTACTCACTGCTCGGAACCCGACCTAAGTAATAAAAATATGACTGACGTTCTGGACTCCGATGCAACGTTCAAGGAGAATATCTCTTTCCGTACCAAACGACCACGAGAAAATGACTCCCCGCCGCCGACTCAGTCCAGTTTCAAAGATGACATCAGGGATATGATAAAATCACTTTTTGATGGCCATAAACAGGAACTTATGGGAATACACGATAGCATGAAGGAGATTCGTCTAACAAACTCCAACATTGAAAAGGCCATTAAAGAACTGTCGTCGAAAAATGAAGAACTACACGCGAAGGTTGAGCAGCTTGATCACCAACAACAAAAGGACCGGGAATATATCTACATACTAGAAGAAAAAATTGAGGACCTACAGAGGTCCGCCCGCCGGACTAGTATCGAGATAAAAAATGTCCCGAAAAAACCCAAAGAAACTAGAGAGGACTTAACTCAAATGGTGCATGGTCTGTTTAAGACATTAAATCTTGAAATATGTACACGTGATGTGAAGGACGTTTTCAGACTGAAACCTAAGAAAGAAACTGAGAAAAACCCTATTATCATAGTTGACCTAGGTTCTACGATTATGAGAACAAACCTACTCAAAGCAGTTAAAGATTTTAACATCAAAAATAAGATAAAGTTACAAGCAAAACACCTCGGTTTAACAACAAACGAAGATACTCCAATATTTATCTCCGAACAGCTGACCGCCAAGGGCGCGCGACTATTCTTCCTTGCTCGTGACCTTGTAAAATCAAAGCAATATAAATACTGCTGGACCAACTTCGGGAAGATCTTCGTGAGAAAAGACGACAGCTCTCAAATAATTCACATACAAAATGAAGCCCAGATTCATCACCTTCTTTCCGGACAGTGACTAGTGCTTACATGTATTACTAGGACTTACCTATTCATACGTACTCTGACACTAGTGATATCATTTTTTGTTTTACCAATTTTTCATAAAAACCTTAATTTGCATGTGTTTGTGCACTATTTACTACGCACATTGTGCTATACAGTAAGCAAACTAATATTATTTATCCCACACAGAACTTACATAATATATAACACAAACTCACACACACAACGAACTTTACAAATTTGTCATAAGAACATTATTCTACATATATTTATGCACTACTTACTACAAATCTTACGCTATACAGTACGCAAACTAGTATCAATTATCCTATTATATGCAGTATATATCTATAGTTCATGCATAGCCCACTCAAACTCACACACACTTAACACAGTAACAGTTATAAATATATACATTTATTATATTGCGTGCCTAAGCTTTGTATATACAAACGCACTAACTACTCAACTAAATGAAACATATTTTATCGCTACAATGGAATGCCTAACTATCAGAACCTTACACTATATGTACATAAACACACGAATTGCTCGCATCAATGTGCTCTGCTCACCCTGCAACGATTACTGGCGTGGTTATAACGGAAGTACCTTTTGCATACGTCAATATCGACCTACTGCTACTAAACTATGTACAACCTACTACTACGTAAAATTAATTGCGGTCTTGAACATTATGGATATGGAATGTAGTATTTATTATCGCAAATATTATGGATAGTTTAAATACTTTACAAGAATTAGACCAAGTACATATCTCCGATTCCATAAAATGTAACATACAAGACCTACCGAAACACATAAAAATGACAAATAATAATTTAACTGTTATTACCCAAAATATCAGGAGCATCTACAAAAATATTGATGACTTGCAAATCGATGGTGGAAATGTCAAAGGGCTTATAGGACATTTTGACGAAAATCACTTTTTGATGCAGTTCTATTCGTCTCGTCAAGCTCTTTCGATCTGTATATTTGAATTTTTTTTATATCAAATAATGGAGCTAGGAGAGAATTTTGAAAAATGCACTTTTTTCGATTTTTGGTATTATAGGTCAGTTTCATATAATTCTTTATGCTTAAAGGACATTAAGAAATTAAACTTAGTAATTTATGGATATTTACGACCCAAACTCACATATCTTGTATTCACACGTATAGGCTTAAAGGACACGTAGCATAGGAAGTTAATGACATGTGACTTATAATTATAGTGTCTAGACCAGAAAGTCCAACCCTTAATTGAGCTTTTCCCTGCTTTTTGTGCAGGAGGCGTGATATGTGACGTACAGAACTATCCCATTTTACACTTGAGACTGGATTATTTCGTTAAAGTTCGACTTTACAAAAGAAAGTTAAGACGGGATAGAATGGCGTACCTGTATTTAATCACTTTTTGTAACTATAAATCACAAACATTTTCGAGATATTTTATTCCCTAACAATATATGGTTTCAAACAAACAATCGTAATAATATAATGGTTTCAGGTCATAAAACCAAAAGAATACGATAATATCAGCGTTTTTAAATAAATTAATTTAAATTCCTTGCTTATCTAAAAAAAATACTACATTTTTGTAGAATATGTAGAATATGTAATATGAAATAAAAACTAACAAAAAATAAATAAAAGATATTATGTTTTAATGACAGTCAACTGTGGTCAACTAAATTAGGACAAAAGAACCAATCATCTCTTAAAATGTGCTGAAATTTCAGATAAAAGCACTTGAATGGTAAAAAAAGTACCCCATTCTAACATTATCACTTCGTGGAATAGCATTAGCTGTACTAAATTGTCACGAAATCAGTACGTTTGCTAACGTTAAGATCTATGGGAAGAAATGTTGACTGGTGTTGAATACCGAAACTTGATTAACTGACCAACAAAAGACCAACGACATGTGGTGCCGTAATCAATGCTCGCTTTCCATTTATTTTATAAAGACGGCAACACGAAAAGGGCTCTCAGGTTAAATTATAGTGGCTCAAATATGTAGCTACGTACATACGGACAATCCAAGAGATAAAGCAGAAAACTGCATAATAGTCAAATCACGAATCAGGAAGAATGTGACATAGAAATAATTGTTGTAAACAATTCGCTAAAAAAAGATTCTGTTCTAAAAGGTTCGGTTTTCATAGAACTGGAAACAACGAAGAGGTCAATAAGCATGCAGGTGGTGAGTCAAAACATTCTGCTTATACAGTGTAAAGGACAGATTTTTTGTATGGTTAGACCGCAATTGTCCTTTAAGACCTTTTAATATGTTAAGTGCAGTCCTTTAAGTCCAAAGCACTTCTTAATTTCTTAGTCTGTTTTGGCTTTAAAGGACAAGATCATAAAAGTACGAAACTTAAAGGACATCTATCTTTTAAACTAAGCTAGTTGGGTTAAATTAAAAGCGTGGATACAGTTCAGCTCAAAAAAATATAAAATTTGGTCTTTAAACCAAATTGATCGCTTTAAAAACAAAAAAGTTATGCACTTTTTTCTATAAAAATCGTTTTTCTGCTCTCCTGTAAAATGACGATTTGTCCTTTAAGCCCTTTGACATTTCCACCATCGAAATTACGATTGCGCAAATAGCATATGATGTTGATATTTTGATACTTACGGAATGCAGATTGGTCTCTTCGAAACCAGTTCCACTTATTCAGGGCTACACTAGTTATCAAACTGATAGGTTACTCAATCAGAATGATGGGGTAGTAATATACATTAAAAACACGTACCTATACAGAGTTACTGAATTAAATCTTATTGATGCAACTGGACTCCAGGTGCAGGTAGAGAACTTTACTCTCTTAGGAATATACCGGTCTCCCTCCCACCCTAATGCTCATGATTTTATTGCCTCCCTAGACGAACATTTAGAATCACTGTCACTGTGTAAAAATATTTTAATTTTAGATGACATAAATATTAATTTAATAATCTCCCCGACAGAACTTTCTCATGAACGAAATAACCGGCTTATGTACCTAAATGTCTTATCATCACACGGCCTTTTACCTGGGCATACTTTACCTACGAGAATCACTAGCTGTATTGACCATGTAAACATGAAACTAGACAGAAATGTAAATGCGTCTTTTATTGCTGTAATAAATACGACTGTAACAGACCACAGCTTGGTATTACTATACTTGTCACATGTATACAGATATGAGACTCCAAAAAAGTTTCGAACTGTGATCGATTATGATGAGGCCTTTAAACTCCTTATTTCCACGGATATCTCTCATTTTAGCATATATAATGATCCTAACCTATTTGCTAATGCATTGATAGGTGTGGCTAAGGCTGCCCTAGAAGCTAATTCTAAGCTAATTGCCATCTCAAACAAGAACAAAATTTTAAAACCGTGGATAACAGTTGGAGCATTACGTTGTATTAGACTGAGAGATCATTTACAGATGAAATTAAGATTAGAGCCATATAATGAAATCTTAATTATTACCTTTAAACGCTATCGCAACTTCTGCACTAATCTCATAAATAAATTAAAAAGAAAGTATAATAAACAACGTATAGACAATTCTATAAAAAACCCTAAAGAACTGTGGTCTACAAGCAACCAAATCACTCAATATAAGTCACCTAAGACAGCCAATGTTGCTTTACTGAATGTATCTTTATTGCCCCAGACCTCTGTAGATTATGTGAACAGATTCTTTGCTACAATTGGACAGGAGCTTGCAGAAGCTATCAGAAATAGACCTGGCATACCTACATCAAACTGTGAACCCTTTACTCAATCTACTCAAGTATCTTCATTTGTTTTATTGGATGTTGATGAGCAGGAAGTTGATAGTATACTCATGAGCTTGGATCCCGGAAGTGCTCCTGGATGGGATGGCATAAATACTAATTTCCTAAAACACTCTAAAGTCTTCTTTGTACCACTAATCTGCAAACTTGCTAATTTATGCTTTAACACTGGCATCTTTCCCTCAGCTCTTAAACGTGCCCTGATTACCCCTGTGCACAAGGGTGGAGACAGAACGGATGTAAATTGTTACAGGCCTATCTCAGTCCTAACGATCATTGCTAAGATCTTGGAGAGACTATTGAATAATAGACTTGTCAACTATCTCAATAAATACAACATAATTTCCTCATCTCAATATGGTTTTAGGAAAGGATTATCCACTCAAGACGCTATTCTGGACCTAACATCTGTGATAATTAACTCTGTAGATAAAGGTAAAAAATTTCTCACAGCTTTCCTTGACTTGAAAAAAGCGTTTGACACCGTTTCTGTCCCCATCCTTGTGCAGAGGCTTGAGAACATTGGTGTTCGTGGTATAGCTCTTTCCCTATTTGATAGCTACCTTCATGATAGAACTCAGGTTGTAAAAATAGACAAATACGTGAGTTACGAAGAAAAAGTTAACTTTGGGGTCCCGCAGGGGAGTGTTCTCGGCCCGACGCTCTTCTTGGTGTATATAAATGAGTTGTGTAACCTCGGAGACGTCGGCGGGCAAATATTCTGCTATGCGGACGACACTGCTATTGTATTTACCGCTAAATCATGGATTGATGTACAAAAAATAGCTGAAAGAGGCCTAAAACAAGTATCGAATTGGTTAAACAATAATCTTTTGACGTTGAACATTCAAAAAACTAATTTTATTTGCTTCTCTCCGTATCAAAATACACAACCTGATAACAACTTTCATATAAAAATACATTGCTGTGCTGACTGTGATCATTTGCCCTGTGACTGTCCCTCTCTGGAAAAAGTAAGCTCCACTAAATACCTTGGCGTAATGATTGACCAGAGATTAAGCTGGTACTCTCATCTAGAACTTATCATGAACAGAACAAGGAAACTTATATATATATTCAAATCTCTGAGATATGTAATGAAAACAGATCTACTTAATAAAATCTATGTTGCGCTTGCCCAGTCCATAATCACCTATTGTATCCCAGTCTGGGGTGGTGCCACAAAGACCAGTTTCTTAGATCTCGAACGAGCACAAAGGTCTCTCATGAAGGTAATGTATTTTAAACCCTATAAGTTCCCTACGGACTCACTCTATAAAATCAGCAATCTCTTATCTGTCAGAAAGCTGTACATCCTTCATCTTATTCTCAAACTCCACAGCTCGTTACCTTTCGATAAAAACCTACAAAATAAAAGACGCAATGATATTGTGGCTAAATTGCAATCTGTACGTACTGCTTTTGCTAAGCGGCAGTATGTGAATCAGTCAGCCTTTGTTTATAACAAAATTAATCGTATAATTAATATATATCCCATGCAAAGGTACACTTGTAAAAAAGCTGTTACTGAATGGCTGAGTACTCTCACCTATGATGAAGTTGAGGGACTACTTGTAAGAATGTCTTAACTTCATAGGTAGCTTCTGTGTCACTAAGCGCTGGTTCTGGTTATACACTCATATGTGGTACAAATACTGACCCCAAGGAGCTTATAATCCGTAGGGCATATTGCAGTGTATGATCGTTCTTGCTTGTTTTTTTTTTTTTTTTTTTTCATGCATATAACCTAGCTTAAGGTGCCAAGCATCCATATGCGGAATTATATCCGAACCCAAGGGGCTAAGGCTGCGTAGGGCATATGGGTGTGTAGTGCACAACTGTCCATCTTGGACTGCATCTATAAATACATCACTCAAGGCACGCTGCAGCAATACCTGTATTTCCAACAATACAGTACAATACAAATATTCTATATTGACACTAAAATAGAAAACACATAAATAATACAGTACACAAACACGATCATGACAAAATATATATTATCAACATTGGGTTTAGTACTGCTAACTCATATTGAATTGCATTAATGTTGTTCACGCACAAACACATCGATACACACATACACACACACACACACACACATACACACACACACACACACACACACACACACTTACAAACATACGCATGTTATATCTAAGTCATTTTATTTTATTTTTTCTACAACAAGGATATAAGTGTTGCTTAAATACTTAATGTTTGTCTAAAATGTACTATTTCTACCACTGATTTTATAGGTAACAAAGTGTTTAGTAGCATGGATGTCAGTTTCATAATCTCTGTACCTATTTAAAATTGTTCACAAGTGAAGTTGCGAGCCATTCCCACCACAAGTATCCTCTGGATTACTTTCTGGGAAGTCTCCGCCTATGTATTATGTACAAATTATGGAAATAAATACATTTTTATTTATTATTTTATATATGTATGTACATCAGCTGTCTGACACCCGTAGTACAGGCTCTGCCTAGTTTGGGGTCAGATGGCTGTGTGTGAGGTGTCCCCACATATGATTATATGATATTGTGTTGTTGCAGAAGGAGAGTAGCCCTCTCCTGAGCGAGGAGGAGCTGGCGGAGAACCTCAACAAGCTGCTAGTGCAGCTCATCGACAAGGACCTGCTCCAACACTTCGGCTGGCCCGCGCAGACCGTCGACACCGTAAGCATCGCACACCACGCTATACTGTTAAATACTAAACACATCACATAATTTTTAATATTACGGATAAATATATCCAGTCTGTCCAAAGAGAGTAGAAATTAAAAAATTGCAACATTGGTCATTGTATTTCATCATCACCATTTGATTGGAATGGGACAACACAACGCTAATGTAAATGTAAAATGCCAATAGCAACACTGCTATTGTTTAATTTGTATTTCGCACTACGAAATTCGCCTCTAACATACGGGCACTTTCAACATGTCCAGCCGCATGTGCCTACTCTGTACAACTTATTTTTTATTTATTTTTAGCAATTTCTACCTTTATACATATAATTTATAAGAATCTAAATTCAACCTACTCTGTTATCTTAAAAAGGTTCTAGAGAAGGTGATAGAACACTGCGGCGCGAAGCCAGCGGACCGCGACAAGTGGACGCGCGTGCAGCGCCTGCGCGAGAACGCCAAGCACCTGTTCCTGCACGTGATCGAGGACAAGAACATCACGCGCATGCTCGACTCGCACACCATCGACCAGATCGTCAAACACATCCTCGCACAGGTCTCGGACAACGAACAGCCCCCGCTGGACCAAGACACGGACCACACACAAGACGACACGGCCTAAAGTTCTCTCCATACCAACTGGCCGCATCGGTTTGAATGTGAGTGCGCCGTGTAGGCACGCGCTGTCACGCACACGCTTGCATTTAGCCCATTCCACAGAAGAAAATAATAGTACTAACCCGTACAGAAAGGACACTCACCCCCCCCGCGCCAAAATAAGTTGCCGCCCGATATAGCGCCCCGCACCCCGCACCCGCTGGACCAAGACACAGAAGACCACACACAAGACGACACGGCCTAAATTTATCTCCATACCAAACTCGGTTTCATCGGTTTGAATGTGAGCGCGCCGTCACGCATTTGTTATTTCATCCCAAAATTGGTATCAAAAATTGCTATTGAAATTGTATCGTCAAACTGCATTCTATTTACTACGAAAAACATCATAAAATTACTTTAAAAATGCATGTAAAGTTCTACATACAATTGAATGTCAAACAATAACATCCACATAAAACATTGACTATACAATATCGGACTGTATCTATCAAACTCTGAAGTAAACTGTAAGTAGTCTTGCTTTTGGACCACGTGATTTGACACAAGCCTACGTCATCATGCTGTTCATCCTTGTCTATTAACACACAAATCGCGAATGCAAGACCTTGTTTTCTTAGACCATGGCCGCCCCCTTATTTTTCGTTAGTGCGTGACAGCGCGTGCCTACACATTAAAACCGACAGCGGCACATTTGTATGAAGATAACTCACTGATTTTACTGTGCCCAAAACCCTGACGACGACATGCCGTAAAGGTTCATCTATATTTTATCACTGCACATCGATCAACTCCGTTTTCCGTCTGACTGAATAATCCTGGCTGCTTAGATTGTAAATAAAAGTAGATCCTCGGTCTTAGGCACCTATTTTACGGGAGACACAAGACAGAAGACGAAAGAGACGCAGTTATGCGTTGAAATGAGATACAAATACACCGCGCTCACTCTTGCGCATAACTGCGTCCCTTTCGTCTTTTGTCTCCCGTGAAATAGGTGCGTTATACAAAATCAAACGCAAAAAAAACGGCACCGCATCAACTATCAACTTATAAGTGCCTTGCCTATACAGATATCGTACCGTATAAACTTTCTATGTGAAAAAAAACAGGCGTTTATTTATGATCTAAGCTTGGCTGTTATATTTGACTGTATCTTGATTCGCACAACGCGTACACGCGATGTTGATTGTTTGTGCATTTCACTGTGGATTATTGCAACACCGCTCATGCAAGGGAGACGCTTTGGTCCAGCAATAAATTATTATAACTGTTTAGTAGTAATAGTAGTAGATTATAAAATGCGTCCTCCAGACTACAGCCGGGTCCACAGCTCCGTGTTTTCCTGTTTTTAACACGCTTACATGTTAAGGCACCTATTTCACTGGCGACAGAAGACAAAAGACGAAAGGGACGCAGTTATGCGCAAGAGTGAGCGCGGTGTACTTGTATCTCATTCTAACGCATAACTGCGTCCCTTTCGTCTTTTGTCTTCTGTCGCTAGTGAAATAGGTGCCTAACATGTTGAGAGTGTTCAAGACACGAAAACACGGAGCTGTGGATCTTAAACCGGGTCCGCTGCTCTGTTTTTGTGTTTACAAAAACATTCTAAAGTTTAGGTTGATTTTGTTCTTTTATTCGGTTACGCCACTAACTAAACATATTTGTAACTAGCTTCCCGCAGTTAGGCGTAAATCGATTTGTGAATTGACTTGACAGTATGTCACAACTGCAACTATAATTCTTCCTTTTATAATTTACTAGATTATATTCTTTAATCACTTGTAACAACTATGTTACTTTTAACTAATTAAGTGCCTTATTTATAAGAGTTGTTGTTATTATACAAATTAATAAGACATAAAGACACGCTCTATGATAATAATGTTTTCGTCGATCGACTGAACTTTACAAAGGTAGTATAGGTATATAAAAACGTATTTTATATTTTTTTATTAAAGTTGGTAAATGTTTTAGTATATAGTTATATTTAAATTATGTGAGTCAATCTCGTGCATAATTTAGTGTCAGGTTGACATGTGAGCTTATTTTTCAATAAAATTGTTAAGTTAGTTTCGGGTGAATTTTTAAGCATTTTTAATTCTTTATTGTATAAACTATACATATTTTTAAAATTTATACACTTTTTTGAAAGAGAAAAAAATCATCTCACAGCTCAGCTGATGTTTTCTTAACACTTTGAAATTGCGTTTTTCTTGTTATATTTTTATGGCTCTGAAGAATAACTATGTCTCAATCATCAGCTACCAACCAAAGGGCTAAGCGCTTCTTTTTGCTGACACGTTAATAAGTGTGAATCTTCATTTTACAGCATGCTTAGAGACAAGTTTAAAATTTAATTTGGTCAGGCGTAGTGAACATGCATGACGTAATTTCACACACACACAAAATGACGAACTATATTTACTATATTAAAGTATGTGCAGTGTAATACAATCAATTTATCGCAATCTTGTTACAATTTAAGTTAATTTTATTAGATTTGATATTGTTATAAATAAGTATAGATTTAATCATAAAATTTTACTGAACAAAATATATTGCAGAATCTGAATTTGTTTAATCATTTGCTAGCTATAGCCATTAGCCATCCTTTCGAACTGAGAAAAAATGCATAAATCAAAGAACATTGTATAGCAGGAATACTCTTTGTTTTAGAATGTTATTGTTTCCGGACTGCGCTATAAGTGCCATGCACAGACGTGCCAAATTATAATAAAAATACATTTATTTTTCATTCTATCTACTAAAACTTTTAGTATACCTAGATATGTATTATTGCGAATATTCAAAGAAACTAATCAGAAATCCAACTAAAAAAATGTTGATGTAGAATAGAATAATTATACTACATGGCACATTAAGAAAACAATAGAATCAGTGAGTTCACAAATAAAAAGATCGAAAGTGTACATGTAGGCGGCTTTATTGCTGAGTAGCAATTTTTTCCAGGCAGCCTTAGGATGAGGAGATACAAAAGTGAGACGGGTCTGTGCAACAAACATAAACTACTTATGACAAAATGTTTAAGATATTTTACTTACTGCTTACTTACGATACGAATACTACTTTAGGTAGATGTAGGTACATACATACTAAATGTAGGTATTTAATTTACAAGTTTACAACCACGTCTTATCTTGAAACACAAAAATGAATAAATTAGCTTAGCTATGCCTATTTTGGTTAATTTTGAGTTATTTTAGTAATGTAAAACTAAGCAAAGAAATAAGAAACCTGCTCTGGGGGCGCAACGTGTATATTTTTACGAAATTTCCCTTATAAAATTAGTTCTATTGAATTTCCGCAATATGGCGAGGTTTCTTATTTCTTTGGTCGGGCTTTATACGCGCCGTCGCGGCGCAGCTAATTATAATGCTTAGTCTAGCTAATAATGCTAGTCAGTCAAAGTATTGCATTGCATAGCCCAAATATTCATGTAAAGCCCGACCAAAGAAATAAGAAACCTCGCTATATTGCGGAATTTGTATTGAACTAATTTTATAAGGGAAATTGTTGCCATAGTCGTAAAAATATACACGTGGCGCCCCCAGAGCAGGTTTCATATTTCTTTGGTCAGGCTTTAAAGCCCGACCAGAGAAATAAAAAACCTCGCCATATTGCGGAATTTAAATAGAACTAATTTTATAAGGGAAATTGTTGCCATAGTCGTAAAAATATGTAAAAAATAAACACGTAGCGCCCCGAGAGCAGGCTTTTTATTTCTTTTGTCAGGCTTTAAAGCCCGACCGAATAAAACAGTGGATGGAACTCATTTTATAATGGAAATAGTTGTAAACAAAAATATACACATGGCGCCCCGGCCCGACCCTCTAGAGCAGGTTTTTTTATTTTTCTGGTCAGGCTTTACGTATATATTATCAATTCATCATGATGAGGTTTTTTTTCCTGGCTGGCTATAATGCACGACCCAATAATAATAATTCACTAATTATTGGGCCGTGCATTATAAGGACGGACACCTAACGTCAGTCAAGGTCAAACAAACGTCAAAGAGAGCCTGCAATTAGTTTTTATTTTTATTTTAATTATTCTGAAGGTGCATGATTGACTGTGTTAAAATGTCTACAAGTGTTCCTCTTATTGTGCGCTTATTGGCATCTTCAGTCTCCGTAGCAGGTAGAGCTGGTAAAATCGTTCGCGATGTTATGAGCAAAGGAGAACTTGGTATCGTTGAGAAGGTTTGCTTTATTGGACTATTACACCTGGTTTATTGGCCCATTATCTTAACTTTGATAGTTATCAAATCACACCTTAAGTGGTGATGTATATAGACAACAGCATATCGTCGGCTTAAGTCGCAAAGCTCTTAACTCCGTCACACCAAATTTTACAGGAGACACAAAAAACTTAACTATGAAAAAAATTGTATGAAGACTTGTTTTGTTTATTTTTATAAACAATTATAATAGCAGGTAGAAATCAGATTTCGAGAAAATAATCGAAGATAAGTCAGTTTAAGTAAATAAAAATGGAGTTACGAGGTTTTACTAAAATAATACTAACATTTTGTAGGAATTAAGTGTTTTGCTACAAGAATAAACGGTTACCAAATCGATTCAAGATAGGATTTTAATGACCGTGACCTACAATAGCTTTCAAGTTTCGGTAAGTTTTCAAGGGACATTTCTTTTATGAACTGTTTACGCTGCTGCCAGTTCCTTTTTCCTAACAAAGGAAAATAAACGAGACGACGAGACGAGGCATTAATGTAAATGGCGAGTATATCTCACACCTTTGATTTGCCGACGACATAGTTATAATGGCTAAGTCGTTGCAGGAGGTCCAGATCATGCTGACCAGCTTGAATTAATCCTCTCGACGAGTTGGTCTTTGTATGAACTTGGAAGACAAAACTCATGTTTAACGCGCATTTCGTACCTGGATCGATTATCGTCGATAGAATACCTCTTGAAATTGTCAATTATTATGTCTACCTTGGGCAAAGTAATCAAAGTACCCAGTTGGGTAGAAACTAGATACTTCGTGAGGGAAGCCGATAAAGAATTCAATTAGACTGGGCAACTTATCACTGGTCAAATACAAAAGTCTTCCCATCCGTCATGACCTACGGTGCTGAAACGTGGACACTGACTGTGGTTCTAGTCCTCAAAATAATTTAAAGTTGCTCAGCGAGCTATGCAGAGGACTATGTTCGAAGTTTCTCTGATGGATAAAATCCGAAATTAGGAAATTTGTTGGAGAACCAATGTAAACGACATAACCACTCAAATGAGCAAGCTAAAGTGGCAGTTAACTGGTCACATTTGTCGCAGAACCGATATTCCATGGTTGGCCGAATGAATTTTACACTTGAGGCAGTGGCTGAATGGGGCAAAGCCAATCTTGTAAGATTCAATGCCAACAAAACGCAGGCGTGTCTTTTCTCCCACATTCCATGATACACCTTTGCCGATGTCTAAACACCTAGAGCTTCTTCTCTCCTCAAACATTGGTTTCGGGAAGTCCATCGAGGCCACTAAAAACTTGGCGTCCTTTTTAAGGTCCGGCGGTATTACTCCAGAATAGATGCTCCAGTTATACCAAGCACAAGTTCGTTCATGCATGGCGTAGGTACTGCTGTCCACCGATTCAAGGGCATCCAGCTGATACTTGGCAGAGCCATCCTGCCAAGTATCAGCTGGATGCCCTTGGATCTGTGGACCGTAAAGCTTGAAGACTCATTGGCGAATACCAACTTGCAACGACCAACTAAGACCAAGCTTCAAAGCTTGGAGCATCGACGAAAAGTCGCCAGCCTCTCGGTTTTTATAAGACGTATCATGGGGAGTATTGGGGAGTGTTCTCAAGCACTTCACGAACTTATTCCTCCAACCAGATTTGGTTACCGGTATACGGGGCGCCGTAGAAAAACCCACCCACATGTGGCCAAATTCCCCTTAGTTTGCACCAAGCGCTTTGCGTCTTCCTTTTTGATGCGTACAGCCAAAGAATCGTACAACCTGGGTGTCTTCATCGAGAATGAATAGGCATTTTCTGGGTGAGCGTGTTCTATCATCAGCCACGTCATCGCTTTCCACCAGGTGAGACTGGTCAAAGGCAAGCCCATAGTTAATAAATAAAAATCGCTGGAGTAAGCAGGTTCTGCACTGAAGATCACGTCTAGGTAAACGAAGTGTAGAACGCCCATGGCTAGATGTAGTGACGATGATCTGAAAAAGAGGCCTAGAGGAGTGGACTGTCGTTGGCTGCTAATGATGATGATCAAAGGTTTCGCTGTATGTCGAAAAACCTTTTTTTGATACCTGGAGATGATGGTTTACTCTCAATTTTACAAACAATAGACATCGTTAAAATGCTTGGTGATGACGTTTTATTATCAGTTTCAGTATCTCACATAATAATCGTCTTTCACTATTTGTTTTAGAGGATTTATTGGTGGTAACAGTGATTCTTAGGGCATCTCGAACAGTACTGCGCGGGGGACTTACGTGGTTTGCTTTAACAAAATGGCGTGCCTGGAGTTGCGAGGTTTTCTATTTAGGGTTTTAAACAGTAACGGATTTTTTGACGTTTTTAAGTTTTTTTTTTTTAGAGTTTTTCTATTGATGCGTTCAGAAATTCTCTATCGAATGGTATCAAAATGTCGATTTAGGAAAAAATTGGAGTTAAGTGGTTTGCGACTTAAGCCGACGATATATGATTACTAAGATTCGTATCTACTTGAGATAAGGTGAAAGTTCTAAGTTCAAATATGGAATATGCATAAAAAAAATTTCAATATCTGAATTCATTTCCTAAATTATAATAACATTGAAAAAATCGACTGAATTACTACTGAGATATATAATTTACAAGCTAATCTATCTATCTCTCTTCGCAAAACAACTTTTGTATGAGAATAATATGGTAGACACATAACAGTGTCGTCATTGTGCATTTCTATCCTACAACTTTAAATCAACAGAACTCATAAAATAATTTGTATTTTTGAAAAATAGTTTTATATTCAGTTATGAATGTTGAATTAATTATGTAATATTAATATATAAAAAAATCATGCATATTCCCTATTGGTCACAGTCACAATATCAAAGGCATTGTTTATTCAGCTATATTCTTGTGCAAATATGTAAAAACTTCCATTGTGTACATTCTTGTGTCATGTTACAGGGCAAGGATGATTATCAGACAGAAGCAGACAGGTCAGCACAGAAATGTATTATAGCTTCCTTATCAGCTCAATACCCGAAGCTGAAAATAATAGGAGAGGAAGACAGTCCTGATTGTGAGGTGAGATACTTTTATTTATCAAATGATCTATTTGCATACATTTGTATATTTCGTGTCATCTATTTGTTAATTATACTGAGATATACAACATTACAACTACCTATATACACATAAACATATTATGTACATTTTAACTATAAACTAAACATAAAGATTGAAATAAAGGTCACTCATCTGGTCTGTCTGACCCAGCCTTTAAAGTACTTCCCATAGAAATTGCATGCAACTTTAATCATTTCTGAAGCATCTTACATTCTCAAACAATACAAGGCTTAATTATTAATTAATAATTTAGGTTTATAAAGCAGATGTCTTGCCTCATCTTTTTGTTATTGGTTGAATAACACTATAATAAGTAATTTACAAATTATAAATAAAATAAACTTCTAATGTGCAATAAAGTATATTCTTTTCTATTCTAAATAAATCTTAAAAAATAATTAAAGGTATATTGTTATTTATTTATATAATTATATTTTAATATTAAATATTTTACCAAAATAAAATCAGTTACAGAAGGTACTTGTGAAAACTGGTGCCTGGAGAATCTATGTTCCAGGTCACTAGAATGTTAAGAATGTTATGGTCGAATGTGATTAACATTTAATAGGACATGCAATTTTTGTACATACACATACATACATAAACTTACGCCTCTTTCCCGGAGGGGTAGGCAGAGACCACTTCCTTCCTTGCAATTTTTGTAGTATATGTAAATGGAATTAAGAATCAATTTAATTGTTTCCTTAATTTATTTTTAAAATATCTCTAGGTTTATTTCATTATAGGCATCTGCTTTATTAATTTGAAAGATTATGTAGATCCTTATCACACTTTCAGGGTGAAATACCAAGTGACTGGATAGTAGTAGATGCTGATAAAGATGTGTTGAAGTTAGAGTGTCCTTCAGGCCTCCAGGGAGTAAAAGAGGAAGATGTTGTGGTGTGGGTCGACCCGCTTGATGGAACTTCCGAGTACACTCAAGGTAAATTATTAAGTAACATTTTTATGAAGAAAATATCTGCAGTCCGCTTTATATAAAGGGTAAAAGAGGAAGGAAATTATTTTGCAAAGTTTTTATGGTCTAGCTTCTGGAAAGCGATCTTATATATGCAATATTTTTTTTATAACAACACTAAAAAGTAAAAGTATTTTATGAAAAATTGTATATCATGTTAACATGTAGTGTGACACTTTTTATACTTTTAAGGCTTATTGAAATGCCTGGTGTTTATATGAAATCTATATGCAATATAGATAGATAATAAATTTTTCAATAAATGATGAAAGATGCTTAATATTATGTAACAACAATTTTAGGTGCCCTAATGTTGAAGAGAAATCAATGGGAAAGATGGAAAATGTACATGTCGCATCCATTTATTAGTATGAAGTGGTATTTAAGCTTACTGCGGTCACATTATGGTAATTGGACAATTTTGAATTCAAATATTGGTATTGCATGGCTTTCAGAATAACATTACGTAGTTGGTGTTAAGAACTAACTTGGTGGACCTTTCCTAAAAAAATAGATCTTCACTTGTAATACACTTAAATAAAATTAGTATTTGTTAATACCATGCCACAGAACTTTCAAAATGGGCAAGGTTAATGTGAAAGAAACAAGTTTTTTTTGTTGTATTCTAAAATGGTAATAATTAACAAAAACCAGGAAGTAGCCAGCACCTATTTGAATAAGATTTTTACCATTTATGGTTTATTTTGCGAGCATGTTGCATAGGTATTGCATGGTGAAGGTAAGGTTACTGCAATTATTATCATCGAGAATTTCAAGGCAATATACGATTTAATTAACTTGTAAGTATTTCATGCTATAAATACTTCATTTTGTGTTTTTTTTTACCAGACTATATTATTATCATCCTACCCATTTATATTGGGTGTGGGTCATGGAGTACAGAACCAATGGAGAACGCTTGCGGGGGCGACCGCACACGCCAAACATATGTTATATCTTGCATACCTCACCACGTTTTTAACCACTAGTGAATCAGATGTCATTGCGTCAGCCACGCGTCGGCCAATTGCAGCCGGCGCAGCCACGCGTCGGCCAATTGCAGCCGGCGCAGCCACGCGTCGGCCAATTGCAGACGGCGCAGATCACCTCTCCCCCCGCGCAAATTGGTGACTTTGTTTCTAAGCAAAAGCGTGCGGACGCGCTCTCCATTGGTTCTGTACTCCATGGTGTGGGTGGTGTGATCCCTTTTTGAAATGCTTGTGAAGTAAGAAATAAATAAAATGTGTATTTTGTTTGTGTGAAATAGCCATCACTGGTTCCTACAGACAGTTTGCCATTACTTGTAGATTCGGCAATGCGCCTACATGATGGGGTTCGTACAGAATCAGCTGCATAATTTTTTTTTTAATTTCAAATAGGTGCTTAATTTTAGCATTCCAATTTTGTTACATTTAAAATGAATTTTTCATCAAACATATCATATCTGTACAGAAAATCACATGTCTCCTTATTTATTACAATGTAAGTAAAGCCTGACCAAAAAAAATAAAAACCTGCTCTGGGGGCGCCACGTGTATACTTTTATGTTTAAGGCAACAATTTCTATTAAAAATTAGTTCCATTAAAATTCCGCAATATAGCGAGGTTTATTTTTCTTTGGTCGGGCTTTAGATGTTCACGGGCATATAGTGAATCATTAATATGGCATGTTGGCTAGATTTCCATTGGTTGGTTGTTGCAGGTTTCCTAGAACACGTGACAGTACTGATCGGTATATCGGTGAACGAGAAGCCAGTGGCCGGCGTCATCCACCAGCCATACTTCAAGACCGTCGTGGGGGAAAAGAAGATTTTAGGCAGAACGATATGGGGACTGCAGGTAATTTGCAACACTTCGATCAATAACACCTTTCCTGAACAACTTAGTATACATAATACAAATTAAATAACTACCTAGTAATAAAAGTGGCGCCCCTATTATTTTAACGACTTTTTTGCCAGACTGTAATATAGTAGTGTTAAGCCCGCGGCTCGCCTTGCTCTAGGGCGAGCCTGCGGCGTGAAGGTAGGGTAAGCTCTTCTCTTACCCTACCTTCACGCCGCATTCTTCGTTCTTAAGGTAGTAGACGGATACGCGTCGATTAAAAGAAACTGAAGTAACATAGATTTTAGGTTTATTCGCAATTTCACGGTAACACTTTAACAATTACACTCACAGTAACAATTTAGAGAATAATTAATTAATTTAGGTACATTTGAGGAGAATGGCCACGTAGTTCGTGGCCAGGAGTAAGTCAAGGAATGAATAATAAAAAATGGATGATTGACGGATGATTTTGAATGAATTCCAAAATTAAATATATTTGAATTTAGACGAAAATGGTAAATGAGATGAGAAATGAAGTAGAAAACGTGGTAACGAGGTAGCACGCAATGCACCTCGTTACAGTAGGAATATGGAGGCGAGCTAGACGCGTTACCGTTTGACGCGTTGCAGGGCTGCGGCGTGGGCGGGATCTCACCGCTGCCGCCGCCGGACTCGCTGGTCATCACCACCACGCGCAGCCACTCCAACCACCTCGTGGAGCGCGCGCTCGCCGCCATGGACGCCGCCAAGATCCTGCGCGTCGGCGGCGCCGGCTACAAGGTATACTGACACAACACTCATCTCATCATCACTCATGATTGTTTGACACTTGCGAATAAGACACGTTAAACCTTTACAAGGCAGTGGCCACTATATTGCCACCTTAATTTAAAGCTTATACCCTCAACATAAAGTCAAAAACGAATGCATTTTATA
The DNA here is from genome assembly GCA_948473455.1 of Teleiodes luculella. Taxonomy (NCBI): domain Eukaryota; kingdom Metazoa; phylum Arthropoda; class Insecta; order Lepidoptera; family Gelechiidae; genus Teleiodes; species Teleiodes luculella. The sequence continues at coordinate 5,316,149 of OX419602.1, forward strand.
AAGTTGTTTTATAAAGGGTTAAATCATTATCATACTTCATCATACTATTATTATAAAGAGAAAAGATTTGTGTGTGTGTGTTTGTCTATATAATAAAACTGTAGATGTCAAATGTCTGTACAATGAAATCCTAGTCAGGAGGATGTAAGAAGTGAAATAGAACATATCCAGACAATTTTCTTTTTTTCTCTGTCTTTTTGTACGGGGACTAATCTCCGAAAATATTGGACCGATTTGAATGAAATTTGGCATGGTGGTTCTTTACATCCCTGGTCAACATCTTGGATACTTTTAATCCCGAAAAATTAAGCAGACAGCTTGTAATTAAAAATATACTGAACCGATTTAAAAAAATAATTTACCATTAGAAAGCTACATTCACCCTGAGTAACATAGGCCTTTTACCGCGGGAAAACGCCTCATTTCCATGGGAAAAACTTTAACACGGGCGGAGCCTCTTTAATCGACTTCAAAAGGAGGTTCTCAATTGTTCAAAGAGAAATATCAATGTAAAAGCCGTCATAATTTGATTATTTTGATTTGCACCCGCTGAAAATTCTTTAATTCCAGGCCATACAGCTACTAGAAGGGGTAGCATCCGTGTACGTGTTCGCGAGTCCGGGCTGCAAGAAGTGGGACACGTGCGCGCCGGAGGCCGTGCTGGCCGCGGCCGGCGGGAGGCTCACCGACATCCTCGGGAACACTTACAGGTACCACACTACACTCGGAACTGGCCGCATCGGTTTCACTGTGAGCGCGCCGTGTAGGCACGCGCTGTCACGCACACGCTTGCATTTAGCCCATACCACTAGGCGGTCACTCCATACAGAAAACGCATTTTGACAACCTACTTCTTTTTGAGTAACAACTGAATATCAACTGCAATTCAATGGCGCTAGGCGCTATGTAAAACACCCCCGAACACCACCGGCGGAGTCCCGCGGTGCCTGCGGGGTGCGGGGTGTGAGCCGGGCGGAAACTCTTTTTGGCGCGGGGGGGTGAGTGTCCTTAGTACTGTACGGGTTAGTACTATTATTTTCTTCTGTGCTAGTGTCCTGACTTGCGGTGGCGTATGGGCCGCGTCTGCTTGGGGAGACTGGTCTGCTCTAGTCGATTGCCGGTTGTTTTATTGGTTGTATAGTTCAGTTTTTCTACTTTGACTGGTTGCCTTCTTCAAATTGCATATTTTCGTTTGCACTCTTTGTTATATATTAATCAAATTGTATAAAATAATAATTTTGTAAAATATTTTGAAAAGATGCAACGCCTGTGAAGTTCTTCCGGCGAGTTCTTCTCCGCAGAAGACAGCCAAACTGTGAACTCGCCTCGACGTCGAAAAGTGATTTGTAAAATCTTACTTCGAATAAAACATATTTCATTTCATTTCATTCCACAGTACACTCAGGACTGGCCGCATCGGTTTCAATGTGAGCGCGCCGTGTAGGCACGTGCTGTCACGCACACGCTTCCATTTAGCCCATACTGACGCCTTATTTTATGCTATAGTCGGTAAGAAAACTCGCTGCGCTCAGGATCATAAATCAATCATCACTATCGGAGCGGGACAGCAATATTGATCTTTCACTCGCACTTGGGAGAATGGCACAATCTTTTGTTTGAGAGTAGTGCTGTGCATCACTGCAATCGACAAGAACTATCGATACATTTATTATTCTTTTTTACTTTACATAAAAAGATGACACTATTTGCTTGATGACACTCTTGTCAAAATCATGCAATTCAGTTACAGGACAAGGTTGCCGGATATTTTTTCGAGGAGAGACTGGTAATCCACTTTCACATTCTTTTTTAATAATGTCAACTGTTCTTACGCTTACACCACATATTGATGCAGTAAGGTGTCGAGGGCGATCAAAATTTATACTTTTTAATTTTTCCGGGTCTTCCTTAATTTCCGCCAAAAACTTGCACACGTTATTTACAACAATGCGTGCTTGAGACGAAATATTAGTTCCAACAGGAACAATATTATTTATGCAAAAACTCTCCATTATGTCACGACACGATGAAAGTTCAAACAGTTATGATAAGAAAATAAAAATGTAACGGTATTTATACATAATTACTGTTTGTCAACTAGTCACTCCACCAGGCGCTATCGGTGAGTCATTATTTTTATCGATAACGTGCATGCGCACGCGCCGAGTACTCGCAACACTAAAACAGAACAATAGCTCCGATGATTTATGATCCTGAGCGCAGCGAGTTTTCTTACCGACTATAGTGTGTGCGTGGCAGAGCGTGCCTACACGGCGCGCGGCGCTGACGCACACATTCAAACCGACAGCAGCACGTATGTATCATGGTCTAACAATTAGACCACGTGACTGACACGAGCCTACGTCATTTCGCCTATTCAACCTTGTCGAATGCGTGTAATAGACAAGGATGACCAGCGCAAAGTCACGTAGGCTTGTGTCAGTCACGTGGTCTAATTGTAACTTTGTTTTCTTGGACCATTTATTATATATTATGCCTACACGCGCGCGGCGCAGACGCACACATTCAAACCGACAGTAGCACGTTTGTATAAAGATAACTTAGGCAGGTATTTCACTGGCGACAGCGACAAAAGACGAAAGGGACGCAGTTATGCGCAAGAGTGGGCGCGGTGTATTTGTATCTCACTCTAACGCATAACTGCATCTCTAACATGCTCGGTCCACGCGTGACAGACATAATTTTGTCGTGCGTATTCTCTTATCCTATTGAAGGATATTTAAATATGGCGGGTTTCTCACGCGACAAACTTTTGTCATAGCACTGCATGTTACGAGTGCTGCGACCCTTTCGTCTTTTGTCTTCTTTGGAAATAGGTGCCTTATTGGTTGTACTGTGCAGGTACGGCGCAGACGTGGCCAAGCCAAACAAAACGGGCGTACTCGCCGCACTCAACCACGAGCTACACAACTACGCGCTGGGCCGCATGCCGCCACAACTGCAGCAGAAGCTGGCCAGCTAGCGAGACTATTACATCTAATTGTGAATGTAAATAATATGTAATTTATTATTCATACAGTTGAATGTATTAAATGCATTTTTTTCAATTTTAATCTAATTTATTTTCTTTATATTATAAAACTAGCATTCCGCCGCGACTCCGCCCGCGTTTTGTTTTTTCCCCGTGGGAATGAGGCATTTTCCCGCGGTAAAAGGTAGCCTAATGTTACTCAGGGTGAATGTAGCTTTCTAATGGTATGGTGAAAGATTTTTTTTAGATCGGCACAGTAGTTTTTCGAGTTTATTCATTACAAACATACGTACACACACACACACACAAAAATACAAATCATTCCTCTTTATAATATTAGTAAAATGTCAGAAGAATGTGTAATTGTCATTTCATTGTCTCTTCTGAAACCTTATTTTTCAACGATTTTATCAACAAAAACAAACTAAATTACCTTTTTTAATAGATATAAGATTAAAGGAATATTAAAATAAAACTATAAAATTTAACGATTGTAAATTTTATTAACAAATATCAAGGTACCTATTTGTTTCGCTTAGTCTATCTTTGGCAGCGTTAGTAAGTTATAGCTTGCTCTTTAGTTTCTGTTGCAACAGCGCCCTGAGCTCGCGACGCAGTATCTTTCCAGATGCGTTCTTGGGAATCTCCGAGACGAATATCACTCCGCCTCTCAAGTGCTTGGCTGGTGATACCTGAAATACAAATTAAAGACGTTGCGCTATATGGACCAATAATTAAGTTCGAATGTTGCTAGCTTGCCAATAAGATACTTGTAGAATTAGACCTTGCATAGAATTTAGTCATCGCACCAGTTCAAAGTCAATTTACTGTGTCGGTCGGTAGCGCCCGAGTCCTTGATTCGTCGTACTTTTTTCAGCAAAAAAAAGTCGGTAGCGCCTCCTAATCCGTGCCATTAGCGAAGGCGACGTTAAAATACGTAGTCTTCCATTTATTTCTGACACTTCTTATCAAAAAATAATCCTTATGATGAAGCCTTTCGATCGTTATGATAAAACTACAGGATTTTTTTTCTCGTATAGCGGGTTCGATTCCCGGGTCAACCATGTAATCATTAAAAAAATTATGAATGCAGTTTTAATAGTTTTTAGAAATAAAATAAAGTCTTCTTTCAGTAAAATGTTCTATCTACAATATTTAATTTACTTTCCCTCCATGTGGCATATCCGTGGGACGCCCTGTATAAAACAGACCAGAGCCCCCGTAACATGCAGTGCTATGACAAAAGTTTGTCGCGCGAGAAACCCGCCATATTGAAATATCCTCCAATAGGAGAATACGCACGACAAAATTATGTCAGTCACGCGTGGACCGGGCATGTTAGAGGGGCAGCTCGTATGACGTTTAGTGAAGTGGACATTTAGGGAAGTAGACGCTTAGGGAAAGACTTAATGAAAATAAACGTTTAAGTAAGTAGACGTTTAGGGAAGTAGACATTGAAGGAAGTGGACGTTTAGGGAAATAGACTGATTCGACTGGACATTCCGGTAATTAGACCTAAAGTGCCTGAAGGGTATACAGTAGCTACTCACCCTGGTGGCGACGTGTCGCACGATGTCGTCCTCGGTGAGTTGTGCGGCCGGCTGTCGCACCACGAAGGCGGTCGGCAGCTCCCCGGCCAGCTCGTGCGGCGCGCCCACCACGCCGCAGTCCGCCACGCCGCGCAGCTGCAGCACCAGCGCCTCCAGCTCCGCCGGCGCCACCTACACACAAATATATACATGTAAAGCCCGTCCAGAGATATAAAAAACCTCGCCATATCAGGCCTCCGTCACTCCATGTACTTGCGCGCTATAACTACCTACCGCCCGGCCGAGCGGTCTCGGGCCGCGTGCGGACCAATTCCCCATTCCCTAAACGTGTTAGTAGAGTGGCGCAATACGCGAGAGAGAGATGCAACAACTACTTCTTTTCGCCTAGCGCCGTGCGATCTGTATTGCACTTTATTAAACGGAGCTAGGGTTGCAATTTATATGAATTATGTCGCCTAGTGCAGCTTCTGTAGGGCCTACTATTTGGTATTCTGTGGCCATATTGCGGAATTTTAATGGAACTGATGTTTGTTAGAGGCTTTCGCGCTTACTACACATTAAAAAAACTACAAAAAAATTAATAATTATTAAAAATTATCACACTAAGACCCGAAAACAATCGTAATAATGTGTTCGATAGAACTAATTTTATAAGGTAAATTGTTACCATAGTCGTAATAATATACACGTGGCGCCCCCAAAACAGGTTTTATATCTCTTTGGTCAGGCTTTATAATACAATACCAAATACATAATTACCTACCTACCTATAACACATTTACAGAAAAACAGAACAAAATACAAGAGTTAAAAGGCGGCCTTATTGATAAGGTAGCAATTTCTACCAGGCAACCTTTTTTTAAAATTTCGTATAAAATGGATTAGTTTGAACATTCAGAGGGGGAACGCCCCGTATGCGCCGCCTGTATAGTGGGCACTTAGAGCGGGAAGGAAGGAAGAAAGGTAGGAAGGCCCGCGTTGCTCTTAGGGTGGTACTACATCTCGCAGGGACACATCGAATGATTTGTTTTACATATTCAACAGCTGAATTTTGACTTTAATAAAAATAATTAAAGTAAACGTACGGGGACGTTTACTTTAATAAGACGGGGACTTGAAATACTTTTACTTTTTTGTCTAAATATGTTTTGATCTTATCTACTTTTCGGTATAAGTCCTGAGCTCTTTTCTTTTAGACTACAAATAAGTAAATAAATATGTGGGGACATCACACGCACGGCTATCTGACCCCAAACTAGTCGGAACCTGTACTATGGGTGTCAGACAGCTGAAATACATAAATGCATACTATTGTATGTATTGTATGTGTTCCAGACACAAGGCACAAGTGCTCATCACACGAATGTTTGCCCTCGGCGGAATTCGATCCCGCGACCCTGTGCTTCGAAGGCAGGCTTAGTACCAACTAGGCTACGGGGCCGTCGCGTCGTTGTTTAAATGTTTGATAGACTGCCAGTTTGTGTTTTTGTTCAATATTCGTTCGTTATGTCATGCGGCCCCCGTCTTATAAAATTGGACAATGGACCGACCCAACTTTTCCTAGGCGTGTTGTACGAGGCGACTATAAGAATATATCCAGAGGATGGACAGCAGCCATGGACAGCAGCGTTCAAATGTGTAATCATCAATAACAACTGCGAATCCATTCGCCTGCTAAGCTTGGGAATTATAATAGCAACACCTCCTTTCCAAGGAAGAGGCTAAGTCCAGCAGTGGACTGAAATGGGCTGTAGTAATAGTATGTAGTTTACCAAGAAATAGTTACATAAGTTAAAAAATCACACCGATCTAAACGAATAATAAGAAAGACTGAAGATAAATGATAAAGATATAAAAAAATAAAACGAAAACGACAAGTGATCGAACTTACATCGAAACAAAACCTATTGACTTTGACAATGAAAGTAATTTATAGCTGAATTCGGTGCGTGCTATTAAATAGAATAAATGTCCATGTCTTGAAAACTTTATCTTATTAGCCTAACAACAAAGTCGCAATAATAAAACGTACCTACGTATTATTAAAAGTAGCATATGGATTACTTTATCGTAATTCGTTTATCAATATGCCCACTAAAGATTACGCGACAGATATGATTATTATTTATAATTTTTAAGAAAATCCTTATAAAAATGATAACATCGATAATAATCGATATTGACCAACATTATTCCTAGACTACAGGTGTACTGAGGCCATTCATCTTGTGAAGGTGGTGCATTAATAAATATGCATAATGTTTGGTTATAGTCACCTGTGTATGCATTAGCATAAGGACATATCCCTGGGAATAATAAATACCAAGTCCTTCATTCGACTAGTAAGCTGGATTGTATGTTCTTAACAGGGACGGAATTTTTTAAATTTGATTTTCCTTGTGTCTCAAAGTCGACGAGTCAAGCTTATCTTAGCCCGACAGAGACTACAAACAATATTGAGGATATTTTCGCCTGTTTCCGGCCAGGGCGACCACTTCGACTCCTAGTCAGTTGAACGCTAGTGCATCCCAATATGGCGCATGTCTATTTGACTTCCGCTTCCGCACGATTTTATTATACTCGTAGATACAGTGAAACTTGTGTATTTGTTTGTAACTATTAGGCGGCCGCAGATAGGGCACATAATTATATGACTAAATTCGTAGTTTAATAAAATAGTTGTTAAAGCGACGTAAAAGGTATAGGCGTTAACATCCTAGTGGTTCGTAGTAACCTAGGATAGATGGAGCTGTGCGCACTCTAAAGCACGTAGTAAAAAATCGAAGCGTTAAATTATTTCGTTGGGCTTGTACGGAGGCTTGGTGGTATAATTGGAAGTACGCCTGTACGGCCCGGATAGCCCAGGAGGTGCGGGTCCCTGCCCAATCCAATGATCTTAATTTTTCGCTTCGATTATAATTTAAAAGTTAACATCCTGTTTACAATTTATACTATAATCAAACTGAAGAATCGGCGTATTTGTAAATTGATTTGTTTTTCAAAAAACTGATTGTAGGTGATAGTGGGAGTGTAGCTGAACACGACAATACAAGTTTTGAAAAAATGACCGTCTGTCTGTTTATTCACGCTAATGTCTGGAACTACTAGACGGATTTTAGTGAAACTTTACAATGATATAGCTTATACATCAGAATAACACAGGTTACTTTTTACCACGAGAAAATACTTCTTTCCCACGGGAAAACCTGAACGCGGGCGGAGCCGTGTGACGAAAAGCTAGTTAAAAGATAATTGTTTGCCTAGGTAAAAAAAAATTTTTCGTTTTTCAGGTGCCGGATCTCGGCGTGCGACACGTCGTTGGATGCGGCTTGCGACGCTGGACACGATGGTAAGTATTTTCAGGGTAGCGGTAATAGAAAATTTTTTGGCAATTTAGAAAAAACCCTGAAAAATGGGTGTTTTTGAAAAATTCAATATATAGATGATAGACGACTGCAAGCATAGCGCTGCGCCACACTCACTTGGAATCCCTTGTACTTGATGAGTTCTTTGAGGCGGTCGACGATGTAGAAGCAGCCCTGCTCGTCGTAGTAGCCGATGTCGCCGGACCTGATGAAGCCCTCGTCGTCCAGCAGCGCGTCGCTCGCAGCCCTGTCTCCGAGGTAGCCCTTCATTCGGAGCGGCGACTTTATCCAAAGTTCGCCCTCTTGCCGGGGCCCTAACCGCTTGCCAGTATCAATGTCGATAACCTGTTATCATACCTTAGTAGTTAGTACACCTTATCTAAAAACCTCATAAGAACCATTATTAATTAAATTAGCATTAAGTTATGAATAATAGCTATATACATACCTACATGCAGTAGTAGGCTAGGGCTTTGAAATGTTTACTTATGTTTATCTTTTTTCAAACTGCACATCGTGTCTATGTGCTAATCTAAAGGTAAACATTGCAAAACTTAGGTATAGGTAGTAGGTAAATATTAACTATTTTAATTGAAAAATGCAGTTATCGAAATGTACTTTATAAATAATTAAAAGTAGCATGCTATTAATTTAAAAATTCTAAAGAAGTTTAATTAATACTTAAAGACGAGACAGAGCGATATGGGATTTCTAAGGAAACTTTATTGCTTTTAAACCAAATGAGCCTAAATTTAGCGGTGTGAACCGATATTTAGAATGTGGCAAGTGTAGCACCTTGATTTGCATGCCGGGCGCAGGCACGCCGCAGGAGCCTTGCTTGCCGTCTTCCGACAGGTCTACGCAACAAGCCATCGTCACCTCCGTCAGCCCATAGCCCTGTCTAATGCGGCTAATCCCAGTCCTACGGAGCATCACCACCTACTGTTAGTGCATACTGCATGCCAACAACCATACACCCACTATAAACAATCTATATTTGTTAACATTCTAACCGGATTAGTGGTCGTTCCCCCGATGTGATCGTTTGCTCGTTCGGGGGAAAAACTAATAAGGTTCCTTCCTATCATCATTGTTATTGTTTAACAGCCTTCGTGGGCGATTGGTAAAACCCTCGCCTCACAATACGGATGTTTTGGGTTCGAATCCTGATGAGGACTTTGTATGACTATCTCCAGTTTGGTTAGGATTAGGATTATGTTAGTTAGTTTACAGACCGAATCACCTGATTGTCCGAAAATAAAGATAATTCCGTGCTTGGAAGGCACGTAAAGCCGATTGTTTCTGTCTACTGAAGTAGGTCGCTAATCTACTGATGTAGTCGTCCACAACGCTAAATTTCGCCGATAAATGATAAAAATTGAATGGTTCAAATAACACAACTACAGAATAATATATTACAATTAATTTGACCTTTACGCATAATTAATTCATTCAGCAAACACAAGTTAGCCAACATTATTTATAACTCAGAAAATGTATTGTTAGTTTAACCAAACAGCTCCACTCACTTTAGGAGTACATCTACTAAATTGTATACATAATTATAATATAGTACCTACAGCACTACAGGCTACAGCTGTTGCAGCTGGAATGATTCGTGTTTTGCAGTTTTGATCGTTTACTTTACAGGGCGCTTTAGACCTGTTAAATTACGTTAAGTTACGTCACAGAAGAAAATAATAGTACTAACCCGTACAGAAAGGACACTCACCCCCCCGCGCTATAAATGAGTTCACCGCCCGAGCCCCTCACCCCATGCACCGCACCCCGCAGGCGCCACAGGACTGCGCCGGAGGTGCTTTACATAGCGCGTCAGTGTTTGACTTGTAGTTGATGTTCAGTTGTTATTCAAAAAGAAGTAGGTTGTCAAAACGCGTTTGCTGTATGGAGTGACCGAGCAGTGGTTATACGGGCTACACACGTCTGCCTTGTATGCCGAACAGAGCGAGACGCAGTTATGCGCTAGAGCAGGGTTTCCCAACCTTTTTTTCGTTGAGGCTCCCCGGACTGCTGATGAATTGTTTCATGCCCCCCCTTTACTTTTTCAATAAATACAAAAAACTTGGACTTAGAAACCTTTTATCTTGATTCTGATAAACAAAATTTTAAAGTTAAAATATAATTAAAAATAGAGCGTCGCTTCGGAAGTCTGCTGATTCAAGAATCTTCACATACCAATGTGATTTTGATTTTCGAATTCATATGCAAGTTTTTTCGTCGCTTTGTTTTTGTTTGTTTATTTTTTTGTTTTTTCCACCCTGTTTGTCACCTTAGTGATAAAAAAAAAGAAAGCACGTACGCTTTCCGCCCCCCTTGACATCTCTCTATGCCCCCCTTGGGGGGCGTGCCCCCCTGGTTGGGAACTCCTGCGCTAGAGTGAGCGCAGTGATTTGTATCTCATTCTAACGCATAACTGCGTCTCGCTCTGTTTGGCAAACACGGCACGCGTGTGGATGCGGCCTCACGTGTTACGCAAGTTACGTTACCTTTCGGTGACGGCGTTCTGTATCTCCATAGAGAGCGGCGCGGCCCCGCACCACACCTCGTTGAGCGAAGTGATGTCGTATTTGGACACCAGAGGGTGCTTCGCGAGGAACACAGCCAGCGGCGGCACCAGCGTTGCCATGTTAATCTGGAGGGAATATTAGCATTGCAATTTAAAGCCTGACCAAATAAATAAGAAACCTGCTCTGGGGGCGCCACTTGTATATTTTTACGACTATGGCAACAATTTCCCTTATAAAATTAGTTCCATTGAAATTCCGCAACATGGCGAGGTTTCTTATTTCTTTGGTCGGGCTTTAATTGGCATTTCTCGGTCGAAATATCGGTAAGACCATGGTCTAAGAAAACATGGTCTAACCATTAGACCACGTGACTGACACAAACCTACGCTACGTCATCTTGCGCTGTTCATCCTTGTCGAATGCGTGTTAATAGACAAGGATAAACAGCGCAAAATTACGTAAGCTTGTGTCAGTCACGTGGTCTAACGGTTAGACCTTGTTTTCTTAGACCATGGTATAATAATATACTCCGCCTGGTACTCTCTTCCGACCACGTGACTGATACAAGCCTACGTCATTATGATGTTCATCCTTGTCGAATGCGTGTTAATTGTTATTTCCTTTTCGCTTGTTATTGTGACGTAGGCTTGTGTCACTCTGGGAAGAGAAGACCATGTTTTCTTAGACTAAAGGGTAAGACCATTGCAAAATTAAATAGCTGAGATATAACCCGTAAAAAATGTCTGTTTGTGTATAGCAAAAAAGGTAGCTGGAGCTGTTCTTTTTCGTGATGCTTACAATTTTTATTTGTTTCCCATATGATAAGGTATTTCCTGCGGTGAAAAGCAGCATAATCCAGTCTGCAATTTTTTATTTCAATCCGTTCAGCCGTTTAAGCAGCGAACGTAACAGACTGACATTTAAAAATGATGATAATTTTATATTAGTAAGGAAATGATATGAAATATTAAGGAAGGTGTTAGTGATGATTAAGAATAATATTAATACTAGTTCTAGTAACCACTGTAACTTGAGAGGATAAATATACAGCTGGAATATGGTTGCAACACTTGTTGACAAGTTCAAGGAAAACTGCAATACTGTTTTATAGAAATAACATAAAGTAAATTATGATTTACAATAATAAATAAATATATGGGACATCGCACGCACGGCCATCTGACCCCAAAATAGGCAGAACCTGTACTATGGGTGTCAGACAACTGATATACATATATAAATATACAACATCCAGACACAAGGCAAACACAAGTGCTCATCACACGAAAATTTGCCCGTGGCGGGGTTCGAACCCACGACCCTGTGCTTCGTAGGCAGACGTACTACCGACTAGGCTACGCGACCACAGATAACACTTTCAGTAAATAAATATCCATTACATTCAAGTATAATGTAATACTGCAGTTGGTGGACATACCTATATTATAATTTTTATTTAATCATACAAGAAAAAGAAATGTTTTTATAAGCACGGCAGGCAGACACAATTATTTACCTTATACTTTTGAATGGTTTCTAGGAAGAGTTTTTCCTCAAAACGCACAAGGAAGACGATTTTGATGTTTTTTGCCATAATGGCAAAAGATGTGATAAAACCATAAGCATGGAACCAGGGGATCAGAGCCAAGGATGATTCTACTTTATGCCTCCTATTTGATGTTGAAGTATCTAAATAATATCTGCAAAAAATATATATATCCTACAAAACAATTGAAATAGCAACAAATATAAACAATTATATTTATGTAATCACAATTTCGCTGGATTAATAGATTAAGTATTCAAATATTTGATAACACCATATCAAAGTTGATTATGAAACATTCAGCATATATAATTACAAATTTATCGCATACTAGCTTCCCGCCGCACCCGCGTTAACAGTTTTTCCCGTGGGAATTAGGGATTTTTCCGCGACAAAAGTAGCCTATGTGTTATTCTGATGTTTACAGCTATCATCATTGGGTGGAAGGCACTGCTCTGTGTTTGGTTAGCAGATTGGGGATCACAGTTGCTGTTAGTCACACAGGTGAACCATGTACCTTGGTGTTTGAACCTTTAGTTGCCACATACAACACCCATAGGAAAAGCTGGTGGATCAGATTGTAAGACAGGAAAAATATTGTTTTGTTAGCAATAATAATTGTACTGTAAATTTACAACATATTGTATGTGGCAACTAAAGGTTCAAACACCAAGGCAACATGGTTCACCTGTGTGACTAACAGCAACTGTGATCCCCAATCTGCTAACCAAACACAGAGCAGTGCCTTCCACCCAATGATGATAGCTGTAAACATCAGAATAACACATAGGCTACTTTTGTCGCGGAAAAATCCCTAATTCCCACGGGAAAAACTGTTAACGCGGGTGCGCTAACAATAACAATATTTTCCAACACAGCAATGGGAGAAGCTCAAGAATGTGTCAAAATGTGACAGAACTTGTCATTATCTTTTTTTTTATTCTTGCTCTCTCTCCTCATATTGGTCATACCAAAAAGCTATGAAAATCTGCACACTTCGCACAGGCTTACTGATAAAGTAAAGACTAAACTCACTTCATATGGGCACAGAGTGTGAGAAAATTTACATGTGTCAACATTACACCCTTCGGCAGACCGGTGGTGCCTGATGAACACATTACAGCCATAGTGTCCTCCGCCCCATTCACGTCTGTCAGCACAAAGCCATTGATGCTCACATGTTCCTTAACTAGATCATTGTACATGAGACCAGGCACAACATCATATTCTCCTAGCACTATTATCTTCTGCACATGAGACAAGTCTTTACTACAATCATACATGTTTTGTGCCATTATTGGAGATGTGAATATGAACTTTGGCTTAGTTATGCTTAATATGTGACTTATTTCCCCTGAAAGAGAACAATTTGAAATTAAGAAATGAATTTGTGAAAGTTGTCAAGCATAAATTGTGTTTCTTAGGTATACAGATTTATTGTAACTTAGGAATAAGATATAAAGTGATCAAGATATAAATTAAAATCTAAATAAAGACTAGAAATAATAGTTGAGTACCAGGAGAGTATGTGACATTAAGAGTAGACAGGACTCCCCCGCAGTATACTACAGCCAGGGCAACCACAGGAAACTCGAAACGGTTCTCACTGCACAAGGAAACCACATCCCCCTTCTTCAAACCGAGTTTCCTTAGAGCCGTGGCCAAATTTACACTACCTTGCAAAATAGTGTTGTAAGTTATTGATTCTCCTGTCTCTGCACTTATCTGAAACCGTTGCAAAGGTGCTGATTTAATGGTTAAATTATATCGTCAATAAAAACGAACGTACATAAAATCATAAACCGCTATTACTAACAAAAGAAAACTTACAGCAGAACATGCACTAATGGGATAGGATACAAATTTTAAAACTTATTTTTGTATGAATAGAATAAAAAAAACTTTTGACTTACGAGGGCGGTGTTGTCCCCGCCTTTTTTAAGTTGGTCGAACAAAAACTGTCCGAAAGACAAATGTGCTGGTATAAGCTCCTCTTCGGGTCCAAATACTACGTTATTGTAAATAGTCGCTGTCATTTTTATAAGGTAATTTTTAATACAAAATGACCACACACAAAACTTAACTCTTCTCCTACAATGTGCATTAATGACTGACAGCGTGCTGGCTGACAGCTTGACACTGAACTGACAGTACTGACACTAACTCTCAGTTCAGTCAGTAGGCTGTATGGGCTCTGATCCCTTTGCCTTTCCCATAAGGGATAAAAAAACAAAAAAAAAAAAAAAGGGTCAGTCAGACCAGACCCTCACTGAAAGAATGATGAATCCTTATAATGCACGGCATAATAATGTACAACACGAACATTCGTGGGCTCTTAATCTGTGGTACCAGGCCATTCATTACAGACACCACACCACCCATTACTGCCACTGCCAGTCAGTATTTTTTTAATGTTTAAGTTATTCCAACTTAGGCACCTATTTCACTGGCGACGAAGACAAAAGAAGAAAGGGAGCAGTTATGCGTTAGAATGAGATACAGATACACCGTTCACTCTTGCGCATAACTGCGTCCCTTTCGTCTTTTGTCGCTGTCGCCAGTGAAATACCTGCCTTACGGCAAATGAAAGTAGACAATGTAAAAACGCGGCTCATTTGAAAAAAAACATTGTGGCAACCCCGATTCTATGATATTTTTTTTCTATGTAACTTTGTTGCCAGCAGTACAATGTTTTCCAATTTCTATTGACGTAGATTGTCTACTTTCATTTGCCAAACTCCATGGATAGGCAGTGCAATCTTGCAGCATAATCATCATGATCGCGGTATTTACCAGATCTCGCTTTTCTGCAAGTACTTAATAGGGCGGAAAAAACAGTAGAAATTAAATAAAAAGGAACAACTATTTTTAGGAATATAATAGCATTAAGTATACGAAGAAACTAGCGCCTCATTTACTGGGCTGTATTTTAATTAATATGAGTATTCTATTCACAAAGTATTGAAACTTGGTAAACTTTTGTTATAGGTGCGCAATTATGAAATTATATTTTTTTAATAGTAAATCATTTATTAAAAAAATATGAGTTAGTTTGAAAAAGCCCCCTAAACATATCCAAAATGGTGAGCCATCACGGGACGCCTGGCAAATGTGAAACATCCGATAGGTAATTTTGAAGATTTGATTTTGTGGGATTTAGAGAAGCTATCAACTCTATTAATTATTATAGTTTAATGTCGTTACGTCGCGTCGTGACGTAGCGTGGGCAGGCCCCCCACAAGGTGGACCGACGATCTGGTGAGGGTCGCGGGAAGCCGCTGGATGCGGGCAGCGCAGGACCGATCTTTGGGGGAGGCCTTTGTCCAGCAGTGGACGTCTTGCGGCTGAAATGATGATGATGATGATGAATGTCGTTACAGATTGAAAAATTGCCAAAAGTGTCCGTTTTTAGAAACTTTTCTATCTGTAACTACAATGAACTATATAAATTATTTCGCCATTGGAAAGCTACATTTACCCTGGGTAACATAGGCTACCTTTTACCGCGGGAAAATGCTTCATTCCCATGGGGAAATCTGTTAATGCAGGGGGAGCCGCGGCGGAAAGCTGGTCTCCAATAATTAGCAATTTATGTGCTGAAAAAAATAAAAAAGATCAAATTATTTCAAAAAAAAGTATATTGTATATTAAAATTATACATTTTGCCTTCTTTTCATTATATCAGATTTGTCCTGTGCTCCAATACTTTGAATAGAGGTTTTCAGAGGTTCCAAGGCTTCTTTCAATTCTTCTACAAGCCCAGAAAATATTAAATTTAAAAAGTTGTATTCGTATATATTTTTGTTACGACCGTAATATTGTAAAATGGCTGCTTCCATGGAGTATGCTGAAATATTCGTATCTATTTCAATGTCTTCCTTTTCAAGAGTACCATTGGCATTAATCGTAAAAGTATTTTTATCAAAAGCAATCGGAATACCACTGTCGAATATGAAAGGAGGGTTTATTAATGTAATTTTAGAAATATTAACTGGCAATCCTTCAATTTGTTTGAAGTTATCACCGTTTAATATGAATACTTTCTTTTCCGAATCAACATAGAAGAGATTATTAGCATTATCCGTCACGATTTGTTCAGCGTGTTTAATAGCATCAATCTTTTCTTTTTTATTACCATTTTCAGATACTTTGTATACTTTCTTGTCAGCGGATAGCACGTACAAATTGTTGGAGTCAGCCATAGCGATTCCGATTAAATCGTCATCTATTGTACCATATTTTACTGCTTTGTTTTCTTGAGCTTGGTAAACATAGATGCCATCTTTAGCCGCGAAATAAGCTACCATAGATTCTTCATCGGAAGGTGCAGCAATATCTCTTCCGTGATCGAGAAGTTTTGTAACATTATTACTTTTTTTTATGTACAATCCTTGGTCGATGGTACCAGCAGCACTGATGTCAGCTTCTACGAAGAATAGAGTAACTTTTGCATCCTCATTGCTGCTATCGTCGTCAAAATTAAGTTTGTTAAGTGGAACGTATATCTTGACAATTTCGTGCTCGCCCTCATAATATTTAAGTTCGTCTGGGAAAAAATCTTCGTCGACGACCAGTATATCACTAATATTCCGAGGTGTTGTGGTTGGAGCAGTCGAGACTAGACCAACGAGCAGGAAGCCCAAGAAAATTGCTGACTTCATTTTTGTGTCTGAAATATAAACATGTAATTCAGAAAGATACATTACACGAGTACCTATACCTACTCCATGTAAAATAGGTACCGACAGACAAAATCATTAAAAACCTAGCATAAAATAATTTTATAATGAACCATGCCTATTTAGATTTAATATAAAAAAAAAAAAAAAAAATTTACTCCTTGCAAATTATTTGTTACTTATTTAACGCAAATAAAATAATGTACAGTAGCCAGCACATGCGGCTGGACATGTTGGCCTTGAGAGCGCCCGTATTCCGTAGCAGTAGGGGTGAATTTCGTAGCGCGAATTTCAACTGCATGTGCTGGCTTCTGTACCTAAGTAATAAATTTCCGTTTTGAAATAGGTCGCAGAAGCCATAATGTTAATTGACGATAAGAAAAGGTCATGTGATAAAATATCGTGAATAGGTGGTTAAGACAGTATCAAGTAGGTACACAACAGCACAATAATTCGAGAACTCAATCGAACAAAGCAGAAACACAAGATATTGTACTTGGATAATTTTTTAGGAAATATTAACAAATACCAGATTAACAAATGACGTCACACATTTTATGTTTTTGGCAAAATAGCTTATATACGAAATATTTTGAAGTATAAAAACTCGTTGTAAGTATCTTGTATGTATATATTACTAGCGACCCGCCCCGGCTCCGCACGGGAAAATGGTTATTGTGGGTTATCCTTCAGTATATTATGCATGTATTATACATATAAACCTTCCTCTTGAATCACTCTATCTATTAAAAAAAACCGCATCAAAATCCGTTGCGTAGTTTTAAAGATTTAAGCGTACAAAGGGACATAGGGACATAGGGACATAGGGACATAGGGACGGAGAAAGCGACTTTATTTTATACTATGTAGTGATTACCATGTTGCCTAGACCTATTTTTAAATTTCAGAAGAAATTACCAAAGTACAATAACCAGTCTATCAGGGGGTTAGCATGAGGTTTCACGCGTGAGCGTGACAGCATACTTATGTCGTGCCTAAACTCTTATCCTATTAAAGGATATTTTAGTATGGCGAGTTTCTCGCACCTTTTAGACAGATTAAATGTTGAATAATCTCTAATCACAACAGTGCTTCGTGCTAGGCTTACTGAATAGGTATTTGGAATTGGAAAATATGACATAAAATATTATATCTTTTTTATCGTTTTTTATTCTTTCTATCTATACAGACAGAGTGGAAAGCAACCTGTAACAGCGAAGGCCTTTGGCTAGTGGACACTATACGAGTACTATACCTACTCTACCTAAGCTTAGGTGTTACTATTATAGTTACGTTGGATTGGCCCCCATGTAGGTATGTTCCGTGATTTTTTGTGGTTTACGACATAAGATTTTTTTAATTTATGGTTTCTTTTCTGTTTGATTAATTAATTATTTATCTTTTAAGTTAACATGTGCATTCATCTTAATAAACCTCTCGACGTATAATTATGGCTTTATGACCTACACACGAATAATTCGAAGTTAATATTTCTGCATTAAACAAATAATATTTATTCTAAAGTTATAATGATTATAAACAATAGATAGGATACATGCCAGTGCAAAAAATACTTTAATTAAAATTCCAACCAAAAACAAAGGTTATACAATATTTTACCAAGATTTTTAAAAAAGAGGTGTAGCTTTAACGTCCTCTAACGTACTAATTAGCACAGTTGTTAGTTTAGTTTTACTCACGACGAAATGACAACAATTAAATAATATGTTAGACAAGAACTTAACTAATAAAAAAGGCGCATTTCTGGCAGGTTGGAAATTTTAATATTTGACCGTCGTAAGGCCACAGAATATATTATAATAATAGTTGCTAAGGCGAATAAAGTAGGTAAGCATTACAATATTACAAGTACGATATGGTTATATGTATTATGAATTAATAATAATTTCATAGTAAGCACGACTTTCAAACGAACAGCCCCTTTAAAAAGAAAGAAAAAAATAAATAAAAATGTGTTTATAAAGGGTCTTTCAACAAGGACGGGTAGATGTTAAAGATGAATAAAACAAGATGTGTGTGAGATATTAACGAAATTATTTTTTTATTTGAAAGGCCCATTTATGCCAATTTGGATGGAATATGACATCGTTCAAATGTCCGCCGTGGCTTCGTACGTATGGTGGCACGAATCCGAGAGGTCTAATTTTTAATGACTCTGCTGCATAGTTCCGGTTGAATCTGAGCAATGGCCTGCGTTATGTTTGCTTTCAGGGCAATGGTCGAATGTGGTTTATTGGCATAGACCTGCGACTACAGAAAAGCCCACAAGAAAAAGTCTAGCGGAGTCAAATCACACGATCTTGGTGGCCAATTCACGTCACCTCTGCGAGAGATAACCCTACCCTCAAACCGTTCATGCAGAATGTCGATTGTGTCGTTCGCTGTGTGGCAAGTAGCGCCATCTTGCTGGAACCACATGTCGTTCACGTCCATATTGTTCAATTTAAGCCAAAAGAAATTGTTTAACATTGATCTGTAGCGCTCGCCGTTGACGCTGATGGCCTCGCCAACGTCGTTTTCGAAGGAGTACGGACCAATGACGCCGCCAGATCAAAATCCGCACCAAACAGTAACTTTTTGTGGATGCATTGCCACCTGGTGAACCTCATGTGGGGTGTGGTCATCCCATATACGGCAGTTTTGCTTATTAACAAAACCATTCTTCCAAAAATGTGCCTCGTCGCTAAAGATTATTCTATGCAGCAGAGTCATTAAAAATTGGTCCTCTCGGATTCGTGCCACCATACGAAGCCTCGGCGGACATTTGAACGATGTCATATTCCATCCAAATTGGCATAAATGGGCCTTTCAAATAAAAAAATAATTTCGTTAATATCTCACACACATCTTGTTTTATTCATCTTTAACATCTACCCGTCCTTGTTGAAAGACCCTTTACAATACACCGCGTAGATAATTACGAGATTGTCCAGCAGTGGACATATTTCGGCTGAGATGGTGATGATGAATTGCGAGATTTTTAGTTAGACTTTTAAATAAATAAAGCTCATGGAATAAAATAACCCACATTACATAGATGTACTTACCTCATACAAAGACGGCAGCAAAATGAACTTTACATCAGTGTTCACTTGGAATCAACACGGGGTTAAATAATAGATATCAATAAACAAACAATATTATTAAGATGATAACACCGCAGCCACAGCTGCAAACACAGTGGCTATCTATGTATATTTCTGAAGTAAGCCAATCAACATGCAGTAAAAGCACAGTAGTTCTGGAAGAAAATGAAGAGTTACGAAGGAACAGCACTAAGTATTTTTTATTAATCATAAATAACCTAATAGCTAAAAATAAGTTTTGCTTAAGTTTTGTTTTGATAAATAAATCTCTACAAATGGATTCCTTCTGTCCGTATCCCTATAATACATTTTCCCTTGCGGAGTGAGCAGAGTTTTAGTAGAAGTTCAGTGGAGTTGAGGTGTGTGGTGGTTGAATTGAGGATTGGTGAGTTTTTCTCTGTAGATGTACATTTTGTTCATTAGAATATTTGTATTGTATTTAATCATCTTTGCTGAAAATTTTATTTCTTTCAGCCAGTATTAAGCCAGTTTCTGTCCTAACCGATTTCTCGGCAACACATTGCTTGGTAAATTCATAAAGTGCTTATAATTATTTCCTAGGGCACAGGTTTTAGCTTCCCATTGTGTTTACTAATTGGTTTCAATATGTGGTTATTTTTTTATTATTTACTAGCTGTCCACCCGCGGCTACACCCGCGTTGTTTTTTGACTTTTCGGTGCAGTTTCCCTAGGAATAAGATATTTTCTTTAACTATCTACGATGTTGACCGGGAATATAAGATACCATCATGCAAAATTTTATTCAAACGGGTCCTACAGTTTTGGAGATTAGCCCGTACAAACTGAGAAAAAATAATCTGGATATGATCTGTAACACTTCTACTGACTCGATTTTTAGCATTTTTTTGTATGGGCCCCGCCCGCGTTAACAGTTTTTCCCGTGGTAAATGGTAGCATATGTTCTTTCCCAAGGTCTATTTGATCTTTGTACCAAGTTCGAAATATCGGTATCAATACTCAATTTAAAATTAAATCGTGGAGAAAGCCCGTGAAAATGTGTGTTAGTGAATTAACAACCGCGAAAATCCAAAAACTTTGTAGATAATCGTATAACTGGTGACTCTGTGGTATAAGTAGAGGCAGAGGGTTATTTTTTTGTGAATTGACCCATGTTTGAGTCGAAAAAGTACGACGGATCAAGCTTCACCGGACTTGCGGGGGAGCGGAGGACCTCGACCTAGCCTAGCGCGTTGATACTGAAGAACATCGTGAAGAAGACGACGCCTTAGGGACTCCGTCTTTGATTATCACTTTTGATTTTGGTTTTGGCCGCGCCCCCGCCGGCGGGTACGGACATTGTTACCTGAAGGGTAGGAAGAGGGTTTCAGGGTAGGCTTGAGCGAGCCCATCGGTGGGAACATATTTATACGACAACAAACTAACTAACTTAGTATTAAATCAGATTCCTAAACATAAATATTCCAGTTGATTTAGAGTTTGCTATTAGAAATCGGGTTAACAAAGTACAATGCTGAGCAGGCAACCACAATCCGCCGTTCATTTGTTGTGTTTTCTGTTATATAAGTTAACAACAATTACACATAGTACGGCTTGTTAGCCTGAATTACGGTCCCATCTGGCAGAAAGCATGAAACTTAGCATACATGTAGCTTTTATATATGTGCTTCAATGTCGATATGGAAACACGCTGAGAAATGATTCCCCCCCCCCTTTTTCCCTCATTTTACCTCCCTCATTTTGGTTTTTTTCATTTTCTACAAAAACGGTAGGACTGATGAGTTTACTTTTCAAGAACCAAATAGTTGTCGATAAATTACCTACAAAACGATACTACATTTTACAGTGCTAAGATTAATATATTTCTATATACAGCCATCAACGTATTATGAAATTTTAAAAACAGGCACGCTTTTTTCTTCCTTACTTCATTTATAGGAAAACGACAAGAGTGGTAATAAAATGGACTAAAGAAGTCAACTACCTTATACATTAAGCTAAAAAATGACATTTATTTCATAGTCGTAAAGGCATTACTTCTAGAGTTACAGCTCACCGCGTCTGACTCAAGTACTCTTTTTAGAATACCATCTTTCTGTTAACTTTGTTTGGCGTAGATTAGATTCAGATTTTCCAATTAGAAATAAAACAGTCCATGTATTAATCCAGGCCACAGTCTATTTACATGTAAAACTAGCTGTCTGCCCGCGGCTACGCTTGCGTTGTGTTTCGACATTTCCGTATTAATTTTTAACTATCCCACTTTTTTCCGTGATTTTAAAGTATCCAACATGTTGACCGAGTATATAAGGTACCACCATGCAAAATTTTATTTCAATCGGTCTAACAGTTTCGGAGATAAGCCCGTAGAATATACTGCGCCGTATGAGTTACTAAATTTTTTTAAGTATCCCACGGGAACATTTTAATTTTCTGGGATTAAAAGTATCTAAGATGTTGACCGGGGATATAAGGTACCACTATACAAAATTTCATTCAAATCGGTCGAATAGTTTCGAAGATTAGCCTGTACAAAGAGAAACAAAAAAATCTATAAAATCTGTACATAGAAATAAAATGCTATAAACCTATTCAAGGGGATGTAAGAAGCGATATAGTACATACCCAGATTTTTTTTTTATATTTTTGTTTCTCTCTTTGTCTGTTTTTACGGGCTAATCTCCGAAACTATTCGACCGATTTGAATGAAATTTTGTATAGTGGTACCTTATATCCCCGGTCAACATCTTAGATACTTTTAATCCCAGAAAATTAAAAAGTTCCCGTGGGATAGTTAAAAAACTTTAGTAACTGATACGGCGCAGTACATTCTACGGGCTTATCTCCGAAACTGTTAGACCTATTGAAATGAAATTTTGCATGGTGGTACCTTATATACTCGGTCAACATGTTGGATACTTTAAAATCACGGAAAAAAGTGGGATAGTTAAAAATTACTACGGAAATGTCGAAACACAACGCAAGCGTAGCCGCGGGCAGACAGCTAGTTTTACATGTAAATAGACTGTGGCCTGGATTAATACATGGACTGTTTTATTTCTAATTGAAAAATCTGTATCTAATCTACGCCAAACAAAGTTATAACAGAAAGATGGTATTCTAAAAAGAGTACTTGAGTCAGACGCGGTGAGCTGTAACTCTAGAAATAATGCCTTTACGACTATGAAATAAATGTCATTTTTTAGCTTAATGTATAAGGTAGTTGACTTCTTTAGTCCATTTTATCACCACTCTTGTCGTTTACCTATAAATGAAGTAAGGAATAAAAAAGTGTGCCTGTTTTTAAAATTTCATAAAACGTTGATGGCTGTATATAGAATTATATTAATCTTAGTACTATAAAATGTAGTATCGTTTTGTAGGCAATTTATCGACGATGATTTGGTCTCTGAAAAGTAAACTCCTCAGACGTACCGTTTTAGTATAAAATTCAAAAAACCAGAATGAGGGAGATAAAAGGGGGGGGAAAGGGGGGAAACAATAATTTATCGAAGTGTTTCCATATCGATATTGAAGCACATATATGACAGCTACATTCATGCCAAGTTTCGTACTTTCTGCCAGATGGGACCGATATCCTTATATTTTTTAGCTAGCAAGCCGTACTAACAAGCATAAATATAGCGTATTTATTTACTATACAAATCTTCATCTTAAAATAATAAGTCACAAGACCGCCACAACGCGACAAGCAGGTAGCGCTTGCACGCATTCGTATATAAAACAAAACATCTGTTTTTATTTGACGTATATTACGTAATACTGGTAAGAGTAGCACATAATATTAAAGTACAATAATATTAAGTAACAACTCGCTCCGCAAGCGCTCTAGCTAGGCGATTTAAAAATTAGTTATCTTTATTAGTACATTGGTGTCAGTCTGTTATCCTATAACTTGAATTTTCATTTTATTACTAGTTGCCTTGTTCGTGCTAGTTCTATCATCACATCATCGGTGGCATCGTGTCGCACTCATCATCATAACGAGTACCTGAAGCACGACCATACTATAACCGGTCCGTCTACTAGTACATACTACATACTCGTATTTTGGGTTTAGTCGTGGTGCGTGCGCGTTTGTTGTCTGTCAAGTCAATAATATGGTACAAAGTCCAAGTACTTTAAGACATACCTATTAAATTGTTAACTTTTTTAGTTTACATCTAGATATCTCGCATATACTTACCTACTTAAATACAAAATGATCTAAAAGTAAGTACAAGCCGAGATGAGATGCTTAACATAATATTTTACGAATAACAAGAGAACATAATTTTGTAGTTGTAGTGTGTGGGTGCGATGATATTGATAAGTGATAAGAACTCAGAGCTCCGATGTTGATTACTTTATGATATTTATCAACTTAAAATAACACACGCGGTTTTTGTGATATAACTAGTGTAGAACGAGCAGTGGTGGAGTGAAGTGTGTAACTAAACTAAAATTTATATTCAGGTACCTCTTTTTTTTCTTTCATCCATCATCATCATTTTAGCCGATAGACGTCCACTGCTGGACAAAGGCCTCCCTCAAAGATCTCCACAACGATCGGTCTGTTTGGCCCGCATCCAGCGGCTTACCACGACCCTCACCAACCAGATAGTCATCGATCCGCCCTGTGGGGGCCCTACGGGGGCGCTAGGAGGCGCTACGCCTTCCAGCACACATTGCTGACTCGAGCGAAACACTGCTTTCTGTTTTACTGTTGCGTAGTTAAGTATTATACAAGTTCTACATTATACAAGCAGGTACTCGTACCTACTATACAACATAAGATAAGTAACAGATATAGTTTGTGAGGGTGGATGTTTGATACTTTTTCATGCAAAAACTACTGAATGGATTTTAATGAAACTTTACAATAATAAAGCTTATACATCATAATAACGCACAGGTTACCTACTACCGCGGAAATGCCTCATTCCCACGGGATAAACTCATAGCGCGGGCGGAGCCGCGGGGCGGAATGTAATAGTAAATCACTACATAGTATAAAACAAAGTCGCTTTCCCTGTCCCTATGTCCCTATGTCCCTCCCTTTGTACGCTTAAATCTTTAAAACTACGCAACGGATTTTGATGCAGTTTTTTTTAATAGATAGAGTGATTCAAGAGGAAGGTTTATATGTATAATACATGCATAATATACTGAAGGATAACCCACAATAACCATTTTCCCGTGCGGAGCCGGGGCGGGTCGCTAGTAATAAAATATAACAATGTTTAAAGTCCATAAATATCACTACATATTATAAAACAAAGTCGCTTTCTCCATGTCCCTATGTCCCTATGTCCCTTTGTGCGCTTAAATCTTTAAAACTACGCAACGGATTTTGATGCGGTTTTTTTTAATAGATAGAGTGATTCAAGAGGAAGGTTTATATGTATAATACATGCGTAATATACTTAAGGATAAGCCACAATAACCATTTTCCCGTGCGGAGCCGGGGCGGGTCGCTAGTAATTAATAAATAGAACATAAGTACAAATAATATTTTTAAACATCTACAGCAGGTAATAATTATAGAAAAGGTGCCTCTTCCCTTTCTATCATGGTCTAAGAAAAACAAGGTCTTCTATTCCGACCACGTGTCTTGACACAAGCCTACGTTTTATGTTAGTGTTAATCGACAAGGATGAACAGCATGATGACGTAGGATTGTGTCAAGTCACGTTGTCGGAAAAGAAATCCTTGTTTTTAGACCAGAATATAATAGTAGTACAGTAGTAGGTATTTGATAGCATCACGTCATAAATTAGAAAAATTGTGGCAGGGTGAAATTCGCTATTGCAGTAATTTTTTTTTTCAATTCCAGGTTCAAAAATGGATAGAGTGAAAATAGTGAACAATGTGGTGGATGGCGGACCGGCAATCTACGTCCCCGCACATCTGAACTTCGGCCAGCTGGTGATCGACAAGCTAAAACATATCGTCGCCCAAGGAGATAAAGTCGTTTTGGTAAATAAACTCACTATCAAAAAAGTCTGAAGTGTGAACATTTACGGTGGGTGTAACATTACCTAACAATCAGCTGAATGTCGCTTAGCAATTAATTATCTAATACCTATGCAATTTAAATAATAACAATAACGTAAGTAGGTTTTCCCGACTGATTAAAAAAACCGACCAAGCGAGAGTTCGACTTGAACATTAAAGGTTACGTTACGTATATTCCCTACTAGCTTTAGCGTTAACAGTTTTTTCCCGTGGGAATGAGGCATTTTCCCGCGGCAAAAGGTAGCCTATGTTACTTAGGGTGAATGTAGCTTTCTTATTAGCCGACTAGACTAAGAATTTTTAAAATAGTTTCAGTAGTTTTTGAGTTTATTCATTACAAACATACACACACACACACACACACACACACACACACACACACACACACACACACACAAACACACAAATACAAATCTTTCCTCTTTATAATATCTGTATGATAGGAGTTTGTTATTAATAGGTTTCATTTTACTAGTTACGATTTGTTGTATTTCGCAAAAAGCATTTCTTTTTCATTATAAAAACTAATAAAGAACCCTGGGTTAAAACCATGGAGGAGGAGTAAAATCCTAAAACACGTGTTTACCTATTTTTTTAAGGAGTAATCGAATGGAGTTTTCAGTAAATATCTGTAGCTAATATTTTTTCTCCATACTAACTTTTTAACCCTCATTTCAGCCCTTGGAGGTTAAATTTTAGAATACGGTAACACGTAACGGTAACGGAAAAACATACCTACCTAACTCATTACTTTCGCCGTACTCATTTAATTTCATACAAAATCTTAAGGAAATATGTCGAAGAAATAAAAAGTTTCATACCAACTTTTATTCACTATTTCACCCCGTACGGGACGAATTTGTAACTGCACCTTACTCATCTTTAAAAAATATAAAATAAATAAAATCCCTTCGCAGGAATTCTACTCTATTTATATTTTATCTAATTGGCCTTTGTAATCGTCTAGGGTAGGATCCGTTCTACGCCTTGTGAGTAATATCCCATTTCCTTTTAGATATCACAGTGTTTCCGTTCTCAATGCCTCTATTGTAAACAGCGGGCTGAATTCTGTCTCATACCTGAACATCGTTATCCTAATAAGAACTACCAACGTCAGTTGTGAATAATATATGAAAGTTTATAAAATGGGTTGGGCAGGACTATCAACAAGAAAAGCCATTCATCAGTCGCTAGACTGTAAACCGCTCCCTCATCTTCTAATCCTTTAATTCGGTAAGCGTGTGCCAATACACTTACTATATGTCTCTAAATGGACAAAATTCCCAGTAAGTGTGTGCCAATACACTTACCAGTCGCAACATCATCAACATCGGTAAAACAAACGCCTCTAGAATACTGTCGTATAGTCTCTCTAATGATACTGCTATTCATACAATATTCCTTTCTCCGCACCGGGAATATCTGGTCTCGGAGGCTCAAATCCACTAAAACATACATAGATATATATTTTTTCAAGTGAAAGAAAAGGGCAGGCCGTAGCCCGCCCTTACGAAGATCTCTATCCCAAAGGACAATGCCATCTGATCTCCCGGTGCGACCGAGGTCGATTGGTGCGGATTGTGAGTCCGATTGTTGCAGGGCTTACATGGCGAACCAATACCTGTTCGTTGCGACCGTAGTCGACAAGCTACCGAGGTAGGCGCTCGCAAAATGGTTTGGAACCATACGTATCAGGGCTTACAATGGAGTACAAAGCCTGAACGTTATAAGATGACCGTAGTCTACGAGCTCCCACCACGGCAAACGCTTGTTACCTGTATAGGGAATATGATATAATTTGGGTATGTTTAAAGACCACACACGTCTAGCAATTATGGAAGCCAATCCAAGCTTTCCACCAAGGTGGGCCGCTAAGCGTTCGAGTAGGAGTTCATATAGAAATACAACCTCCTAGCTTCTTGAACGTCAGTCCATAAAGAGACGATAGCTGAATAAGCCGGCCTCTCTACCATACTGTAACGGCAACTGTATACGGGAACATCGTATAATAGATTCCGAAGAACCTAATGTTACTGCATGTCAAGATTAGCTACGCTATTCCAACATCGCGTTATCTCTCCACAGCCATTCATTCTCAAAGCCTCTCCACAGACAATATGCCTTGGAGGAAGACTGGTGTACGTCTCCAATCTAGTATATAGGAATAACATGGAAGTTGTACATCGTCTAAGCTTCATCACAAACCAATGAATCAGCCAACTTCACTTTCTCCGTGCAGACCCAAATACTTTGATTAATTGGAAACCTACGATAGTCCAGAAACACCTCGTCTTCAAGCGTCAGACAAGATGAAGTCTCTATTCGGCGTCGGCGTGATTTACTAAAGTTTTAGGGAAGTCTAAGCTTCCACCGCGGGCGACGATGTGTAAGAAGTTTTTCCTAGAAATATTATATTTTGATGCGAGTCTATCTTTCGACCGACTCATCATGGTTGTAAGATAGAAATGACTTGCAAACACCCAAACTCTAGCAATCGTGCACTTTCTATAATCATATACTAATGTCTGCCAACACCTGGGTCAAGCTCCAAACACCCATAGAAACTTTTCTACCACCTTCTAAGCGTTTAGGACGTCGACAATCGTACTGAGACCGTAATCCCGACGAAAGACGCAAATTTCGCAAACAACGCCTAGCACTCTGAAAATAGCAAATTTTCACATATTTTTGAGAGTTGAACTATTTCTAGCCCAATCCCAGAGCGTTTTCATACTTATCTTTTACTAAGTATTTTTCATGCTTTTCGACATCGGCCCTCGCTATGTGCTACTGACCGACGCTCTCACCACCATATATACGGACGACACGAAACGAAGGCGCGCGGCCAAAAATATAAAAACTTGCTCAAACTCATATTTTAGATAGTGTCGCTTATCCTGATTCCAAATCAGTAATCAGAATTGTGCTATCTATTTTAGTTTAGAAGTTATTAAGGAATCGGCTGATTTCATTACAAGAACGTATAAAGTACTTAGGAAATTTCAATTCAATACAGGAACGTATAAAGTAAAAAGGTAAATTTCCAAAAGGTTTTCTATTTGTTACATTCGACCTGTATTGAACATATTCGATTATAATAAGCCCTTTACAACTTAGTTCTATGTATTTGAGATTAATTATTCGATTTTAGAGATTTTTAGGAAAATTTTATTATTGTGCTTTCTACGCTAAGGAAAGACCTCCAAAACATTTCATTGTCTTTTTAGGCTAGGGGCGGGTCGGTACATCCAGCCCCCAAAATTTGTCGTAATTTACTGAAGATAAATTTTCAAAGCTCAAACTTTTAGGCTTATATGTTTCCCCCACTCGAGGTACTCCTACTTTATTTATCATCAGCTCATCTTCAACATTCTTAGCTTCCAACTAGTTCCAGCACTTAGGAATATTTCTCCAATCTCTCGAATCTCATAATCAATCTTTAGCATAAGCCTGCCACCGTCACTCCCATTCCTCACTAAGTCCCTCGATCGCCCATAGTTATCAAGTGCATGATGAGCTACACCCGTCAACCACAGTCGTTTCTAAGAACCTCGTGACCATTGAAGTTTCTTAGGCATAACTAATGCTTCATATTACAAACTACTACAGCTTCCCTCGCTCGAGGTACTCGTATATAGTCTCTCCGTCCGTTTCGTCCTCATTCAATACAGTATCACACAATGAGTCTAAGAACAAGCATGAATGCAGTTCTTCTCACTGTCTGACACCCATCATAAAACTCATTGTGGTTAAGGTGAACTTGGTCTCTATGCATCGCTATTCTACCGGAAGAGGCCTGATCCAGACGAGTACTTAAACCCCTGTGATAGACTTGCTAGGCTTACCGAAAATGTGTAGAAAAAGAAACCGAGTAGACCTGCGTCTAATTCCACCACCACGGCTTCATTAATGTCTGCATCCACAATAAATTTTATAATTTTCTTGCAAGTCCACTCTGCAGCTAGATCTGTCTTACAGTGGCTAGACCAGTCATTCAAAGGCGGCGGCCTATGAAATGACAAGGGAGGTTGGTAAAGCTCCTGTGACACGGGAATTTCCACTCTTCCCAGATCAACCAAACCAAGTCAATCCTTTCGATCTGCTGAACATGACAATCTTAGATTATCAATACTTTTCAAAACCCATAGGGCTTCCTCCCCACTTAATCAAATCTCGCTACCTAGTGATTAAGTCGACCTCCATGACAGTGCTAACAACAACAAAACGCTTGCACCTGTGAAACTCAATTCAGTCAACACAACGATCTCGGCTTTGACAACAAACCTGCTAAACTCAGTCTTAGAGAACAATACTCGATAACACTCTGTAAAGCCTGAATGTTGTCTTATGTCTGTAATCCCAATCCTCACCTGGAGGTTCGTTTTTGTTACAACATTTATCCACAGCGGCCTTCTCCGCATCTCTTCTATCCTGTAGACAGAGATTCTAAGCTCAGAAAGCGTGGACCTCCTTGATCGTCCACACGCACAAAACATTCCATGTTATCGCTCGTATCATAAGAGATTCAAAACTCATCTCCAAGCGCTCAAAATGATTTTTCCCTATCCTAACATCTGTAACCTAACATCGAAAAACCTAAAGTAAATTAGCCTACCTCATATTCCCTTATCTTCCCTACAATCTATTCTACTTCAGTGCTACCTTTGATCTCAGCTTATTGGTTAGCACATCTAACAGTTTATCAAATTATCATGCCGATAAACTTTACCTAATAATTGTCTATCTAAACTTGAGACCATCGTTTCACATATGTCTCCTGTCTGACCCATCATTCAATGTGCTTTTAAATTCCAGTATAAGATTAAGCATCATTTAGATCCCAGCAGCCCCCCGCCTTTAGATCTTCCAGACAGCCCCCATCCTTCTGATTTCAAAGAGAACTAACAGCCCCCAGTCTTTACAAATTTTGTGCTTCTGCACAGGATTATGCCTTCATAATCTCAATTTCAACATCTAGGATTCGACTAGGAGTCTCCAACTTCATCTATCGACACTATATAATTCTACGAAATACATCGTCACTAGTCTGCCTCGAAAGATGCATGTCCATCCGTTGGCCGAACCTAATGTTTTTGCTAGAGCCATCTCTATAACTTCCCTCTCTTCATCAATGTTTGCGGTTTTAATTATACAGAATTACAACTTCCTCACTGTTACTTCTAACCTGCAGTCCCAACATGCTGCAAACCGAAAACTATCAGCTCACTACACATCAAAACCCGGCTAAATACTTTGGCATCTCAAACTTCCACACTGTACGATATCTTTCCATTTCACGAGCAACAAATTGTGGCTTTCGCCACCTCTTACTCACTTCTCAATTTGCCTGTGCCGTTTCGTGTACCATCTATCAGATAATAAATATCCTGGTCACGGCACCAAATTGTAACTGCACCTTACTCGTCTTTAAAAAATATAAAATAAATAAAATCCCTTCGCAGGAATTCTACTCTATTTATATTTTATCTAATTGGCCTTTGTAATCGTCTAGGGTAGGATCCGTTCTACGCCTTGTGAGTAATATCCCATTTCCTTTTAGATATCACAGTGTTTCCGTTCTCAATGCCTCTATTGTAAACAGCGGGCTGAATTCTGTCTGATACCTGAACATCGTTATCCTAATAAGAACTACCAACGTCAGTTGTGAATAATATATGAAAGTTTATAAAATGGGTTGGGCAGGACTATCAACAAGAAAAGCCATTCATCAGTCGCTAGACTGTAAACCGCTCCCTCATCTTCTAATCCTTTAATTCGGTAAGCGTGTGCCAATACACTTACTATATGTCTCTAAATGGACAAAATTCCCAGTAAGTGTGTGCCAATACACTTACCAGTCGCAACATCATCAACATCGGTAAAACAAACGCCTCTAGAATACTGTCGTATAGTCTCTCTAATGATACTGCTATTCATACAATATTCCTTTCTCCGCACCGGGAATATCTGGTCTCGGAGGCTCAAATCCACTAAAACATACATAGATATATATTTTTTCAAGTGAAAGAAAAGGGCAGGCCGTAGCCCGCCCTTACGAAGATCTCTATCCCAAAGGACAATGCCATCTGATCTCCCGGTGCGACCGAGGTCGATTGGTGCGGATTGTGAGTCCGATTGTTGCAGGGCTTACATGGCGAACCAATACCTGTTCGTTGCGACCGTAGTCGACAAGCTACCGAGGTAGGCGCTCGCAAAATGGTTTGGAACCATACGTATCAGGGCTTACAATGGAGTACAAAGCCTGAACGTTATAAGATGACCGTAGTCTACGAGCTCCCACCACGGCAAACGCTTGTTACCTGTATAGGGAATATGATATAATTTGGGTATGTTTAAAGACCACACACGTCTAGCAATTATGGAAGCCAATCCAAGCTTTCCACCAAGGTGGGCCGCTAAGCGTTCGAGTAGGAGTTCATATAGAAATACAACCTCCTAGCTTCTTGAACGTCAGTCCATAAAGAGACGATAGCTGAATAAGCCGGCCTCTCTACCATACTGTAACGGCAACTGTATACGGGAACATCGTATAATAGATTCCGAAGAACCTAATGTTACTGCATGTCAAGATTAGCTACGCTATTCCAACATCGCGTTATCTCTCCACAGCCATTCATTCTCAAAGCCTCTCCACAGACAATATGCCTTGGAGGAAGACTGGTGTACGTCTCCAATCTAGTATATAGGAATAACATGGAAGTTGTACATCGTCTAAGCTTCATCACAAACCAATGAATCAGCCAACTTCACTTTCTCCGTGCAGACCCAAATACTTTGATTAATTGGAAACCTACGATAGTCCAGAAACACCTCGTCTTCAAGCGTCAGACAAGATGAAGTCTCTATTCGGCGTCGGCGTGATTTACTAAAGTTTTAGGGAAGTCTAAGCTTCCACCGCGGGCGACGATGTGTAAGAAGTTTTTCCTAGAAATATTATATTTTGATGCGAGTCTATCTTTCGACCGACTTATACTCATCATGGTTGTAAGATAGAAATGACTTGCAAACACCCAAACTCTAGCAATCGTGCACTTTCTATAATCATATACTAATGTCTGCCAACAC
This sequence comes from Teleiodes luculella, assembly GCA_948473455.1. Classification (NCBI taxonomy): domain Eukaryota; kingdom Metazoa; phylum Arthropoda; class Insecta; order Lepidoptera; family Gelechiidae; genus Teleiodes; species Teleiodes luculella. Next base: position 5,348,999 of record OX419602.1, read on the forward strand.
CTGGGTCAAGCTCCAAACACCCATAGAAACTTTTCTACCACCTTCTAAGCGTTTAGGACGTCGACAATCGTACTGAGACCGTAATCCCGACGAAAGACGCAAATTTCGCAAACAACGCCTAGCACTCTGAAAATAGCAAATTTTCACATATTTTTGAGAGTTGAACTATTTCTAGCCCAATCCCAGAGCGTTTTCATACTTATCTTTTACTAAGTATTTTTCATGCTTTTCGACATCGGCCCTCGCTATGTGCTACTGACCGACGCTCTCACCACCATATATACGGACGACACGAAACGAAGGCGCGCGGCCAAAAATATAAAAACTTGCTCAAACTCATATTTTAGATAGTGTCGCTTATCCTGATTCCAAATCAGTAATCAGAATTGTGCTATCTATTTTAGTTTAGAAGTTATTAAGGAATCGGCTGATTTCATTACAAGAACGTATAAAGTACTTAGGAAATTTCAATTCAATACAGGAACGTATAAAGTAAAAAGGTAAATTTCCAAAAGGTTTTCTATTTGTTACATTCGACCTGTATTGAACATATTCGATTATAATAAGCCCTTTACAACTTAGTTCTATGTATTTGAGATTAATTATTCGATTTTAGAGATTTTTAGGAAAATTTTATTATTGTGCTTTCTACGCTAAGGAAAGACCTCCAAAACATTTCATTGTCTTTTTAGGCTAGGGGCGGGTCGGTACAAATTTTAAATTTTTTGTGCGAAATTTTAAGTTTCTAGGGTCTGGTCTGTGCGTTGATAGATCATTCAATAAGCTTTGTCTTTTATATTTAAAAGATAGACTTGTCCTCCACTATCTAACAAGTCCGGTGAATACGTTGATTTTGTGGCTCAGTTTAAAGTCAATAAAAAAAGTATGTTGAGTTGTAACAGCAATTCAGGATTAGTCAATGAAAATACCACCGGTAAAAATTAGGGTACTCAACTAAGACTGGGAATACTTAAGTTTGTCGGGGATTCACGAAATGAGAATAAGATTATGTATATGCTTTGGAAAACTTTCACGGTTGTTTTCATAACTATTAAGATTTAAAACGGGATATTTAGCGTTTATCAGGCATTCACAGAAACCAAAACTACGGTAAACATCCAGTTAAGATTTCGTATTTCTAAACAAGCGAAAACGGTTTGGAAGAAGACTATTATTACCTGTAATGTAATGATACAAGTAAGCTTTAAGTTTACTCTACATGTTCATGACTACACTAGACTAGGGATGCGCGATTTTTGCCTTTGAATCGATTTTCTGGATCGTAATGGATCGTAAACCTTTGAATCGATTCTTGGATCGGATCGTATGCTCTTGAATCGATCTCACGAAAATCGATTAAAAAATCAAATCAAAATTTGCGTTATTAAATTATTATTATTTTTACGATACAGTGACATAATTTTCAGTTTTACCAATAACATACTGGATTTTGTAGGTGGAATCATCGGTAAAATCAGAACAGCACAATTAATATTTCACAAAAGATGAAACTTGTACCTACGGCACAAGCGACCAGAGCAAAGTAAAAACAATGAGGATCTTTTAGAACTACCTGCATCATGTTACATTGTTTTTGTCAACTAAACTAGTATTCCTAATTAGAGACCAAAAATGTAAACAAAGATGTTACCATTTTAATAAAAAAAAATCGAAATCGACAATTACGATTATTTATGATTTTATGTAAAAAAAATAGATAAAATTTCATTTAAACAGGTTTGTAACACTTCTCTAACAACTATACATACTAAGTGAGAAAACATTTTGAATAGCTGCAATATACTTTTTATTTATAGGAAAACAATTATTTCCTCTGTAAAAAAAATATGCTCATTGCAACACTGAAGATGTTCGTAACCTTTGGATGTTTTTTCTTTTGTCTTTTAGCCAAAGCTAAAAAAAGTCACACGCAAGGATGCCATTTTGTTTCGGCTGTCATTCGGTTTCTCGGCTTTTGTCTGACGCGTCCCGAATGCGATCCCTGTTCCGTGTTAGCGTTAAATTGTTTTCTGTTAAGTTTGTTGTTGATTCGTTTTTTTACACTGCTCAAGTGTGAAAAAGAGCACTATGGAACCTACTCCTACCTAATTAAAATTTAAAAATATTTTGGCTAGATTTGCAAAACTCATTTTTATAGTTTGTATAGAAAAGAAAATGTTTTTGATAGCTGGAATGTCACTACGACAGTGACATTTCTTTGTTTACATCTTTGGCCTCTAATTAAAAATACTAGTTTAGCTTTGCTTAATAACATTAACAATGAGGACTAATGATGTCAATATAGTGTCGGCATTCAATTGAATTTGATCTTTCTTCAATTTTTATTATAATCAGTACAAATTAGTACATTGTCTGTTAATACGATCTAAAGGATTCGATTTACCATACCTGTGAATCGATCCGAATAAAGATCGTATTGAAGTGAATCGATTCAAAAATCGCTAGATCGTATTCTCTTGAATCGATCTTCATAAAAATCGAATCGTAATGCGCATCCCTACACTAGACTTTAAACACAGAACTGATAGATGATAAGTTATTGCATAGGTATCTGTAGTTCAGGCAATGATGAGCAAATTCCATCGCAAAGGGCTCTAATCCCAATTTCAGAGGATAATGTACTAAGCAGAATCAAGAATTTGTAGTATTTATTAGATAAGATAAACTTTCCTGTCCTTATACCGTTTTATGGATATATTATGTTAAATAATTTATTACAGTAATAATTTATGGTTTGATTAAATGCATATTTTTTATTTCTTTAGATTACTTAATACTGTGCCATATTCAACTAAAATGCAATATCTCTTACATAAGTGAATTTTCATTTAGGAGCTACTGGAATATTCAACTATATTTTAATACTTTTTGAAACTTTCTCGGTTGTTGACATCGGGTTATTATTATCTGATGTGAGTGTTCAATATTCTGATGCACATAGTTGAATTACCTACAATGAACACAGGATAGGCGTAGAACTAAACAAGTTATACAGTAATCCAAAAAAAATTGTGCATGCAAATTTATAGAATGATTAGACATTTTGCAGCAGATTTATATGCCATCTCACCTTGTGACTCGATCTTTTTTAAGAATCCAAAAAATTCGATGATAAAGATTTTTTCAATTCAGGTGAACGGAGAAACTGGCCATGAAACGACTTGCAAGCAAATTCTAGAAAGTGTAGTGAATGTGGCTACTGGCCTTAGGAGTATGGGCGTGAAGAGGGGTGATATCATCGCCTTCTGTAGTGATAACAGAATTGAGTACCTCACTGCAGCCATAGGAGCTGTGTGCTGTGGTGCTGGTGTCACCACTGCCAACCCACAATATACTAAAGGTGAGTTCATGGAGATAAATGAGTTATGCCTAAGAGAGATTAGTTACGAAACAGAATCGGAAAAAAGGGTAAAATAAAAAGATAATTCAAAAAATATATAAAACCGCCTTCAACGTCCTAAACTACACTAAAAAGTTACAAATAAAATATAAATCTAGCTGAAAGCATAGCAATTTAATATGGCTATTAATATTACTTATTTACATAAATTGTAACATCATATAAACATGTGTAGACATTGATATACACTTCACCTTGGAGTCGGTGCCAGTTGAGGCTAGCTATTTAATCGGAACCACATCTGATCTCAAAAGTTCAGATCGATGAATATAAAAAATTTAAAGAACGCGGTTAGAGTACTAGGTACTGAGCCCACTATAGATGACTACTAGCAGTAGAAGTCTTTTGGTCGAAATGATGGTGATTAGCTGGCACCGACTCCAAGATAAAGTGTATATCAATGTCTACACATGTTTATATGATGTTACAATTTATGTAAATAAGTAATATTAATAGCCATATTAAATTGCTATGCTTTCAGCTAGATTTATATTTTATTTGTAACTTTTTAGTGTAGTTTAGGACGTTGAAGGCGGTTTTATATATTTTTTGAATTATCTTTTTATTTTACCCTTTTTAGTGGAAATTTACCATGACAAGTTAGGTACTCACAAAACTTTAATTTGTTTTGTTTAGTACATAATTAAATGCAGATTTTCTCACTATGTTTCCTTGACAGTATTACGTTTGATTTTTAAATTCTAAATCATTGCTATACTTGATTGGACTTTAAACTAAGTTTTCCGAATGGCGAACAACTGACCAAACCACTACGATACCGACGACGCTCGCCCGTTTAGTCCACGGAAGAATTCTTAAGTTGTTATCTTCACTTGGGGTTTTCAAATCTTTAATCTATGACTAGTTTACAGAATATATGAACCAAAACCGCATATTCCTTGTTATTTCAATTATAACAAAAGCAACGCAATGAGTGTGCTGTTGTTTATTGAAGAGTTTTCGTTTTAATCATGAAGGAAGAAAACATTTTACGCGGGTATTAAGCAACACTTCTGATAGTATACTGCTCAAAAACAATTTCGCCTCGCTAGCGTAAGGGTTGTGGGTTGTGATAATAAACAACCTAACATCCATCCATCCGTCCACTGCGCATTTGCTTGCTTGTTTATATTTAAATAAAATAGACGAATGTATAGTTCCCGGCGCGTAACCTACAACCACTGTGAACCCCATTTCAATTGCCAAGCAGTGATGGAAACAAACAGCCTGAAACAGTCCCGCTGCTGAACTAAGGTTTCTACAGGAGGCTTTTGGAAAAATCTTTACGGTTAGAAGGCAGGTTGTTGTTAGTTGTCCATTCTCACAGTAAGACACCCACTAGAAGAGTTTGGTTGATGCTTATTTAAGCGGCTATAAATAATAACGAATTAAATGAACAATTCAATACAAATATTATATACAATAAATAATACTAAAGTTAAAAAAAGCTAAATAACACACTTGATTTTATTATGTTACACTCTAACTTTTGTATCGAATGGTAGAAGCTTTCAGGTTTCCCACCAAATTATGAAAAAAAAAGAACTCTACATTACTGGCACGGTTTTGACTGTATTTTTATTTGTCTGTCCCCATGCCTCTCTAGGTAGTTCGCTGCTCTCTAGGAAATAAAAGATATACCTAATATATGTATGGAAAAGCAAAAAGACAAAATACTAAATGCCCAAAGAAGTAAGCAATTCCCAAGATTATTGCAAGTTGCAAGTTGATCACCATTGTATATAAGAAGTTCGATAAATAAGTCCAGTAGCCATGTGATAAAATGTACGAAAATAATCGATAAATATACGTTACGCTTCATACCACATCACATCACTATTTTCAAATTCAGTAACCATTAAGTTTCTTGTTTTTTACATGCCAAATAAAGACAAATAAATGTCATACTTTATTGATATTTTGTTTTTAGTTGGGCATGTCATAACATGAATGTCTCTATCTTTTTCTAACGTACCATATTCAAAGATGTGTGATAGAGACTGATAGAGTTAAAAAACAAACACCGTCTCCCGCTTCCCCCTACCCTCCCACCCCTCTGAGCGGCCGCATTGGTTTCGATACAAAATAGGCATGATACTCCATCTGGGCGCGTAAAATTATTTCTTCCTTCATGGTTTAGTCTTCTACTCCGCCATGAGATATAATCCAAATTAATATGAAACCATTTTGAGTTCAACTTCTATCTATAAAACAAAAAAATATTGAAATCGATTGATAGGAAGCCGAGATATTGCCAAAACAATTTACCGATCGGGTATAACGGCATCGTCAATTGAGGAGTTATTTCCTCATATCTTCAAATTTAATCATCCGATCTTAGCGAAATTTTTATGGGACCACCCTGCAAGTAAACCTGGTCGATTAAAAAAAGAATTTTGAAAATCGGTTCACAATTGGCGGAGATATCTTATAACAAACACACAAAAAAAAAAAAAAAAAAAAAAAAAAAAAAACATACGCGTCGAATTGAGAACCTCCTCCTTTTTTGAAGTCGGTTAAAAATAATGTCAGAATCGCATCGCATCAACAGAGCATACGTAATGAGTAGTAAAATTTTACATAATATTTATGGGGTTTCATCCAAGTTGGTTAAATATATTATATCATAGATCAAAATAAAAAAATAAAACTAAACATTTATTTAGAGATAATATATTTCAAACCATTTAAATATAAAAACTATTTAAGTATACAAGGTGGAATTTTGTAATGCCACTTGGAAGGCAAGTACCTTTAAACATACTTATAATATTATAAAGAGGAAATATTTGTATTTGTGTGTGTGTGTGTGTGTGTGTGTTTGTAATAAATAAACTCAAAAACTATTTTTAAATATTCTTTCACAATTAGAAAGCTACAATTACCCTGAGTAACATAGGCTACCTTTTACCGCGGAAAAATACTTAATTCCCACGGGAAAAACTGTTAACGCGTGCGGAACCGCGGCGAAAAGCTAGTACAAAAGGAAAAATACTGCATTCTATGATTTTTGAAAATTCATCTGTCACTCCCGGGAATCGAACCGACTAAAATTTGTAAGAATTGCACCCTGTACCACCTGTACTTTTATTGCATTGATCGTTAGGGTCAATTATAATCATAAGCATGAAACCTCTTAACAAACTTGGTAAATTAAATGAAAGGAAAACCATGAAATCTTAAATAATATTGGTTATTTACAAATAATGGTAAACTGATTAATTGCTCGAATTGAGCGCCATTTTCTCTTCTCGGATACACAAATTTATTCTTTTAATGAATTCATGTGTAACCTTTATACTTTATAATGTTTATAATAAAGTGTTGTGGTGAATATTATAAATCGTATTCTGCACTTCAGCTCTCAACTCAAAAAAAAATCTAGAGATGTGAGATCTTGCAAGCCAACTGTTGCTTCCATTTGTACCAAATCCACGTATTGAAATGGTTATTCATGTAGGCAGTAGTAATTCTGCTGTTATGGGCTGGAGCACCATCTAACTGCAGAATTATTTGATTTCGCTCTTTCTCGGGAAAATAACTCATTTCTTAAGAGATCCAGTATTTCAAGATACTTGACTCCTAATATTAATTCATAATTTTAATGGATAAACGACGCCAATGATAATTATTAATTACTAAGTAAGTACTACTTACTTAAGTAAACTAATGGATCCTTAAGTAAAAGTGCTTTATCTTAATTTAACCCATTATAAATGTATAAGTCCGGATTTCATGGTTTTCCTTCATTTAATTTACAAAGTCTATTAAAGAGATTTCATCCTTATAATTGACTCTACGATCGATGCAATCTTCTTCTTTTGCAATAAGAGTACAGGGTTTAATTCTTATACGGGATTTACACTCGCGCTTCGTCCCTCGCCTCGTGGCTCGCCTCGTCCCTCGTGCGAGGCTCGTGTTGATCGATGGTAAATGAGTTGCCTGTTTACACTCGCGTGCCGAGTTCAGTCGTCTTTGAGCTAGCAACAATGGAGGACGTCGAAGTTTTAGCATTCTGTTTGAGATCTTCCCATTATTTCGGACAATCTCGCCCATGCATCGCTAACTTTTTGGCTGTCCTTGTGGCATTTATGTTTAGGGTCCCAAATTATTCGTTCTTTTTGAAATAGTTCTATGAACTTAAATGTTTCGTCTTGCGACCAATCCATTATATGATTACTGCGTTTTTGTTTTTGCGTATTTAAAATTAAACACAACCTGCGCGGCACGATGTAGAAGCCAGAATAAAGCGGGAGGGCGAATGTAAACACCCACTCGCGTGCGACGCGAGGTCCTTTGACTCGTGCCCCAAAAACCGCTCCGGACGCGAGCGCCGCGAGGGACGAGGCGAGGGACGAGGCGAGCCACGAGCGTCTGTTCACACTCGCACCTCGCCCCTCGCCTCGTCCCTCGCCTCGCGACTCGTACGCGAATGTAAATGGGCTATTACAGATTTTAGTTAGTTTGTTTCCCGGGTGTGGTAAGCGCATTTTCGAAAATCTTTGAATGTAGTTTTGTTTCATTTGGAAAATAAAGGAATGTTTCCTTTGCGCAGAATTTCCTATCGACAGTATTAAGAGTACTTTCCCTCTCGGTGGCAAAATAAAATTCCACTCACAGTATTATTTTGAATTAATTTTCGTGTTTTATTTGTGTCTACAGATGAAATGATACACGTGCTAAACATATCTCGACCGAAGATGGTCATCGCATCAGAGGAGGCTCTGAAGTTGCACTTAAAGAGTTTCAAAGCACTGCCGTCAGTTAAGAAAATAATTCAGTTCGATGGAAATCCAATAGAAAGAAGCGTCATACCTTACAGCCGGGTTGTTGTTCCAACCAATATCGATGAGTTTGAGGTAACAGACGTGGATGGATCTGACGCTGTGTATATACTGTATTCTTCCGGTACCACGGGCTTACCCAAAGGAGTCATGCTGTCTCATCTCAACGTATTGTATTCAGCCTGCAGTTTTGAGTAAGATGACAATTATGCAGTTAGGAAGTTCAAACTTATTTAAACATTGGAATAAGATCATTTCAATTATTACATGCTTTCGGTTTCAGCTTTAATCGTGACCCTGTAAAGGCTGCAGAGAGTCGTATACTAGGGATAGTGCCATGGTACCACGCGTATGGTTTGATGGCAACAACAAATAACTTAATCCTGGGAGTGTTCACAATATACTTTCCAGCATTCAATCCTCTGAGCTATCTACAAGCTATCCAACAATATAAGGTAATTAACATACCTAGACGACATTCTTGTCTTGACGCCCATAAATTAAATATTCTAAGAATTTTTAAGTATGGGCATAGCATCTACTGACTACTGTAGGTACGAAACTGTTGATATGTCTATTTTAACCCCTGACGAGAAAGAGGCGTGTTATAAGTTAGACGTGTGTGTCTGTTTGGCTGTCTGTGGCATCGTACCTCCTAAACTGATGCGCCGATTTCGATCTAGTTTTTTTTTGTTTACAAGGTGTCACAATCGAAGGCCATTTGAAGATTATCAACTCTTTTTTAGTTGTTGCAAGGATCAAGCAACGGTTTTGTGGCAGGGTTTTTAAAATTTTTAATTTTATATTATTCTTATATAATATAACCTTTTGAATCATTACTAATGATCTTTGTTTTGAAGATAGAAGATTATAATAAATATATAAACATAGCAAATTCAGACAGATACATTAATCACACAAAAAATTGTCTTGTGAATCGAGCAGATTCGGACCCGCGTCTCTAAGCTTCGTAGACGGACGGGAATAAATAATCACGAGACTTAAGGCGAAGAATACGAATTCTTGGTAATGACCATGTAATAACCGACAATACATGGAGCCGATTGGTACTCGTCGTAATACATGAATTGATATATTTCAGATTAACAACCTATTAGTAGTACCACCTCTTGTGGTATTCCTGGCGAAGCACCCGATTGTGGAGCAGTTCGATTTGTCTTCCGTGGAATCTGTGTGGTGTGGCGCTGCACCGCTCAGTGCGGAAACCATTGCTGATGTTATGAAAAGGTAACATCAAACGTAAATCTGTATATCAATAAATTATCACATGATACATCTGATAATTTATCTCATAGATATAATCGCACTGAATTCAAACGAATCTTATGACTGCCTGCTTATCACGTGATGGTTCGTTTCGACGTTAACCTACCTACCTCACAAACCCTGGTATCAGACTTATTGAACCATCCAAGGCTTCTGTCATGCCCTAAAAAGGCTACATCATACGCAGATACCTAGTAGTCGGGTCCAACGGCCTTACGTGCCTTCGGAATAATTTTAGTTTTCAGACAATCAGGTTAAACAGTTAGCAATTTCCTGCCTAAATTGAAAAGTGATATTTGTTCGACGAGTGCCTCACCCGCATTCGAACGAGCTCTATTTCTCAATCGTTCGTGTCGTGTCGCTGAAATCGCTTGATTTCAACTGATTTACGCTCGTCTAACGAAATCGGCATTTTTGGATCGTTGTGACCACTTGTTGCATCAAGTGAGTGATAGATTAAACGTCAAGCAATAACGTCTCTAATCCAACAATGACGTTCTCGCTCGATTGAAATTAGGATGCTCGTTCCACACTCCCGGTGAGACACCCCCGCCATAAAAGAGACGCCTATACGACCGACACGGGAGTGAGAGCGAGAGCGAGAGCGACAATCCGCAAAGAGTGAGCGAGTCTATGTAGAGCAGGCCGAACTATGGTTCGGTTATGGTTGGTTCGGTTTACGTTCTATTACCGGTTTTAGATTTTTCTGTGTAAAACCACAGAATAAATAATAGTGTAAAACGAACAAAACACCATATCGAAGACTCAGAAATACGGAAAAACAGCGACACAACAACCTTCGAATTGGAAGGAAGTCGACTGTGACTTATTGTCGCATACGCCAAGTCATGCGAACGTTTACGAAATAGTGCTCCTGGAACCACGTTTCACTACTCGTAGAGGCTGCTGGATGTGTCTTATGATATGATTGAAGTAGATAGAATCATAATTTACTCTACTCTATTAATCAGAGACGTACGTTGAATATTTTAGACTGCCAAATTGTCGCGGGGTCTTTCAAGCATATGGAATGACAGAGACTTCTTTAGCTGCCACTAAGGACATCGACGAGGAAGGCGCGGTATCTAAAGTTGGGAGTGGCGGCGTTCCCTTACATGGTGTCAAAATTAAGGTGATGTTCCTCATATTAAAATTAGTAATCACAAAAGTTTAAGAATTTGATTTGGATATCACGACTCTTTCGAAACTAGACAAAAACAAAACAAATAATTATTTTATAACTTATATAAGATACACATAACATATGATCGCTCCGTGTTGCGACATCAAAACAAAAAGGCCTCCCTTTTTGTTTGATATCCTCTTTTTTATATATTAATTAAATCAATCAATTGTTGTTATCAGTCTTGAGCCTGCCAATAAATGGAGAGAGATAAAGTCGTGGAATCTATAAAAAAATACATCCAATCAATATGATACACATTGCAGTCGGAGGCATAAATGTAGCAGGAGTCGCAGCAAGAAAAATATGAATAACATGCCTCCGAATGCGTATCATATTGATTGGATGTTTTTTTTACAGATTCCATGATTTTATCTATCTCCATTCATTGGCAGGCTCAAGACTGATAATAACAACAATAAAATTGATTGATTTATAAAAAAAGAGGATTTCAATTATACAAGCTACTTGTATAATTGAAATCCTCATATGGCGGCGCAGAGCATATGACGATCAACCAATCAGCGCGCGAGATGCGTTTCATCCTATGCCATTTCACAATTTGACGGTTTAATTTCGATAGATTACAATCTACCGAAAATTAATGCGTTGAATTGTCATCAGTACGTTTAGTTCACAATCTTTCGACAGTTTACAATCACGCGAGTTAAATTGTAATCTAACGGTATTTACAATTTAACGGTGACATATATATTGATTTTTTCTTTTTTTTTTATAACATAAATGCATATTTCAGGTCGTAGACATAGAATCGCGTCAAAAATTGGGTCCTAATCAGAAAGGCGAAATTTGCATAAAAGGTCCAATCATAATGAAGGGGTACATGGGAAACAAAGCGGCGACACGTGATATTTTGGACGAAGAAGGTTATCTGAAAACTGGAGATATTGGGTACTACGATAAGGACGGATGCTTCTTCATAGTGGACCGCCTCAAAGAGCTGATCAAATATAAAGGCCATCAGGTGTGTAACATTAACAACTCATACATATGTCCCCACCGGATGCTCGAACCTACCCTGAAATCTGGGTGAACAGGCCTTCTCGACCACTCTGGCCCAGTGCGTTGGTCAACTTTACACACAACCCTTGAATTACTTCGCAGGTGTGTGCAAGTTTCCTCACGATGTTTTCCTTCACCGTAAAGGCGTCGAATAAACGTAGGTACATACATAAATGGATTTGAAAATCGGAAACACACTATGTACGCCAGAACTTAAACCCGCGAACTTTGGAATGGAAGTCAACGACCCTAGCCGCTTAGCCATAAAGTGTGTAAGTAAGTAATTCGATAAACAAAGATAATTAATTAGGGGGCTTATGATTCCCGTTATAATGGGTAATATTGATAAGATCTTATTTATGAACGACAAGACAATCAATTGATAACAAGATAATAGGCATCGGCAGGCATTACAATATAAATTAATAAATGGGACATCTCACACGATGTCATTTCAACCCAAACCAAACCAGTCAAAGTCTGCACTATGCACCAAAATAAAGCATGCTTACTTCAAGATTTACTAAACTGGAATTGGACATTGAACTAATATTGTACTAGCGTACATAGAAATGACACCCACTAACCGCACTCGCAACGTTTTATCTAAATTGGTGGTCACGACCTCCGACTTATAAGAGCGTGTATTTTTTTTAATTTACCTATGCTTAAGTCGAATAAGAACGACGAATCAAGCTTCACCGGACGTGCGGGGGAGCAAAAGACTCTACTCCAAAAAAAATCATATACTAACACGTATAGAGGGAGCCTCGGACCTAGGCCTATCGCGTTGGTACTCAAAAACATCGTGAAGGAGGCGTTTGTCTTCTTCTTTTCCTCTCGCCGTGCCGTGCATTCCGCCCGCCTCCGCCATGTTGGCGCATAGAATTTATTCGGGGTTTGTTCTCTACGTAATTCCTCAGCGGAATTGAACGGTGTATTTAATTGCAGGTGCCTCCAGCGACGGTTGAAAATGTGATCCTCCAGCACGAGGCAGTCGCAGAATGCGGCGTGGTGGGCAAGCCGGACGAGGCTGCCGGTGAACTACCCACGGCGTTCGTGCTGCTCAAACCCGAGGCGAAGGCTACCGAACAGGAAATCATAGAGTTTACCAATAAACAGGTAATTTCATATGAGAAGATCATCATATCGTTGAACTGAAGTTTTAATGAACAAAACCCCAATCACGCTTTACAAAAATGAAGCGTGGGTTTTAAGGTTATCGACTCGACTTTATTGACAACGGTTTTAAAAAATTAAGGACTAAGGCTTCTTATATCCGTATACAAGAGTATATGGTAGCCAGTAGCCAGGACCAATACAACATGTTATTACCAATGTAATATGTTATTAAGTATGAACTTATATAATGTCTGAAATAAATGAATTTTATTTTAATTTAATTTAATAGCTTTACGTGACTTCTAAAGCACGGAATTGTCTTTATTTTCGAACAATCAATCCTAAGAAAAAAGGAGGCAAGAATTGAAAAATTAAACTAAGGAACGATTCTGAATAGTTCTTTATTTTTATAGTTATTTAATCGTTAAAGCATAATTAACTTGTGACTCTTTGTAATTATTGTTTTTTTAGTTGTCGAAAGAGAAACGTCTTTATGGCGGCGTGATATTCGTGAATGAAATCCCGAAGAATCCGTCCGGAAAGATTCTGAGGCGAGTGCTTAAGCAGCAACTACGCAAGCAAAAGAAGAGCAAACTGTGATACGAATAATAATACATATTATATAAAACTACTATATAAATAGGTAGCTAATGTAGCTATACCTATAGATTTGATATTGGAGGTGTTTGGTTGTTGCAATTATTGAACTGAAATATTGTTATTTACTTGGATATTTGTACTTTTACTAAAGTATTTATTGTGCAATAAAAACTATTTGTAATACATTGATACCCGTAATGTGTATATTATTTTAGGCGTCTCTGTCTCACCTACTAGGTATATGGATGAATATTTTTACGTTCGCTTCAGTACTTATTCAATCATCATTATAAAAACAAATTTTCATAGAGCTGCATTGAGATACTATGATACATACGAGTATATGTGTTAACTACCTACATCCTTCTCATACTGAGTTGCAACTTATTCTTGCGAAAAGGGAAAACATAAAAATGTAATAGCTTTTTAGCGGAGCAATTAAATTCTTAGCTTCATCTGTAAATAAACATCTCGACGTTGATTTCACGACGAGTCACGGTGAGTCCACGTGACTCGTGACTCTTTGGGAACTCCCAAAGAAACCTCAAGAGGAAACTTTGTTCCCTTTGCACGTTGCCGTTACCCAACCGTCCTGTTACGTGCTGGGGTAAGTAGGTAGAAAATAAATACCAAATTGGATTAAAAGGGAAAAATAATTCAGTTTCGAAAACCACAAATAAATAAATAACTACAAAATCCACATTCGCCCCTGTCCGTCTGTTTGTGTCTGTTATTTGCCAGAACTTTTAGGATTTCCCGCTGGGATGCACATCTCTCTTAGCTACCGCCCATCATACAGGGCGGGAAATAAGGTAATACTTACACGTTCCCTACCATTGTATCGCAGATTCGATAGCGTGTAAAATAGGGCGAATAAATATTGTTATTAGTTAGAAGCAAATTAATTTGTTTTTGCAATTCGAAGAAAAGCGCCTTATTAAATTCTCATGGCCATAGCTCAAGGATTTAGAGAATACGAATGAGCTAGTTAGCATAATTGGCGCAGCCCCTTGTCGGGATGATTGATTGCTCGGTTGTTCTGAACGACACCGGGGTTAAGGCACGTTGAGGCTTCAAGTTTAGCGTCTGTCGCGGCGTAAATGGTGCTAAAATATAAACTCCTAGCTTGAATTTATCAACATTTGTTTTTGTATTTATTTATTTTTCTGTATTATTTTCTTGGATGTCAATAAAGTATAATTATATTGTACTAACTTTTCGCCCCGCGGCATTGCCCGCGTTAACAAGTTTTCCCGTGGGAAAGAAGCATTTTCCCGCGGTAAAAAGTAGCATATGTGTTATTCTGATGTATAAGCTATGTTATTATAAAGTTTCATTAAATGTGTCCAGTAGTGCCGGAGATTAGCGTATACAAACAGACAGACAGAAGGACATTTTTTTCAAAACTTGTAATTTTTTGTTCAGCTACACTTCCTTTACGAGTATCACCTACAATCAGTTTATTGAAAAACAAATCAATGTACAGACACGCCGATTCTTCCGTTTTATTATAGTAATAGAATAGATAGAAGAAGATAGACTGAAGATAGATTGTTTACAGGTAGTAAAATAATATATTTCTTACCGCGCCAAAAAGCGGCCAGTATTTAAACTGTATTTCAATCCAAATCGATCTATCAAGAACTAAACATAACATGTTTAACCAAATTTTGGGTTTCGATGTAACGATTCGACATGACGCGTTGCCGCCACCGCCGCCGCTCGATAGGAGTCTGAGCTTTACCTTTATATACGGTCACTTGGTGCTCTCGTATCGTATAATATTGTAGACAATCCAATTATGTCTAATGGATAAACTCCCTGCCCTGACGCTCAGTGGGGGCGCGCGCCGGGACATTGCTGACTCTGGGATCTACCTACTACACAAACAAATTACTAACTACAGTACCTAATGAGTGATTGCTTGGGCTATCATCATAATATTATTTGTATTCATTATATTTTTAGTATCAGTAGTTAAAACATTTTTTTTTTTTTTATACTCTAAGAGGAAGCTATCAGCCAATAAATGTACGAAATACAAAGATCGACGTATTTTAGATGAGTACCTTAACACTAGTAGGTATACTAAAATTATATTATCTGATACTTTGTCATATTTCGTATTAGACTATATACGCCAAACTCATCTGTGCCTTACACTTTGCTTAGCTAATGATGGTTTTAGTTTGGGCTATCCCCACCCAGTGAGCTTACTAAAACTATGATGATCACCTCGTTATGGAAAAGAGCGTGTCTTTACTTATGTATGTGTGTTATATATATGTGTGTGTGTATGTAGAAAGCTTTGACGATTCATTTGAGACTAAAGTACGAATATCTAAAGGAACTTTGATAAACACCGGTCCATTTATTAAAGTTTACTTCCAGTAATTTGGTTTGAGACACACTAGAGCACTAGTATCGGTAAAACTATGATGTTAAAACCACACAGTTATACATGTGGTGGCTTGTGTGAAAATCTTGCAAGTACAAGTATTTGGAGGGAAATAATAGGGGTAAGTATGCTGGGTTACTTACAGGTGTTCATGCAATAAAATTTTGTTGCCAATATGTGTAACATGTTGAAGATATGTTTATTATTGAGACCCGAGCTTTCAGGTAAACAGAGACTAGAATATCTATTTGTCACAATTTATACGACTTATGCGATGATACCCATATACTTAGGTACTAACAAAATTAAAAACGCTTTACATCACTTAGTTAATTCAAGGATACAATATTTTTGCAAGCTGATGTTTTTTTTTCCGTTCAGTGTTTAATTTAACTAAGTATTTGTTACTAGGTGAGGGGAATACAATTTTATAAATTTAAAATCTGTTACGCTTGATAGCGATGTCATGCTCATATATATTTTTGATTTCAATATTTACGTTACTTTTTGGGACCACTCTGTATGTCTGTATTTCACAATGTTCATATACTTAGATAAAAAATAATTACATTAACCTATTTAGTGAACCAGTTAATTTCCCACGGGGCACAGAGCCAATCTACTTAACTGTAAAAAAGTCTGATACTTATTGTTACATTAAGCCATTACTTTCAGAACATATTTTTTTGAACTGGCATACTTTTTACTTATTTTGTTTTAAAATGGTAGTTTATTTGCTTATAAAGCGCGATGAGTGAGTGTTATTAATTAATACATATTTATATTATCAAGTTAGTTATTTCGAAATTAATATTTTTTCCCGTCCGAAATAAAATTTTCTCTATAGGAATGAGATTTTATAGGTCTCATTTGTCAGGATGGTAACTACCAGTCCTGACAAATGACAATATCGAATACAATAAAAATATCTTATGTGCATGCGTACATACAACGGTCATTCATTTACAATATATAGATTAATTAAATAAAAAACTGCTCTTACGGTAAGGAACTATGCACGGGCCTGTGTAAAGTTGACAAACATAAGATCTGTGTAGAAGACCTTTTGTGAACGTAAGGAATATACCTGAATGAAGGTAATATGATCTGGTCTTGTCTACGTCTACCTTTCATAAGGCGTGAAACATATTGTACCGAAAAACAAGTTACTTTCGTGTATAATGGAATAGAATAGACACTATATAGTCTCTGCACGTAATTGAACGTTCATAAGAAAGCAGATGGTTGATATTATTTGTTCATCGTATCGCACATTCTTCTAAAATATCGGTCATTGAATCAATAATATTCCCGGACCATAAAATGTTTCAAATACATTTCTCGCAATGCCTGATACACACAGTTAAAAAGTCCACGCGTTGAAACATTAAAAGTAAACCGATGGTAAAGAAGGTGTTATTGACGAATTCCAGGGCAATCTTTGATCAGTTCTTCGCAATCAAATCAAACTAACGGCAAATTGGCCAATAAACTCATCATCACCTCAGCGCTATTTATAATATGACGTGCTCTATTTAGAATTTCTCTAGCGCTATTTTAGCATTTCCGCCACATGAATGGAGGAACACCGCGGTACCTTCGACAAGGTATATACAAATTAATACGCAACGTAACGTTCGTAAATCCGTGACGCGTGTGTGTACTTGCCGGTTGATCGGTTTAGCGCGGGAGCATCGGCACTCGGCAGTCCGCACTGGACTCCGGGGAGCTACGCCACTCGCCCGCCGCCGCCGCCGCTGCCTACGTACCGATACCTCAAGTCGGGGATAATTTTTACGACTTCGCAAACTTTAAGATGTAGCTATGTCGGTGTGCGGGCAGACGGAGGAGGAGAGTAGCTCGGAGGAGCCGGGCGCTGCCGGCTCTCCGTTGCGAGACATGTACGAACAGAAGGCGGTCAGCAAAGTGGTGCGCGTGCTGACGGTGCTGGCGTATCTGCTGTCGGTGTCGCTGGCAGCCATCCTGCTGAGCGTTTACTACGTGTGCGTGTGGCAGTCGCCCAAGCTGCCGCCGATCAACGACACCGGCGAGGATGCTCAGGCCAGCGCCAGGGCCGCCGACCCGCCACTCGGCTACAATGCCACGCACTTCAACCACTCCACTCACAACGGTAAGTCAATCTTGACATTTGCATCACTCGCCTGCTCATTAGCGAGCTTTCAAACAAACTTTAGAACTGTTTTCCGCGAAACGTAGAGCCGCTTAAAGCAAAGTTTAGATGTAGAAGTTTTCAGACTTTTCTTAGTAGATCCAAGTAATTAGAAAATTCGTAAGTCAAGCAATCATTGGAAATTAACAATCGTATTTATTTTCGTAAATATGGAAAAAGTAGATTTTGTGTGATTGTACTAATTACGGGTCTAGCAATATGCATAATTAAAAACTATCATCCAGTAGTATTCGTTGAATCCTTAAAATACCTAAGATGATTGATAATTTAGTTAGATGGACACTTCATTCAGATTTACACATACCTACTACATTTTTTTTAAATTTTTAATTTAATTTGTTATATTATTAGCGCGGTATTTTTCAGTGCCGTTTTATTTGGAATATCCTAAAGGTACAATCAAAATACCGATGTAAATAATTGCCTCATCTATATAAACTGTCGAGTATTTTAACAAAGTTGCAACAAACATTACAAGTGTCACATTTTTATGATATTATCAGGTTAATTCCGGTACGGAAGGCCGGCGTTGCTCTAAGGGTTAAGTAGGTAGTATATTATTATACGATAATTTCTTAAATTGGATGGAAACATACTAAAATTGAGACGAAAATTGCTTTACCTATCATTAATCAGACCCTCCCCGCCTCCGTTCGACAACTGGGATCAAACTGTCATTTTTCAATAAAACTCGATCTCAAGCGATTATTGTTTTTATCTATAAAACGAAAAAGATGAATATATTTTTAATTGTGAAAGTGAAAAATAGATTAATTTTAAATAACGATCTACGAGTATAGGTAATCGAAATGATTCTTTATTACACTAAAATGCATGAAGACTACACTAGAAGTCTATACAAATAAAATACCATATTTCAATTCTTTACCAAATATAAACAGAAACCCACGGGATTTCTTATATTTCGTAGCAGAATTTCACCGTAGCAATGACCTCTGCTACGGCGTAGTAGCGATCGTAGACGCAAGCTTCGTTACGTTATGTGGTGTGTGTGTATGCATTTAAATTTAAATAATAGTGAGGGCCAAAGAGGTTGGAAAAGCTGCATGAGGCATCTTCAGGCGTTGTCAGGTCTGAATGTGATTTTGATTTTAGAATTTTACGGTAGCTAAGCTACCATCGTCATCATCCCTCAGTTACTGTTAGTATTCGAAATTTTTTGTGTGAATTCGACTAATTGTATACTCGAACCCCTCCTCTGTGGGGACAGACAAGTAACAAACGATAGTGATTATTAATATATTCAATAAATAAGTATGACAATGTACGTAGGTGGAAGTATTACGTATATATCATCCCTGACTATAGAATTTGGGATATAGGAATTATTGTTTTATTTTAATACGACGACGACGTAGGCGAAAGGCTGACAACAAAGTGCCACTAGTTGTGTTAAAAAAACTAAGTACGGTGCATGTTCAGTTTTGGTACGTACCAATGTACCGGATATTAAATCTTATTAATATTACTGACCGATGTAATTTGGGCTTCTTGTATATCGATTAGAATCTTCTCACGTTATTAACTAAAGTTTGTGTGTACTGTCCTGTATAGCTACTCGTATAATATGTTATATAAAACATTATTTTCTTAGTTAAACCCGCTTGCTATTTTTACTATACATACATACTTGTGCCGCCGCTATGCGGATGTTTTCCGGTTGCCTTGATAAGCAAGAATAATGGCGAGTATAGGAATATTTACTACTTTGTAGTACCCAGATTTCAGTTTTTAACTTAAATACAGAAAACCACCTACAAACGGACCCTAAAATAACAACATGTATGTATGCATGCTGTTTTTGCTCATACATACGAAATATCTTATCGAAAAATCTATTGAAATGTAAATGGGACTTACTTGGAAACAACACCATGCGTTTCAGGACTTTCGCTTTAGTTCTTTATATTTACGAAACTTTAGCAGTCTTTAATTTTCAATAGTTTTCAATAGTTTGTTTCAGTCATTTGGAAAATTAAGTTCTAGCTAGCAATAAAAAATGTTATTAATATCTTACTGAGAATTCTGTTGTATCATCAGCTATACTAAACACTAAAAACTGCTCATGGTGAATTTATTAAGAGAAACATTAATGTTCTGTAACCAGTATCGCGCACCACCGCATTTATACCCTGATTCTTGGTTAGAAGTACGAACGCGTCCGTTACAATAACAAGCTGTCTTCAATAATTTATGTGAGTCATAAATATCGGTATATTTTAGAGGAATCTGTCTGTAAAAGTTTGATGATCGATAAATCTAACCCAAACTAACAGAACACTTTCGAATCTTTAGTTTTGAACCGGTTAATTCGCATTTAAGTCTACCAAAACGCAAGCAAATATTGTAATCAATAAACTTTACTAGGTACAAGTACAACACTACTACAATTACCTACTCTTCACTACATAGTATAAAACAAAGTCGCTTTCTCTGTCCCTTTGTCCCTATGTATGCTTAAATCTTTAAAACTACGCAACCGATTTTGATGCGGTTTTTTTTAATAGATAGAGTGATTCAAGATAAAGGTTTATATGTATAATACATGCATAATATACTTAAGAATAACCCACAATAACCATTTTCCCGTGCGGAGCCGGGGCGGGTCGCTAGTCAATATATATAATAAAAATCAATGCCACTTTTCGCTGTAATTTTATAACTCAAGAACTGTCTCAACTATCCAAACCAAATGTTTAGGCCATGGTTTAGGCTTTGTTCGGATATTTGGTCGAGCGGTTAATTTTTTTTATTATTTCACTTTATACCTAGCGAAGCTCGTACCGGGCCGCTAGTTGTCAGATATATAAATTCATATTATTGTAACATTTGTAACCCATGATGGAAGGCGCAGTTTTATTACCGGAAGATTCACAGATTACACTGTAAACATTCCGGAGAGCGGCCGAAGTGGTTGAATAATAAATAGAATTCTAATTAGGATCCATAGCAGTAAATGGCATACGACATTATGATGATGGTTAATAATTTATTGTAACCCGTCTTCTCTGGACTACAGCCTCACTGTCCCATCCTAAGCTAATTATTTTTTACATTTTCACTTTGATTTATAAATGATAGTAAAAGGAAGTTGTTGCTTTAATCTGTACGTCCTGGTAAGGCGCGTTGGGGATCGCAGTTGATTATACACTTTAACGCTGTTACATTACACCAATGGAAATATGTTGTGGGTTGCCTCGTAGAAATTGTACACATTTGTAGTCGTGGTTTGTGTATTATATTCTATCCTAAGATTTTCATATCCAATATTGCTCTCTATATTTACATAACTATCAGTCATGTATCAGTAATGCAACGGTTCGATTTATCTATTCTCACCCTAAGCGCACATAAATATAATAGGAATAATACTAGTCTGGTGCTATTTTGTTCAGCAGTAAAGTCTTCGTTTTATTTTCAACAACATACCTAAAATAACAACAACAACAACAAAGTGCTATACAAAATACTAGAAATCATATAAATATGGTACGAGTACCTACCTATGTTAGGCTACAGCTAAAAGCATGTAGGTAAAAGAAACCTGACACGAATTTGGACAGGAATTGCCTTTGTAATTTTTAGGGTTGATAAAGAAAAATGTATTTTCGCGTTTAGTCACGCTTCCGCCGCCGGCGTAATAAAGTACAAAGTTGTAAAAGCCATTTTGCTTCCAAACAATTGGAAGTGCCCTAGATACGCAAGGAATTAAGGTATCGATTTCGGTGTCCACTCTAATTCTTCCAAATGCTGATTAAAGTAAGGAGATTACAGCTTGTTACCAATGGGCTTTAGTTCGGTCCTTCGAACCGGATCGCAGATGTACTCGTGTACGCTTACTTATGAGGAAAAGCCTTTTTATAATTATACATAGGTATATAATGTCAAAACTTAGCCCTATACTAATCACATTATGTAAGTAGTATAGCACAATGAGATCGACTTAATAATTCTATTCAATATCTTACTATGCTTGTAATTTTATTAACAATACAATACAAATACTTTTTTATTTGAAAATACGTATAATTGTATTTATGTATGACACGTTAATACTTATCTAAATAAGGAATATTAATAGTCATATTAAATTGTTATGTTTTCAGCTAGATTTTTATTTATTTTTTTACCTTTTTCTGTACGATAGGATCTTTGAAGGAGGTTTTTAAATATTTTTGAATTACATTTTTGTGTTAATTATTTTTCCCACTTTAGTTAAAACTTTGCAGGCTGAATCACCTCATGAATGTCCGAAAAGAAAGGTTATTCCGGGCTTCGAAAGGCACGTAAGGCCGTTGGTTCCGGTTACTGTCTATTTACGGATGTAGTCGTTATAGGAGTCATGTTGGAAGCCTTAGGCGGCTCAATAATTCCGACACCAGGGATTGTGAGGTAGGTTAATTAGACTCCAAGCCCACATAATAAGCAAGCAAGTGTTAATTAATAAACTAGCTTGACAAAACTTTTTTTTGGTTGGTATATGCAGATTTTTTTACTATGTATCCTTCAAAGTCGTGAATTGGTATTTGATGTGATTGGAACCCGAATAGCAAACAATTTACCGAACCACTACGATACCGACAACATTCACCCGCTACTCTTCAGATAAGTTCTCAATATTCAATGTTAAGAAGCTAAAATCTATACTTAACTAGTTTACAAAAGATATGTACCAAAACGGCATATATCTTGTTGTTTCAATAATAAATAACAAACGCAACGCAATGAGTGTGCGTGTTATCGTTTATTAAAGAGTTTTCATCTTAGTTTTCTAATCCGCTTTCTGATCTAAATTAAAATATATAACTGTATAACTTTAAAACTAAAATATTGTCTAAACTTAATTCTGTTTAGTTGTGTTAAGAGATACTGTTGATATTTTTGACGATACCTTGTATAACTTTAAATATAAAATTATGTTAAAACTTAATTCTGCTTTGTTGTGCTAAGTAGATAAAGTATTTTTTCTTTATCTTTAGAAAAGTGTCCATAAGGCATTCTTTGTTTAATCTTTTGTAACGCATGCTGTGGCTCCTACAGGTAGGGCAATTATGTATTTATATAGTGTCTTCCTATACCTACCAATTGTAATTTTTATTGTTCTACCACAGGTTGTCCTAATAAATAAATAAATAAATATAGAACCATCTTGGGTTATAAGTTCTATCTATTGTTTTTTTTGTTGAAATTAATTCATAAGAAGCCGAGATATTTTCAAAACAAATTAATTTACCGATCGGGGATACCGGAATCGTCAATTGAAGAGCTATTTCTCCATATCTTCAAATTTAACCATCCGATCTTAGCCAAATTTTTATGGGCCCACCTCGCAAGTAAACCTCGACTAACAAAAAATAATTTTTAAAATCGTTTTACATTAGCGGAGTTAACTTATAACATACACATAAAACATACGCATCGAATTGAGAACCAGCTCCTTTTTTGAAGTTGGTTAAAAAATAAAAAGCTCTTATAGCTATAAAAAGCTCTTTGTTCATAGACGCACTTCAACGCAACAACAAAGGTAAATAACATGCCAAATCCACAAAAATCAGTTACCTAATTTAAAGAAAAGTAGATTTGACTAAAGTACCTATCTGTACTGTATGTGTATGTATTCCTATGACCTATTCCTATTATAAAAAATGTAAATAAAGATAAATGCAAATACAGCCGAATATGGTAGTAGTGTTACAGTGAGGGCGAGCACCCGCGAAGGGTTTCCTGTAATCCAATTATCTTCTAACCCAATTGTGTCCAAAACTGAACGCCAATTACCTTCTCGCGCGTATGACGTGAACTCCGCTTGGCCGCGTCACTCATGTGAATGTGTGCCGGCCCAATTGGGGATGTTTAATATTTTTTGGTATCTATCATTTTTTCCATCAAATAAATCATTTTTCTTTCGAGATCAATATCGTTATTTTGTCTTAATTTACTTTAACTATTTTTATATTATCAATGGACTAGTTCGCTATGAATAAAGTATTTTCATTGCAACTCGGCAAAGAAGTATGATTCTGTTTGACACCGTAATTCACCGTATCTCTTATTTATGTAAAGTCAAATAAATACATTGAAAACTATAATCACATATTTTTATTTTATGACAAGTATTTTGGAAACTAAAATGTCTCGAAATGGTTTTTGATTTCGAGTACACAGGAGTATTTAACTAAAAATAAAAAATTTAACATACCCCATTGTGTACTAGTCGTATTTACAAACCGACTGAACCTGGCGAGCCGCACACAATCAAATTAACTGGATCCGATCCGTGCGAATTGTACGACTATACGATCGAGCTATGATATTGTGATGGAGACGTAAAGCTTTCAGTGACCGAGCGCACCGAGGCGATGCGTCACGTATCAGTACGTTTCTGTATAGTTTTACGTAAGCAACCTTATACTATACTAGCTTTCCGCCGCGGCTCCGCCCGCATTAACAGTTTTTCCCGTGGAAATGAGGCATTTTCCCGCGGTAAAAGGTCGCCTATCTTACTCAGGGTGAATGTAGCATTCTGATGGTGAAAGAATTTTTGAAATCGGTTCGTAGTTTTTGAGTTTATTCATTACAAACATACACACCCACAAAAATACAAATCTTTCCTCTTTATAATAATACGATGATTTATACCAATCACCAACGCAAAATCTACTATAGGTATAGCAAGAGATCGTAAAAACTTTCGAGTTGTTATTGGCAGCCCAAACCTATATTGATCTCAATAACTTTTCTTGTAGAAAACAGCATAATTTTAAACTCTGACAAATTTTCTCATAATTTATCCCGCTTAGTAAAAACTCTTCAACGATTGACAAATCTTTATTCTTGACTTAAGAATCATCATTGACCAGAAAATAAAAAATATTGCACGACCATAAAAAAATAACCTGAAAGACTGCATACATAGCGCTGTGGAACGCATAATCAGTCTATATAAATGGTTTCAAAGCAAAATATGAAGAACCGTGAAAAGTCGAAGGTGAGAAGAAATATTTTCCGACTTTGTTTACTACATAAAACGAAAAAAAAAATCTGAGAAAATTATTGCCACCTTTTTCGCTTTAGATACAAATTATTCATGTACACATTGGATATATTTTTCATAGGCATTATATTTTGCTGTGTGAAAATTGCAATAATTCTAAGTCTTAGAGTATAAATAGAAAAAAATCTGGGCGGTCTAAGTATTTCTAGTTATGTTTTAGGATTTACAAGTCACTACGAAAGTGTTTTGAGCAAATTATATAAACTCATCGACTTGTCAGATTTCCTTTTTAAATTCAACGGCCTAATTAAGGACATTATCGTTCAAGCCGAATGCAGTCTACTGCTGGACTGTCTCCCTCAAGTAGCTCCACACCGAGCAGTCCAGCAGATTCCGCCGACCTAGCATGAGGTTTCATGCGTGACAAGACAGTTTTGTCACGTCTATACTTTCATCCTATTAGAGGAAATTTAAACAGTGCGGCTTTATCACAACATTTTGACAGTTAAATGTGCTACAACTTTATGCTACATGCATGGGGCTGTAGTACTTTTAACAATACACAAAGAGAAGGGTGCTATTCTTAAGCTGTCACTCGATACTAGAGACAGTATCGCTACGATAATGGCCTGTCAGCTGTACTCGTACACGACACGGTTCGACACACAACAAGTGTGCCACAAGTCCATATCTACATACATACATACATAGAAAGTTCGCTGCGTGATTGGTCCAAGTAAGAAAGTTAGTTCGAAACACGTCCTACAGGAGTTAAGTAGTTAGTTATAAGAGCTTATAAGAAAGCTCCGAATAGCTTACTAGATTATTGGGGGGCCAACGCGAAAATCTGACAAGACAAGACGATCCGCTAATTTCGTTCATGATCTTGGCGGTATTATATGGCCACAAACATTTTTAAATTAAAGGACAGTAGAGCATGGAAAAGTCAAAGAAAAATATTCATGCATGCATGGAAAATTTAGAAAGAAAGAAATTAGTAGAAAAATTAAGGTACAGAAACCAGCACATGCGGTTAGATATTCGCACTACGAAATTCCCCTTACCACTACGGAATACGGGCGCTATCAATGTCAAAATGTCCAGCCGGACGTGCTGGCTACTGTACATTTTTTTATTTAATCTATGTATTTCGTGAAATTTGTTTAGGTGTAAAAAAAGGTTTGTTTAGTCGAATGTGAATGAACACACTGAGCCGAGAGTTACAAGACTTGCAATTAAAAAAAAACATACATTTGTTTGTTACTATATTAACTTAATGTTAAATTCTAGTTGTAATGTACTTTCACATCTTAGCAATCTCGACATATCTACTGGTGGTGTGATAATCAAATAAATTATTGTTATCATTATTTAATGAGAACTTAATTAGCAATTCATTTACAGGCACAAATATTTATTATTAAAATAAAATCGACAAGCTACGTTAGGCAATAGCGTAGCGGGCAGACACAAATTAAACCGACGCCGGTGTAAATTAATCTCGTTAAACAACAAAACAACGGCTCCAAGTTCACGTCCCTGCTTAATTTTCACTAAAGTTAAATCGAAATTAGGAAAGTTCAGGAACGTGAGTTTGCAGATTGAATCGGCTTTACGAAATTAGGAACGTGTTCGTTACCAACACCTAATCAAATTAAAATTACACGAGTTTATCCACACCCACCGAAATCCATTTAGTTCTTTAGTTAGGCTATTCATAATAATAAGTATTTATTTAGGCAAATAAAATATAAAGTTCACACTATTTTTTTAACTTAGACAATCCTTGCTTTTATTACACAGAAGTTAGTTGCAATGGCTCCTAAACTAGGCTAAAAACATGTATCGTGCATGAGCCAAGAATTTATTTTTATTATATCAAAATCGGTCCTTAAAAATGAGTCGGTTACAGCAATTTTATATTTTAAACCAAGTAAAGTAAAATTTATAGAGATTCATCTATCAAAAAAAGACTAACAGACAGGTTACGGCTTACAGTACCCTTTAGGTAAATAAAAAACGCATGAATTGTAAAAAAATCCATTCTAGTGATAGCAATAGATAATATATGTATACAATTTCTATACACATTTATCAGTATATCAGTAATTATTGAATAAATTATCTAAGAACACTTATCTAATCTAATAATTTACTCACATTATTATTAGATAATAAATAAATAATAATGATCATTCTATTTATCTATAGGTATTATTAGGTATGGTACAATAAGGTGTAAAACAATACATAGATATAGGTGAACATTGTACTCGCATTTATAGATATCTCTATATGGTTATATGTATTATATTAGATAACATACTCTGTCAATGTGAGCAAAATGTCTGTTGAGCA
>OX419602.1:5376580-5679106 GCA_948473455.1 Teleiodes luculella
GGTGGCTCACAATGTAGACCTGCAAACCAGCACTACACCAATGCCCAGCATGCTTAATGCCCCACACCACCGGTAGGTCACACTGACACCGCCCCTTATCTTCTTATTTCTTCTCATTTCCTTGTAGAAGCATACCTACTGAGCATACTTTCAGTGATCTACTTTTACGGATCTACTGTAATTTTCCGTTTAACAGTAATTAATTAATATACCTAACTTCTATGAACTTTCCAAACCTTGCACAATATCCTAGAGAGTGGTTCAAAATAGGTTCCTTCTAATACCACTAAATTACAATTTAGTTTTTAACACAAAGTAACACCAAATTAGCTCATCTTCAATTAAGTGTAAATATGCTTATTTAGTGCTATCGGCACTGCCTGCACTGCCTGTAGAGTCGCTAACGCGGCTTAGAAAAATCTGTTCTTAAACTGCTAACCATTAAATTGAATGTTAATTAATAAAAATCGGATGGATTTTTCCAAGCATCGCCGTCGCGGCAACGACAAAATATTGTTAGATAAATGTGTAGAAAATGTGTGCGTCCTTTTTACACGATCTTAAACCCAATAATCACTTATCTACAAAATTTTATGGCATATTAGATCATAACCATTTGAGTGGCGACAGTCAATAACAAATTTTAATGCTTTTCTCATTCAAGTGAATTTTACGACGTTTTAATCAACGTATAATAATAACAAACACGACAAGCGTAGTAACAAACTAGTTTAGCAAATCAATTATCTTTCATGTGCCCGTCGTCAAATACAAGGAAGTTCCGTTAAATTTTATTGACTGGCCAACGTAGCCAAGTTTAAGGCGACAGGTCTTTCTTCTTAGTTTACATTTCGGGACGTTTATTCTCGCACAGATCGTAATGTTTATTTAAATATCCAACTGAAGCTTTATGTCTGAATAAAAATAATCCGGGCCGCGAGTCAAGATCACGGTAACGGGCGGGGGCTGCTTCTTGAAATGGGCTAATCTCTCTAGAGGCTCAAGGAAATTTTATTGACACTGAGAGCGTCGGCGAGGCTCTTACGGAGATTTAGCACCTCTCTGGGGATTACACGGCCACGGTCTGGAGCTCAAGGGTAGGATAACCATGATAAAATAAAGTTTCCATTAATACGGAAGAGGGAGAAGAGAACTACAAAATAAATTTAAGAAGTCAATTGACAATTTGATTCCGATTCCATCAGAACCCCTCCCCACCCGTGGTCCACCCCATTAGTCCACCTGGGTTTACTAAGGGCATTTTTCACTTAAATCATCATCATTAACAGCTCATAAATGTTCCCACTTAAACATCAAGAACTAATTCTCCCAAATCATGTTTTTTTTTATTTGTATTGCCGATTATCGAAAGCTTTAATAGATACAACAACATATATAACTGCCCTTAACTAACCACGAACAGGAATGAAATAAAATAGCACGGTTTTATAGCATCAGCTGCGTTACGGTGAATTCTGAGCATTTGGTCACCCTATTAACGGTTACGAGCGAACGTGGTGGTCGTACCGACTAATGGTAAATAAGAAGCTCTTTAGCTGACTCACAGCCACAAACGTATGTGGTTACAATTCGCCTCGATTCTTACACTTTAAATGTTTCCTGTCATTTCCTTTACATATTAAAATTAATGAAAGATAAAAGAGGTTAGTGTACCTATTATTAGTAGATTTAAGTTCGTGAAAGTCTTGGTGTTAGGCTGAAACCATGGCAAATACTGCAACTAGAATAGAACTACGGCATTAACCTGATGAAGGGGACAGTATTTAATTTATTGAAATATCTTGACTCTAGCCGACACTAACCAAAGACAAAAAATCTGATTATAGCTAAATAGTTAGCCGATGGAAGATATGATGTCAAAAAAACTACCTTATAGTACGGCTTGCTAGCTAAAAAATATAAGGATATCGGTCCCATCTGGCAGAAAGTACGAAACTTGGCATGAATGTAGCTGTCATATATGTGCTCCAATATCGATATGGAAACACTTCGATAAATTATTGTTTCCCCCCTTTCCCCCCCCTTTTATCTTCCTCGTTCTGGTTTTTTGAATTTTATACTAAAACAGTACGTCTGAGGAGTTTACTTTTCAGAGATCAAATCATCGTCGATAAATTGCCTACAAAACGATACTACATTTTATAGTGCTAAGATTAATATATTTCTATATACAGCCATCAACGTTTTATGAAATTTTAAAAACAGGCACACTTTTTTCTTCCTTACTTCATTTATAGGAAAACGACAAGAGTGGTGATAAAATGGACTAAAGAAGTCAACTACCTTATACATTAAGCTAAAAAATGACATTTACTTCATAGTCGTAAAGGCATTACTTCTAGAGTTACAGCTCACCGCGTCTGACTCAAGTACTCTTTTTTTACCTTTTTAGAATACATCTTTCTGTTAACTTTGTTTAGCGTAGATTAGATTCAGATTTTCCAATTAGAAATAAAACAGTCCATGTACTAATCCAGGCCACAGTCTATTTACATGTAAAACTAGCTTTCTGCCCGCGGCTACGCTTGCGTTGTGTTTCGACATTTCCGTATTAATTTTTAACTATCCCACTTTTTTCCGTGATTTTAAAGTATCCAATATGTTGACCGAGTATATAAGGTACCACCATGCAAAATTTCATTTCAATCGGTCTAACAGTTTCGGAGATAAGCCCGTAGAATGTACTGCGCCGTATGAGTTACTAAAGTTTTTTAACTATCCCACGGGAACTTTTTAATTTTCTGGGATTAAAAGTATCTAAGATGTTGACCGGGATATAAGGTACCACTATACAAAATTTCATTGAAATCGGTCGAATAGTTTCGGAGATTAGCCCGTACAAACAGACAAACAGAAAAACAAAAATATTTAAAAAAAATCTGGGTATGTACTATATCGCTTCTTACATCCCCTTGAATAGGTTTATAGTATTTTTTTTCTATGTACAGATTTTATAGATTTTTTTTTGTTTTTCTTTGCACGGGCTAATCTCCGAAACTATTCGACCGATTTGAATGAAATTTTGTATAGTGGTACCTTATATCCCCGGTCAACATCTTAGATACTTTTAATCCCAGAAAATTAAAATGTTCCCGTGGGATAGTTAAAAAACTTTAGTAATTCATACGGCGCAGTATATTCTAAGGGCTTATCTCCGAAACTGTTAGGCCGATTGAAACGAAATTTTGCATGGTGGTACCTCATATACTCGGTCAACATGTTGGATACTTTAAAATCACGGAAAAAAGTGGGATAGTTAAAAACTAATACGGAAATGTCGAAACACAACGCAAGCGTAGCCGCGGGCAGACAGCTAGTTTTACATGTAAATAGACTGTGGCCTGGATTAGTACATGGACTGTTTTATTTCTAATTGGAAAATCTGAATCTAATCTACGCTAAACAAAGTTAACAGAAAGGTGTATTCTAAAAAGGTAAAAAAAAGAGTACTTGAGTCAGACGCGGTGAGCTGTAACTCTAGAAGTAATGCCTTTACGACTATGAAATAAATGTCATTTTTTAGCTTAATGTATAAGGTAGTTGACTTCTTTAGTCCATTTTATCACCACTCTTGTCGTTTTCCTATAAATGAAGTAAGGAAGAAAAAAGTGTGCCTGTTTTTAAAATTTCATAATACGTTGATGGCTGTATATAGAAATATATTAATCTTAGCACTATAAAATGTAGTATCATTTTGTAGGTAATTTATCGACAACTATTTGGTTCTTGAAAAGTAAACTCATCAGTCCTACCGTTTTTGTAGAAAATGAAAAAAAAACAAAATGAGGGAGGTAAAATGAGGGAAAAAGGGGGGGGTAATCATTTCTCAGCGTGTTTCCATATCGACATTGAAGCACATATATAAAAGCTACATGTATGCTAAGTTTCATGCTTTCTGCCAGATGGGACCGTAATTCAGGTTAACAAGCCGTACTATTAACGTATGTATGTATATATCATAATAATCAAATTATACTCATACTAATATTATAAAGAGGAAAGATTTGTATTTTGTGTGTGTGTGTGTGTGTGTGTGTGTGTGTGTTTGTATGAATAAACTCAAAAACTACTGACCCGATTTCAAAAATTCTTTCACCGTTAGAAAGCTACATTCACCCTGAGTAACATAGGCTACCTTTTACCGCGGGAAAATGCCTCATTCCCACGGGAAAAACTTAACGCGGGCGGAGTCGCGGCGGAAAGCTAGTATATATATATTATATTATGTATATGTACTTAACGTATATGTGAGTACACAAGAAATTAAAAGTTTCACGTCGCGGTGAGAATCGGAGATTTTACCGGCAATAAATTCTATTTCGGACAACTCTGACTAATATTAAGTGGAAACGCATATAGGCATGGCATGGCAGGATAAGGTATCACCGACTCATGCACTGTAAAAGATAAATTATATTATTATTTGATGTTTGTTCATCGGTCATGATCGCGTTCGTTCGGCTTATTACAATCTGCCAACTTTCTATGAAAATCGTATCGAATATTATTATTCAAAACATTATGTTACAGGAAGCGTAAATGAAAAGAATATATTATTGTTTCACACAAAATCTGATACTTATTAAATTCCGAAATAGTTTGTTCATCAAAAGAAGAATGTGGTGAATACTCTTTTACCTACTGCCTATAATAAGGTGGTAATTCAGCGTGATACAGACGTTGACGGGAAATAAATGGCAAAAAGAAAATGTTGAGACTATATATAAGACATACGTTATCGTTATACGATATTTGTACAATGCGGCGCTATATTACCGGACTTGTGTTGTGTGGTGGTTACTACTTCCTTGATAGAGATCATACAATTTTACAGGTTTTATTTATGTGAAATATTGGTTTTAGGCAAATACCACAAAGCGACTGTGATGTTTTCATGTCTGGATTTTATCAAAACAAATTCTGTACATGCAATAGTTACGAGGCTCGTAGTATTATATAGATCTCTTGATCCGTCGTACTTTTTCGACTCAAGCATAGGTTAATTTAAAAAAACGCTTATATAGCTTAATGGATAGTAGAGTGATAAATAACAAGAAATTGGTAACATTTATGGTAAAAAAATATACCCAAAGGTTAGGTTATGTTACATATCATTTGCATAACTAAACAACGTGAAAGGTGATCTCCAATCTAACCCATCTGCCAATAATGGAAATGCAAAACCTTTTTAATGGTGCTTATAACAGCAGTAAACTGTATACGTTGTTTGTGTAGGTACTACCTATTAGGTAGTATACATAGACATACAAGCTTGGCAGTGGTAAATTATTAGTTGGAGATTGTTAGGCCAAGTCAAGAGCGCGCTGTGTGGCTGCAGTGGACGCCTGCAGAAATAATTGCCCCAGTTACAACAGCTACAACCATATTGAAGTGATATACTGACTGTTTTAAATCTTTATACGCCAGGATTAAAAAATAAATGCTTTTTGAAGGTACAAAGTTAAAATTATTACCACCACAAATGCGCTTAACGCAAAAACTTTGTATACTATTATTTTATCAATCGAAACAGAGATTTCAACCATGGATTTTTAAAACTGTACGACGCGTCTCGACGCTTGTGTCGCAAGATCAACACATCGATCTTCACTGGACTTAAGAATGTTGTTCTGCTCAATAAAATGTATTCGTACTTGAAAAAGCTTTACTGATGAGAACAAAAAGCTTTATTATTTATTTATTATTATTAGGGGAGTGAAAGCCGATATTCAATATTCTCTTTTTACTGTTGTACTACTGTACAATACTGATTAAATCAATTAACAGTTAGTTAGAGAACTCGTTTTAGCTATTTTATAGTTCTCCAGGGAGCAAAATTAGCCCTTATCTAAGCTTTATCTGTTGAGCCAATGCCCTTATTCGACAAAGACCTCGGACACGTGGAGAATCGCAATAACCATTCCCTACGCCGCCAGGAATAGCCGGGACCGTGGCGCGGTGAGCTATGCCAAGCGTGTAGTTACAATAACCGGCTCTCCCTCATGTTTATAACATATAAATCTGCTCGAATAACATTGCCATACAGACATACCGAGTCTGTATTATTTCCCGTTATATGCGTACATTTGAATTGGATACTCATAGTACATTTAATGTAAGCCAGGAATGAGCAGCAGCATTCACTGGTGTAACCATCACTCAACTGCAATCATCAACCTGCCAAGAAGGTTCAAGTTTTTTGGGTGATAACTACGAAGAATGTCTAAAGGCTAAAGGCCTACATAAAATTTAATTTACATTATTTTATTATAAAAGATTTATTGCACACCTTTATAGGACAAATAAAAAGCGTATTTATTTTTATACATCTCCTTATTCTTCTTTTCGAGTCGACAGCAAAACTCGGACAGTCTCGGCCCAAAAACCAGCCACACGAATAGCGTCGTCAGTAGCCTTCATCAAGTCCCTTACATACATCTCCTTGAAATGTCCATAATGATTTTCTAAATAATTACTTTAAATTGAATTTCGACGAGTACTAAAATAACAGTTGCTTCTGAATGACCCTTTATACGATTGAATTGCATCATCTTCATACTTCTGACCTGCACAATAAGCTCGTTGGTTCAAAAGCTATCGAGTTCGATGGAACTTAGGCGCGGATTTGGGTCAAGAATTTTCGATTTTAACTTTTATAACGGCGACGACGCGGCGGTGTTATGTTACACGTTTTGATTAATGAGCTTTTAATTGTATTGTAAATAGAATTTTACATGAAAGCATTTATTTTAATTTTAATGCACGGGAAGTATACGGCTCTACCCCAAAAAGAAAAATAAAACAATTGTTATATTTTCAATGGGATCCTATGTGATCGTCTTTACGAGTATATGATAATAAATAATATTTCATTGGGATATAAACGTATTATTTACTTAATTTTTTTATTACATAACTATGTGATGTGTGTAATAATAAACCTTGGTTTCGAAAGTGGCCGAAGGGATAAAAAATTCTCATAAAAATAAGTATAGGTCAATCAAGATTTACTTGAAAATAATGAATAAAATTCTGTCCAAAATATACGCAACTTTTGTTTAGTTCGTAGCAATATCGTAGGCAGACGACGACGCCTATAGAATTAACCGTAGCATGTGCTACGTCCGCTACGCCGTAGTAGGGGTCAATTAGAATAGGGAAGAATGGCATAAGTAGCCTTTAAAAGGAAACATCTTATAATTCTCTTTGACGGATAATTCTGTTGAACCTATTTGAATTACCTTGTGCGTGTATAAGAACAGCCTACTTCATGCTAGATGGTTCAGACAATGAATACGACGTAAATCAATCTCAGCTATGTAACCTTAGGCCAAGCAGGATTTTCCACTATAACAGCGTTCGTAAACTCTGCTGCTACTGACGAGCAATTAATCACGAAACTCGTAAAAGTCTATTCAATGTTTTCTCGCGGTGTAGTCTGGAGCTTGTGAAGTTTTCTCTAAATATTTACGTAACTTTGTCTATATTTCTTTGGATCTGTGCAGAAGTAAATAAAAGCGTCTGTTGTACAGTACGTTAATATTAGCAAGCAGTACGTACGTGGACTGACTTGTACAGTCAAGTGCAAGGTAAGCTGAACACGCGCACCGCGATTTCCTTCCTTATTTAACGGACATAAGAACGGCGCAAAATTCAAAGTATTTAGCTTAGCTTGCTCCACGCTTGCTCTTTAGTGTACAGTTTTACTGTCGGTAAGATGAATGTTCAATCAATTCCAAATACCGTTCCAAGTGCCCTTGTTCATACTGCGAACCAAAAATAATTCTAGTTTCAATTCGAAGAAACTGTAATGATCCTGCTAAAGACCAGCATATAGCCGAAATCAATATCGTATTATGATCGTTTAAAAGCAATTGCCGGTACTAGTTATTTTTGCGAATGTACTTGTATGTACAGAAGCCAGCACATGCGGTTGGATATTCGTACTACGAAATTCACCTACGTAATACAGGCGATCTCAAGGTCAACATGTTCAGCTGCATGTGCTGCCTATTGTATGTACAGTCGTGTTACTAATGATGGATGAATGAGGAGAGAGTGATGTTACCCTCGAATGTATGTACGTATACTAGTATGTATCAGACGACACTATTCCCAACATTTTTCTTAAAATTCACGAACACAAAAGACTGAACATAAAAAATTTGGTAGGTTCCATAGATCTAAAAAATATGGTAGGTAATAAAAAATGAAATTACATTGTTACGGAATTTCGGCGTACCCTTTTAGATGGACCGACGATCAGGTGAGGGTCACGGGAAGCCGCTGGATGCGGGCAGCGACTGGTCGTTGTGGAGATCTTTGGGGGAGACCTTTGTCCAGCAGTAAAGTCTTTCGGCTGATATGATGATGGCTCTTATAGCGAGGCCGTGCCATGACTGCACTATCTCTACTTTACGTCCCTTCTGTATAACTCATGCCAAAGACAAATCATTCATCATTAACAGCCCATAAATGTCCCCACCGAGGGGTTCGAGCTTAACCTGAAATCAGGGTGAATAGGCCTTAGTCGACCACGCTGGCCCAGTGCGGGTTGGTCAACTTGACATACAACCCTGGAATTACTTCGCAAGTGTGTTGAAGTTTGTTTCCTTCACGATGTTTTCCTTCACCTTAAGAGCGTCGAATAACGTACATATTATTATGAATCCGAAAATCGAAAACACATTGGTACACGCCGAAGTTGGAACCCGCGAACTTCCGAATGGAAGTCAACGGCCTTAGCCACCGACGCTCTTACAAATCATTACAAGTCGTTACTCACATCAGCTATTATAATAGCTAATAGGAGCATTGTTCACAGGAGGAGGCGATAGCACAGTAAGCGAGGCGCTGTCACCTCACGCTGAGTTGACCAGCCTTCCGGCCGAGAGCGAGCCCCCCGACCCTTCGCCTTCACCATTCCTCGATCGCAACGCCACCTTCGAAGACTTCAACTACACTTCTACAATACCCAACGACACCGTCCCAGCCACCAACCACCGGTAGAAAGAACAGAAAACGGGGTGCCGTACGGAATATACCAAGTCATGACATCGTATTTACATATTTTCTTATTTTTTTAAGAACAGTATTTTCATATTCATAACACGTAGAAAAGCTCAGAAGTAACTGCAAAATTTATGAGTTGGTTGGCCATGGAGAAGCCACTAAAAACTACATCTATTTCTAGATCAGACAGTAATCCCATTCATGAACATAACACACCAATCTAAGATTTTATTTAACTATGGATTTTTTTGTTTTCTATTACTGTCCGACATTTTAACTTGTACGAGTTAAAACTTCGAAACTTCGGTACGGAACCTCTACTAGTGCTAAGCGGTAAACAATGGACTAAGCGGTAAACTACCGCGTAAATGAGTGTCAAATACAAAAATCTTTGCTAGTGCTCCCTATTCCTAACGAGAAGTATTGAGGATTTTCCTTCTCAAATCCTTACAAATGATTTTAGAATATAAGTATTAGGAACGATGACGAGATAGCTTGAAGCTCATTTCAAAATAATTATTTTGAGCTAGATAACCAGACTAAGATCGCAAGCGCAACGTACACCTTTAGAATTGGTCTTGAAATTCATTACATTTTATAATTTTACTGTTTACGAATAAGGAGTCAAAACGAAAAAAGAATAAAAAATGTTGCTATCTCCTGGCTTGCAGATTTTTGCATTTCCTTATTCTAAAAATGCCTAAAAACTTAACATAATACTAAGAAATACCTATGTAGTGATCACACAACGAAAAAATCTTACATAAAGCAATCAAATCAAGGCCTTAGATATTGAATAAGACAATAGATACTAGACACAAACTACAGTGATAAATATAGATACATAATTTACTATTGGAGATGTGAGGAAAACGTTAGGAAAACAAAGGATTATCGAGCTTAGTCACAAACTGCTGCCGCCCTGGGTGTAAGGAAGTGATAGTTGGCGCCAACGCAACGGCATCGGAAGGCTGAACAAAACACCGAAGTGTTTGAAAGGTATTGATGATGACTCAAAACTTTGATTTACTTTGAGACTCGCAAAATGAAACGCTAGATAGACATAAGAATTCTGAACCCTAAAACGTTCTTTTTAGAAGCTCTTGTCAACATTACAATCACGCTCGCGAATCTCTTTCTTTATTAAGGGCTCTCCTGTTGAGAGGCTGATAAATATGGAAGAGACGTGTTCATTTTGCCAGTTTTTCATTAAGTCTAGACGATCTGAGTGTTTTCAATTCGATTATAGATGTAAGTAGGCAAATTTCTAGTGCATGACTCGTCTCATTTCCTAAATAGATGCCTAATAGAATTTTAAGATATTGAAGTAGTGATTTATATACTTACTAAGTAGAGATATTTTGATGACTTAAGCTGGAGTTGAATCTCATGATCTCATTTATTTTCTTTAATATTTATATTCGACATTTTAATAAACAGGGTGAAAATATTGTTTTTTACGGTCAAGTTAAACACTAGCTTCGCAATTTTGTTTCTTATTCAGTGGATAAAAGAACTAGACTAAGTTAGCACTAAAAAAGTAAAAAGCAGTTTCTGGGCGAGTTTCTTTCGGCCTCATCTCGCTCGCTATGGCCTGGTACAGACCAAGAGCAAACCCATTAAACATAAAAAAGTGTTTAAACTCTACGTATTCTTGTTTGTACTTCGAGGTATAGTACAAGCTCAGGAGCTCAGGACCTGCCTGAATTGATTTATTCACTGAAGACAAGTGTTAATCATTTGAATTAACAACACAAAATAATCAATAGATTTTCATCATAATTTAAACAACACTAAATCGGCTACGTAAGCTAATAAGCCCGGTAATAAAAAACTACATAAGGACAATTTTCACTCTGCAATAATATGATTGTTTAGTAGTATTCATTCGTAAATTGATATTGTATACTAAAAGGAACATCAAATATTGATTGTATTTACTTTATATGAACACTATAAGGTGTTCTGCAAATATCAGTTGATGTAACGACTGGAACATTACCAAGTAAACAAGGCCTTGTCTATTATATCTTTATAATGTCTGTAATAGATGTTGCGTTTATGTTAACTGTTATATTATATTTACATGTATACTTGTATTGTATGTGTACCAATACGAAAATTGGTCAATCAAAATGTGATTGTAAAATTATATTAAACTTTTACCTTATGAATTATGTGTTGTTATTTAAAAATGTATAATTATGTTCGGGTTATAAGTACCGTTACAAGAATATAAATATAATAAAGATACAAATACCAATAGAATTCTAAAAGAAAGTTCATATTCATAATAGGATAAACTAAAGATGTGTTGGAAATAATATAAACTGTTTATAAATATATAGTCTTTATTATACACAAACAAAATGTTTATACATCTACCCATTTATTCATAAACATTGTTTATTTTAACGATATTTCTGTCAGTTTCCAATACTTAAATGGGAAACTTCACGGGAATTTAAAAGGAACGTTTATAAATAAAGGGGGTAGTATATAAAAATACCATTATCTACAAATCTTACAACATACAACAAATCGATTATTACTACCAAATTACCAATCTATACGTAAATAAGATAAGTCTAAATACTTAATGTATACATTAGGGTGCAAAACGGGATATTCACCATGGTTTTATTTACAGCGAAAACCACGCAAATGTCCCATTTCAATTCATAAAATAATAGTAATTAATAAAATAACTAACTACAACACTACTAAACAGCATTACATTTACACTTTATTTATTTATTTTATTTTATTTTTCACATATTTATTTCATATCAGTCCCGTATATTCTACCATACACGTTTTGTAAGTCCTTTACTTTTGAGTAATATTACGTATATGGCGCATAGATTAAAAACCCCCAAGTCGGATAATAGAGTTAGTAAATTCCGGTTTTATTAAACCTATAAAACGCATAAACTCATGAATTAAAAAACTGCTTAATTGCGCAAAAAAATTAAATAAAATAAAAATAAATCGTTTGGTTCGTTTTCGTAATTTTGATTTCGTAATTGACTATGAAAGAGGAATAATTTTTCATTTTTCGTAGTTAATTATCAAACAAGAATTGGTTTTCCGCATTAGAAATCGAGTTTCGTAATTAACTACTACGATAAAATAATTTTTTTATTCTTTCGTAGTGAACTAGCTATGAAACAGGAACTATTTTTCATTCTTCGTAATTAATTATCCAACAATAAATGTATTTGCCGTATTAGTAATTAGTTTCGTAATTAACAATTTGTTTCCTTTGTTCATATGCAGCGAATTGGCTATAATGAGAAGAATATTTTTTCCTTTCAGTGCATTTACCTAAATTACAATTTACAGAAGCCTCCAACAAGAATCAGAGAAAATAAAAACAAACATACTTGTACATCATCATCTTTATCGTGGAGAGGGTAATAGAAAAAAATGCTGAAAACCGAGTCGGGGGATATAAGAAGGGAAATAGAACACATTCTTTTTTTTTTCGTTTCTCTGTCTGTTTATGTGGGATAAACTCCGAAATTGCTGGACCGATTTAAATAAAATTTTTCATGGTGGATCCTTATATCTCCGTTTGACAACTTAGATTTTTTACCGCGTAAAAATATCTCATATCTATGGGAAACTGTGCACGGAAAAGTCAATAAACAACGCGGGCGTAGCCGCGGGCAGACAGATGGTTTTTTAATACATATTATATGGCTTTGGTTCACGAATTTACATACTTACGTTCAACTTAATCGGTTCAATAGTTTCGGAGGAAATTGGCGCGTAAGCGCTTATCTGCCTGCCAAGGCAGACAGACCTGCGACCCGATTTTTTTTGTTTTAGGGTATGGAAAACAGAAACGGTGCAACAATCTCCTCACAGTAACTCTGCTACTATTTTCATCTCTTGATCGCTTTCTTGATAAATTTAATAACTAACTAGGTCATCAAAGAGTTCGATAAGTATCCTAAAAATCAATTCTTGTTTGATAATTAATTACGAAAAAGGAATATGGTTGGTAATTAACTACGAACGCGGAAAAATGATTGATTTCGTATACGGAAAATCAATTCTTTTTTGATAATTAATTACGAAACAGTGAAAAAAATTCCTCTTTCATAGTCAATTATGAAAATCATAATTACGAAAACGGACCAAACGAAATAAATAACGTGGAGACGTCTCACACGGCCATGATACTTCTCAGTTTGTTACTAGACGGTTTTATCTAGCTTGACCCGTTTTGGAATCGTTTGGGTCAAATTTTGTAATCGTTTTTTTTTTGTAGCTATAATTGTCGTATTTGTGAAAATCCATTTTAGTACTTTTACAACATTGTAGAGAAGTATCTTTTACACCCTGCATTAAAAATGCACATTAAATAAAGAAAAAAATAAGAAGAATGGCGAGGCGTTTAATAATATGAGTCGAGCAATTGCCATAATCGCAGAGGCTTGAGGTTTTTCTCAAAAAGATGCATAGAATTTTCATAATTATTTTTCTATGAAACATACTAAAGTCCATATGTACCAGGAATCATACATGAAGCTACCAGGAGCTTTCTTGATTTCCCGTCAAACGTGTCAATTTAGCTTTCGCTTTTTAAAACGCAAGGTTACATCGCCAGTGCAGTAGCCAAGATACAAAGGGGTTCCGTCAAAATTGCCCCAGGCCCGGCGCAAACAAAATGTATCTCAGATTTTATAGTAATAATACTAGAAATATTTGAAATATTTAAAATAGCTGGCACTATTTTTTACTGTTATTCTTGGGCGGATTCTATTTTCGAAAGTAATTTTAATTATTGACAACAGCATAGTCTCAGAAGATAATGTCCTCCTTCCTGGATACGTGAAACAAGCCTACGTCATCGAAATATTACATGGATTTTGGATATTCGCTATTGTGCTTGCACGTGCGGTAATTTATGTATTTCGCTCTTTGTATGTGTGTCATGACGTAGGTTGGTTTCAGCGTCACGTAACTTAACACAAGCTACAATTTACAAGTAAAATTGGATGATCATTGCGTAGCCTGTTAATTAATTTTTTGTCATATAAATAAACACTTCGAATTGTACTTGTAATAAATGTGTAAATTGTATACACTATACTGCGTATAACTCGATTTTCATAACCAGTCAACTGTCAACGTCAAAATATCCGCATGTTGGTATACTTGATGATGGTTAAGAAGCAAGCGATCGAGTAGCGGACAAATACAATGCCGTCAAGTTAACGATTTTGCCCGCTCAAAATTTTTGGTAAAAACAATCGAGTTATAACGCGGCCCTGGCAGTATTATACAATAATGGACAAAAGTAGTGTCGGTACTAACGCTCACTCGCCGGTGATGAAGGTGTGTACCGGCTGTTCCGAGCGCGCCACCCTGGCAGCCCGCGCCGATCCCAGCACCGCCGCCAGGCGCGCCGCGTCGTACTGGCACCACAACACTCGCACCGACATGTTGCACTCGCTGCCGCCGTACTTGTTCTGGTTCGATTCCTGTTCATTGTTTTGTAGGAATTAGACAATTTAGATATATCTAATACACTATTTAACAGCCTCCACGACCGAGTACAACGCTCGCCTCACATTACTAAGGTACCGGGTTCGAATCTCGGCGGGGCGTTAGTCGAACAAATATATCTTTCCGAGACTTTCCCCAGTCTGGTTAAGACATTGTATGCTAGAATCACAGTTAGCTTTAAATATTTTTAGATTCATAGAAAACAACCAAAAACGTAAACCTTCCGGCGGGACTTGAACCCACGACCTTCGGCCTATACGCAGCCAACGTGCTTACCATCTACACCACGGAGGGCATTAGTGGTAGCGCCGAAATTCGTTCTTGCTTGTTTTCTATCAATCTATGACGTCACCATTATTATAGGCAACCACTTGGCACGAGACAGCGTGCTGTAACGAGATCTGTGGGAATCCTTTCGAATTATTTCCACTCAATCCGTCTTAACTAGTAAGCACAAGATCGAACGATGTCACAGTTAGCCTTGTATACGTATACAACGTTCGTACGTATGGTGTACTAAGTACAAACAGAACATACTTATTTAAAATACATACCTGCATGAGATTGCAGAGCTCGGAGTAGAAGTGCGGGTAGGTGGGCGGCTGGTAGAAGATGAGGTGGCGGATCCCCTTGAGGCGCAGGCGTCGGAAGAAGTGCGCGCGCTCCGAGTACACCAGGAAGTGCGCCTCCGAGTGGAAGAACATGTCGCGCGCGCGGGCCACCTTCGCATCCTACACACATACATACAATCATGGTCACTGGTCGGCCACTCCATACAGAAAACGCGTTTTGACAAGCTACTTCTTTTTGAATAACAACTGAATATCAACTACAAGTCAATGGTGCTAGGCGCTATGTAAAACATCCCCGAACACCCCTGTCAGAGTCCCACGGCGCCAGCGGGGTGCGGGGCGTGGGGAGCTCGGGCGGGCGGGGAACTCATTTTAGCGCGGGGGGATGAGTGTCCTTTCTGTACGGGTTAGTACTATTATTTTCTTCTGTGCCATGGTTTAAGAAAACAAGGTCTAACTAGAAGACCACGTGTCTCGACACAAGCCTACGTCATCTGCTGTTCATCCTTGTCGAATAATACGCATTCGACAAGGATGAACAGCATACATGACATAGGCTTGTGTCAAGTTTGACCACAGAATATATAAATAAAATAAAGATGAAGTTTACGCACATATTTGCAATTTCAAATCTAGCCAATCACAGCGCCGCTCAATCACGCGATTTCAAATGGAACGAATCATACGCATGCATGCATACCGATGTACATTTTTATAGCTATGTGTGAGTAAAACAGCGCGATCGCGTCTTTGCGTGGAGATATGAGCGTTGCTCATATCCTTGGCGGGCCTGCCCCGCCCACAGCCACAGCTCCTTTCTAACCTTTTTTTTAACCCAACCAAAACTGATGTGTAGAGGAGAACAGATGGACAAATGGATGAAAATATATATTACCGCACGTGCTGAGTAGCCAAACTTCGGCAAATTTTCAGTTCCACAGACTTAGGAGAATACTAAGCACGGTATGTTATTATAACATGACGGATTTTATCACGGACTCACACGTTCCTGAACTAAAACGCATGTGGGCTATCAGTAGCTGACAGTACGAATAATAATAATAATAATACTAGTAAATAATGATAATATGTGAGACATCTCACACACGGCCATCTGACCCCAAACTACGTAAAGCCTTGTACTATGGGTGCCAGACAGCTGATATACATACATGCATATATAAATATACAACATCCAGACACAGGGCAAACACAAGTGCTCATTACACGAATGTTTGCCCTGGGCGGGATTCGAACCCGCGACCCTGTGCTCAGTAGACAGACGTACAACCAACTAGCCAAGGGGCCGAATTGTTCACCACAAACGTACCTTAGAGTACTCGCATATCTGCACGA
This sequence comes from Teleiodes luculella, assembly GCA_948473455.1. Taxonomy (NCBI): domain Eukaryota; kingdom Metazoa; phylum Arthropoda; class Insecta; order Lepidoptera; family Gelechiidae; genus Teleiodes; species Teleiodes luculella. The sequence goes on from OX419602.1 coordinate 5,393,062, forward strand.
AGCTAATATCCTCCTTCTTGAAGTGGTTGCGCAGCCGCACGTAGTCGAAGTAGCTCGGCACGCACACCAGCGTGTGGCTCATGAGCGGGTCGCGGTGCGGGGGGAGCACCTCCTTCAGGAAGTACTCGAACCGAGCCTCCACCGCTTGCAAGGGATTCGTTGCCGTAAACCTATAGCACAGAAGAAAATAATAGTACTAACCTGTACAGAAAGGACACTCCACCCCCCCGCGCCAAAATGAGTTACCGCCCGATATAGCGCCCCACGCCCCGCACCCCGCAGGCACCGCGGGACTCCGCCGGTGGTGTTCGGGGGTATTTTACATAGCGCCTAGCGCCATTGACTTGTAGTTGATATTCAAAAAGAAGTAGCTTGTCAAAACCCGTTTTCTGTAAGGAGTGACCGCCCAGTGCCTATAGTGAGGGTTAAATAATAATGCCAGTGAATAGACTAGCAATTTATACGGAGGCTTTAAAGGTCATAGCTCCCACCACTTCGTCGTTCGGCGTTTACGGGTGTCCCCCGCAAGTCCGGTGTAGCTTGATCAGTCGTACTTTTTCGACTCAAGCATAGGTCAATTAAAAAAAAAGTCGCGTATTCAACGTGTGGACATCGCTTGGTCTACGGATTTTTGAGTGATCATTAAGCACTATTTTACGCGTGTTTCATAATGTCTAATTTTACAAACTGTAAATTGGCAATCATAGCTGTCGCTGTAAGTAATTTATTACAAAACACACCTAGAACAAGTTATTACACATAACAAACTATCATAATAACTATTTTTGTATTATTACATCCTGTCTCATATTGGACTCAATTCTACCGTGCCACGCTAAAATCTCTAAATTAAAGTTGTTAGTATCTTTCATTCATATGGGAATCGAAAAAAATGGGGAGATGAATGAATTTAATTTTTAATGAATGATATTTAAAATAAGCAGCGCGGCTGTCAAATTCAGCTTAATTTAGTCGGGATGTTTTTAAATTCCAGCTAAATTAAGAGTAACATCGATGTTTGACGTCTCTAAATGTAGGTTGGCATTCACCTGTCCCTTTTCGTTCTTAAGAACGTGAAAGAGACATACATAACAACTTAAATTTAGATATTTTAGCGGCCACACAGTATTGAGCCCAATGTTGACTCCCGGGCATCGCGTGCGCGTTGGCAATGCGCTGTCAACGCGCGGCTAGCATGCGAGCAGCGAGTAGTCATCGAGTGGTCCACCCGCCGTCCGTGCGCAAGGCGTTCCGGTGCTGATACGGAGTTGATGTAGTGAGCGTATGCTCATACGATTTCATTATTCAGTGATTGAAAAACAGCCTCCGTGGTCAAGTGGTCAAAAGCTCGCCTGACGTTACGGAGGTTCCGGGTTCGAATCCCGGTGGGGAGTCGTCGAACAAGTATCACATTGTGAGACTTTCCTCAGTTTTGTTAGGACATCCCAGGATGAATCACCTGATTGCCCGAAAAGAAATGTGATTCCGTGCTTCGGAAGGCAAGTAAAGCTGTTGGTCCCGGCTACTATCTACGGATGTAATTGTTGTAGGAGCCATGTCGGAAGCATAAGGCGGTTCTATAACTCCGACACGGGTTTGCGGGGTAGGTTTATCGAAACCCACACGACAAGCAAGCAAGTGATTGAATTTGCTTGGGATATGTAGCCTAAGCGTATAATAGTCTTCGAAAGGATTACTACGCCTAGATTGCAGCAGTGTGGTTACACAAATAGACTTAAAATAAATACAATACAATACAATATTCTTAATATATTTATGTATGTATGAAATATTATGATTACCTATGGAATATTTGTGGAACCTGCAGTATCACTTGTTGGATGGTGCCAGTATCCACTGGGTTCGCCACGAGGACCTTCCCGGCGTAGTTCTGACATTTCCTGTTCATCACAGCCTTGATTTCTGGTAGCAACACTGATGAAAACACCAGAGTTTGCCTGAAAGTAAATGGCATTTGCATTGTTTATTAGCTCTTATATACTCAGCTTGATTGGTCGTACTTTTTCGACACAAGCATAGGTCAATTAAAAAGAAAACAATTTTCTCACCTATAATACTTTGCCCAACCATTGACAGCCCAGTTCCTGACTCTTGAAAAATCAGTGCCGTGAGTCTTTTTCGGTTGCAAATGGAAGTGGTCCAGGACGTGTAAGAGATGGTCCCAGTTCTGCATGAGGAACACGTCAGCCTGGTCCATGACGAGGACCTCCACGGAGGCGAGGAAGTCATAGTCGCGGTCCTCCTCGCCCTCCGCCCCTACGATCATGCGCAGCCCCAGCGGCGACGCCACTATGATGTCTGAAGAGTAGAAGTCTGTGTAAAGCTGCAACAAGAAATTATTAAAAGATAGAAAGAAGCGTGTCTAGATCGCGTCAAGTGGAAGGAAATGGTCTCTGCCTTCCTCTTCGGGAAAAAGCCGTGGCGCGTATTTATGTAAGATTTTTTTTCCAGTACAACTTTGCAACATACTCAAGAATTTGGTAGTTTGATTATTATTTATTTCTGGTTTAAGTATTTTTTGTTTAATAACACGATAAATAGAAGTACAGAGAGTGTGATCTTTCTAATAAAAAATTATAACCAAGCATAAAAAATGTAATACTTAGAAACTCAGTATTTAAATTAATTGTATTTATAGTAAAGAAATAAGTACAACAATACAACAGTTTGTTTTTGAAAAACTAATCTACACTAGAAATAAAATGTATAAAACAACAAATATCAAACCTTTAAAGTTTTTTTCGTAACAGTCATGCCCAGCCTGAAGGTATCATCAGTGTTTCCACTGAACAACAACTCGTAATCTTCAGGTTTAGGGTTCTTTCGAGGCATCACAATTTCACCACCAGTAAAATCTTCCTCAAACCTGTTCCTATTTACCACCTGCCCAGCTTCTTTCGGAACCAGGATGTCTATTATCGTTTTTACCACTCTGTAAGCTGCATCTTTAAATGGCACCATTATTATGACCTGGAATATTTAAAATAAATATAAAACCCCTCAGGTGATAACTCAGCTCATGAAACTGAACAATAATATGTATATATTTTTTCCTTTTCGTACAAATTGACTTGACAAGATGATCAACTTAAATAAAAGTAAAAAGAAAATTTGCAATTTTAAAAAGTTGCAGAACAAAAGTTGTTCAGTTTCATGAGCAGAGTTATCATCCAAGAGGTTTCATGTTATTTGATTAACACATTATACATACAGTGAAAAATAAAAAATTGCTTTAAAAAAAATTTAGAGTATCAATAATACATATTTTTTACAAACCTTTGGTCTCACTAAGCCTTGGTCTCTGTATTCATCAGACATATCAGATTTCTTAGCCAACTTAGCATTATGGTGGAGAATTTTAGTTCTAGTTTTTAACATATGATTAACAACATGAAGACAGTATGTGTATCTGATCTCTTCAGCATTGATAAAACTCCTTTCTGGGTAGTATAAGTCTTGGTAGTTATTAATTATACCAAACAGTTCTTTTTGCAGTGGAGTGAATACTTCTGTAAGTTCTAGATCTCTTTTTATTAAATTAATTTTATTTGAAGACACAATGTTACCATGTATTTGGGACTTTAAATGCAGGTGGTTAAAGTCTATATTACTAATCATGTGTGGTATAGTCCCAAGAGGAGCACATGTCTTCTCCTCCAATATACAAACTTTTGCTTTAACTTTCTTCGAAGATGTTTCAACGGGCTTTGGTATAGTAATAGATAGATTTCCAAGGACGGGCCAGGCTTTAGTTACTTGCTCTACTGAGGGTGGCGAATTAGACAAAGATACAACCAGCTCATCTCCAAGGTCATACTGAAGATGCTTTGTAAATGGATCATTGGATATGTCCTGTTCAGTCTCCATTTTATCATCAATATTTTCCTGGAAAAAAAAAGGCAGTTTAATTATGTAGATTTAATGCACCATCACAATCATTATTTTCTTTTAGTTTATGACTGACAACAGTGAGTGTGTCAACAGTGAGTCAAAGTTCTATAAAAGTTTTGCAAGGCATGTAGAGACTAGATATGAAAGATGTCCACTGCTATACAAAGGCAGAACTAATATTTGGCAATATTATTCAAAATTAATTAGGGTTAACAAGGGAAATTAGTTTAATTTAGTAGCGCAGTATCAGCGCGGATGTATTGTCCAGCCAGGAATGTACGGCCCGATAATTGGAAGCCATGGTACTATTGACTGAAACATTGGCAGAATACTGAATGTATATTGGCTTAAAGTGTATCTTTTCTATTGTCAATCTGATCTCCCATGTTTCATTTACAATGGGTCTTTTTAACATTATATTTTGGAGGAAATATATATTTTTTCACAGTATTACTTTTTCACTGAAATGTCCGGCGGTCGCCGGCTGCTGCCGCGACAAGCTTGCTACGCTCGCTTGGCTGTTATCGACATCAGTCTAACCTAACCTAACCAACCGATTTGGTTCTGGGTAGAATTATTTTTTTAAAGGGGCTGCACCCCCCTTCCCCCGCTTCAATTGACGCCCTGTGTATATGTCTAAGATTGTTCTTTCCCTGGAAGTAACCTAAAACTATATATTTATTTATTATTTTATTACACCTCTATATCCCCCACACTGCCGCTCCTCCCTACTAATGCCGCAGGTTATTAAAGCCTACCCTGCAGAATGCTAAGAAGAATCTATATTTTCATAAGTCACCTCAATTTCTTGATTTATATCATCATCATCTCCATCACTTGAATTACTACTTTCTTCTTCGTTTCCAGATTGTTTATCAGTAGCTTCCTCACCGCAATTCATGGTAATATCATCCAACAGCGACTCATTGCTAACACTTTCATTTTCACTGGAACTTTCGTCGCTTTCAGCGATAGGTCTCTTTTTAATTTTGTTATTAAAACATGACACCAGCTGGCTGTAGACGTCTTCCTCGTCTTCGCTCTCCGAGTAAGTTACTTGCTGCTGAAATTTCTGCTCTATTCGTTTCTTTTTAGCTAGTTCTTCTTCAACTTTCTGTCTGTTTTTGTACCGGTTAAATATTGCTTTCTTGTTCACTTTTTCCTCGTTCTCCTTCAACAGTTTTCTCTTCTTCTTAGTTGTTGGTTTGAGACCCCCTTTATTTTTCTTCTTACCAAAAAACTTTTTACCCTTGCTCATCTTGGCAATTTTATTACAGAACAGAATTAAAGCAATTTAATCAAACAAATCGGTTGTGTTGTTGTGAAACTGAACTGAACTGAAAGAAAACACGTGTGGATAATAACCTTTTTTTTTTGGCTAGTATTTCACTTGCGACAAAGATAAAAAACGAAGGGGACGCAGTTATGCGCAAGAGTGAGCGCGGTGTAATTGTATCTCATTCTAATGCATAACTGCGTCCCTTTCGTCTTCTGTCGCCAGTGAAATAAGGTCCTATATTATCCCTTATGGGGAAGGCAAAGGATTCAAAGCCTATGCAGCCTAGTCTTTAGTAATTTTCATTTCGTCGTTTATCGTCTTTAGTTATTTATTTGCATCCGTCCGTCCGGTGCGGTGCGGCGCCACGTCTTCAGTAGGCTTTGTCTTGCCATACTATATTATGTACGTAGTACATACTATATTTATACTGTGGTCTCACTCAGGTTCTATCAGGCTGTATGGGCCTTGATCGCTTTGCCTTTCCCGTAAGGAATAAAAGAATAAAAAAAATCAGGTTGGTTCTATCTTTGCTTGGACTCTGGCAAGTTTACGCGGGAATCGAGAGGAAATGGCGGGTTCATTGTTTCGTCCTTTTTAAAATTAGTTTTTCATGGTAATTGTGGTGTTAATATGGTGGAATTAGTGCGATAATGTGCCGTAAAAGAAGAACTAATCAATGAAAGTGAGAAATAATGAGTGGTTAGCTGTTTCTGGTTTGATACCCCGCGTTAAACTTCAGTATCATTGGAATGTAAGAACCACCCTTGCATTTCAATGATCCCGTAACAAGAAATGAAACTACTGAAGACGTTTAACATGGATGCAAGAAATGACTAAAGACGACGAAATGAAACTGAAGATGAAGACATTAAACTTAGATAATGCAAGAAACTACTAAAGACTAGGCTGTATGGGCTTAGATCCCTTTGCCTTTCCCACAAGGGAGAAAGAAACTAAAAAAAAAAAAAAAAAAAAAGGACTGGCAACTGGGCAATTTTCTTTCTCTTTTCCGAAGTTTGATTGAATTTGAGGAGTGGTTGTATTGTATTGTACGTACCTACCTATTTATTTATTTATATTTATTCATTATGAATTTAATATTAGAATCTGTATATCTGTATGTACCATTTACAGAAATACCCGCTTAGTAAAATGTTTTGCATGAACTGATTGTAGTTGTCCAGCAGTGTTGATAATGAATATTTAGTGAAAAGCCAAACAATGAACAAGTCAAGCAGTGTTATGGCGCAAAATTCTCAGATTATGGCTTCTGAGAGTGGTGTCGTGCAAACTCATGGGTCTAGCGGTCCTACAAATAATGCAGCTAAAGACAATACACGAGACACTTCAGAAGATTTACTGGATCTCAAATTGAAAGTTGAGTCACGATTGTTGTCGATGTGGAACAACGTTAAGTTTGGCTGGACTGTAAAGATGAAGACTAACTTCTCTAAAGAGTCTCCAGTGTGGTTATTAGGACGCTGTTACCATCGGAAACTTAGTCCCACTGGTTCCTTGGAGTCCTCAACAGAGATAGGCACTGAGGCCACTGCACTTCAACCTATGGATCAAATTTATGGAGAAGGAATTGAAGGGTTTAAATCAGACTTCATTAGTAGAATATGGATGACTTATAGGAGGGAGTTCCCTACAATGTCAGGCTCCTCCTTCACCACTGACTGTGGCTGGGGCTGCATGTTACGCAGTGGGCAGATGCTACTTGCTCAAGCACTAGTTTGTCATTTCCTCGGACGTTCCTGGCGATGGACACCCGAGAAGCCCATACAAAATGCCAGGGAATTTCAAGAGGACTGCTTACATCGAATTATTATAAAATGGTTTGGAGATAAGTCATCAGTGAATAGTCCTTTTTCAATTCATCAAATGGTGACACTAGGTGAAGCTCTAGGAAAGAAACCTGGTGACTGGTATGGACCAGCATCAGTAGCACATTGCATAAAGGCTGTAATGGCTGCTGCCTCTAAAGAAAACTGTGAATTTGATAACTTGGAAGTTTATGTTGCTCAAGATTCCACAGTGTACATTCAGGATGTGTACACTCTCTGTAACCTGCCACAAGGAGCCTGGAAGTCCCTAGTCTTATTGGTGCCTGTTAAGTTGGGCACTGATAAGTTTAACCTCATATATGGCCCCTGCTTGACGTCACTCCTCACATTGGACTATTGTATTGGTATAATCGGTGGAAGACCTAAACATTCTCTGTACTTTGTGGGATACCAGGATGACAGACTGATACACTTAGACCCACATTATTGTCAAGAAAGTGTGGATGTATGGCAAGCAAATTTTTCATTGCAAACCTTTCATTGCCGGTCCCCAAGAAAAATGCCAATCAATAAGATGGACCCTTCATGCTGCATAGGCTTTTATATAGCTACTCAGCATGACTTTGAAACCTTTGTCAATATTATTAAGACATTCCTAGTCCCACAAGGGGTAGCTTCTAATAATGAGTATCCCATATTTTCATTAAGCACAGGATCTCGTAGTAGTGTAATGAACCCACCTAATTTCAGATACTCAATACATGAGACAGATAAAAACTGGGTGACCCCAAATATACATGATAGTGATACGGACATTGAGTCAGAAGAATTTGTACTGGTGTAATAGCTAACATAACTACCTAGCCACTACTATGTAAACAAGTTTTAACTATATCATCTACCTAAAACCTTTCATGAATTTATATTATCGTGCTATGCAATTCCAAAGTTTCCTTATACAATTACATAGTTAAATTATTGTTAAACTGGTTCAACATACTATTGCAATTGCAAATGTACCTAATAATTTTAATTTAATCAGAAATAAATTAAAACTTAATTACTTATTATGCTTTTTCTTTACTTAGAAGATGGTGAAATAATAATTGTAAAATTACTAAGCAACATAGTTTCAATTATTATTAAATACACACAAATAGTTAGCAGTGGACAAATAGTATATTCAAATTAAATATGTATATTACATAATACACTAGTAATATAATCATACATTATTTAAATTTAAAATATTATTGCTTTAATTAAAAATTTGTGATCTCAATATTGGACTAAGAAAAATACACACCCTTTCCCTGCCACACAATAGGAGTATTTAACAATTTAGATATATCAAGCAAGCTATGTCTATGTCTGTACATAAATTACAGGTCAAGTTGCTCCATGCTAGTTTTTGTCTTTCACTGGGGGGGGATGTCTGATGAAATAGTGGACAGCATTGTAGACTAGGTGGGGAGCTATATTATGTAAGGGGTGAACCCTGCTGAGCTCATTGTGAGGGGAGCCGACAACGAAAGGGTCGGTCGCGCCAGTACCGTGCTGCGCCACAGACAGGCCACTGAGCGTGTAGCATGTGTGGTAAATGTCTCTTGGCCTGTAAATAAAAAACAATATAGTTAATTTTTTGGTAACCATTATTATTACATCACTTTGATAACATAATATCAGTGATTAATGGCAAATTAGTTTTTTAAGATAGGTAACTTACTTGTCAGGTTTATCAATTAGACCACCATCCTTAGCTTGACAGCAAATAATAATATATTCTTGTAAAGCGCCCTGGTGAAATAAGACTGTTTCCACCAGTTCCTTATTTTCTGAAAATATTACATTTTCTATTTAAAAAATATAAAAATAAATTAACCATTAATTTTCAAGATTAGTGCTTTATCCTTAAATAGATACTTGTGAATTTAAGAAGTGCATTAAAATCCTTTGCAGGTTATAGTAAAGTGCCTCAGAATTTGATTTATTTAGAGCAGTCTAATTAGCAAGGGAACATTTGGATGCTTTTGTCACATTTTTACATAACTTAAATAATTTAAATTTTACACAAAATTGTGACTGAACCAAACAAAAAACTTGTAACTGCAGTAGTTTATCTATAGAATACCTTGGGAAAGGATGACACTTATAATTGGAAATGCAGCTCCTTGCCAAAATGAATAGCAGCCATCCACAAGTTTATTGGTTCTGCCTTGGAAACCACCTTCTAGCTTCATCTGACGATTTACACTCCACCTCAACAATGCATCTATATCACACAACTGAGGTCTATTTAAGAGTGTCAAAGCTGCTATACCACAAAAAGCATATCCTCCATGAGCCTCCATTCCTGGATAGCCGGCAAATCCACCTTCATATGTTTGACAACTTACTATCCACTCAGCTGTTTTGTCAAACAGTGCATCAGTGTATATATTGGTAATCTTTGCCACACTGACAGCACAATAAGCCCCTCTAATATCTTTCTCTCCTCCCTTGTGAAGAACAAATGAGCCATCAACATCCCGTACAGTCCATAAAAACTTTTGCAAGGAACTTCTGTCTATAGAATTATAAGCTTCGTCTGTGCCAATAATACTCAAGGCATTTATAGCAGCATATGTGGTCCCAAGATGTGGCAGTTGACATGGACCACCTCCATAACCTCCATCTTCATGTTGGCAGTGTGACAGAAACTGAACTACATGAGATAAGGTTTCTTTATTTGGCATATCATTTAACAATGATAAAGAATTTAGAATCCAGTACACTATCCAGGGTCGACTCGCATCCAAACACTCATAACTTAAAGGCAATTTATGTAGCCAACTCTTCAGTACTTTTATATGCAACGATTTACTTAAAACCGGTACTTCAGGATCAACTGATGCTTTTTTTTCAAAGTTTTTAAATATTTTTAGTACCATAGCCTCAACTTCAACCTAGAAAAGTAATAAAAGTTATATTTTCTTCGTTCTTAGTCCAAAGTTAGTAGGAGAGGATAGTGATAAAAATTTTACCTGTTCAGAAGAAGTATCAGTTACCACCTTTTCAGTCTGAAAAGCTGCAGCTGCAATGTCTTCGTAACACCTAATATGATTACTCCCCATTGCTTATGAATTTATTTGATTTAAACCAATTATACGGGCGCCGCGATATTAGAGCACAATGAATTTATTATTGGACTGGCTGCCAATCGGATTAAAAATACCTATAACCTTAACTAAAATCTAGACTGCAGAATATTTGAATGTGAACAAACGAACAACACTAAATATATTCAGACTTGTTCACAACCGACACTTATTCGTAATAATACAACGATTTTCTTGTATAGATTGTTAATTAATCTGCAGTTTAAAATTATTATTATTTTTTTTTTTTTTTTTTTTTTTATGGCTTCTAGAATTAATTGTTTGGTTGTTGATTTGATTGAAGTTTTTTAAATTTTTGCCAAATGGAAAGGCATAGGTACTAAGTCATACATCCTAATCATAAATTATATTATTATTATATTTTTACTTCTTTTTCTGTTATGGCTGGTTTACACGTATTAAGTGACGAAGTAATTAACTAAATTTTAACTTGATTTTAACTTAATTCTTGCGTGTAAACAACCACTTAAGAGCTCTTTAGTCGCAAGTGGTAAGTAAACGATTTAGTGGTTAAGTGAACAAGTGAAATAGAATCTAGTCTATTTTTGATTAAGTAGCCGCGCCTCCCGCACCGCTTGCATTCCCCGGTAGGCGTGGCTTTCTACTAAACTGTCATTTAGTTACGTGTGAACTCAACAATTTAGTGAAGTACTTAAGTAGTACAGTGAACTAAAGAGTGCATAAGTTAGACAAGCGTGTAAACGATCGGTTACTTAAAATTAAGTTAATTTTAACTTAAAATTTAGTTAACTACTTAACAACTTAATACGTGTAAACAAGCCATTACTGGCGGCGCTCGCTAGTGTCTGTCACTTTGTTTTTTTTTTTTTTTTTAGTTTCTTTCTCCCTTATGAGAAAGGCAAAGGGATCTAAGCCCATACAGCCTAGTCTTTAGTAGTTTCTTGCATTATCCAAGTTTAATGTCTTCATCTTCAGTCATTATTTCTTCAGTTTCATTTATAGATGGGCAACGACCCGGGTTATAACCCTCATGAGAGTAATAACCCATTATTGCCCATTATCGCCCGGGTTAAAACCCAAACAGGTGGGCAAAAACTCAAATACACTAATAATGGTAATTCAAGTGTCTATTATTGCAATAAACATATGAATATACACGAAAAGCATAGTTTAATTTAAAAAAATAGCCTACTACACTCGTAACAAAGGTAACTGAAGATTTTACACTAAATTATCCCTACTTATATTATAAATTTATGCAAAAGGAACTGTGTCAGTCTGTTTGTTACGCTTCCACGCCAAAACCACTGAACCGATTTTGATGAAACTTGGTACAGCACCAGAATAGACCTTGGGGAAGGACAAAGGCTACCTTTTACCGCGGTAAAATACCTTTTTCCCACGGGAAAAATGATAGCGCAGCATGAAAGTCACGATGAAACTTGGCACAGAGATAGAACGGACCTAGGGGATGGATATAGGCTGCCTTTTACCGCGGGAAAATACATCATTCCCACGGGAAAAATGGTAGAGAGGGCGGATTATTTTGATGAAACTTGGTACAGAGATAGAATAGACCTTAGGAAGGATATATTCGTGTAGTTTTGAACTTTTTTGTTTTTAGCCTAAAAATGACGAATAATAATTTGAGGTCAGAATTGGAAAAAATGGCCGATATTTTGATATTATTGCTTTTCAAATGATTGCTTTGAAAGTCGATATCTAAGGCTCCCAGTGGTGTCCAATGATTAATCTGAGGTAAAAAATGGTAAAAATGCCCGCCAGTAACTATGTACATTTTTGTTTCTGAACGGATTGCTTTCAAAATAGATATCTAGGGTCCCCCAGTGGCTGCCATTTTAAACTATTTTGTTTCTCAACGGATTGATTTCAAAATTGATATCTAAGGTCCCCAGTGGTCTCCGATGACGAATCTGAGGTCAAAATTGGAAAAAATGGCCGCCATTTTGAACTCTTTTCTTTCTGAACTAATTACTTTCTTAATCGATATCGGATAGTATTTAACCGTACCTCAAATTATTCTCTTGTTCCACCTAATATACTAATTGTGCACCAAAATAATACGCAAACTTGAGACTTCTTGAGTTAATCAATATTGAAAAATTCAAAACTACAGCGGTCGCCGACCGCTGCCCCGGCACGCTCGCTCGGCTCCCTTCGCTCTGTTATTGACATCAGTCTAACCTAACCTAACCAACCGATTCGATTCTGGGTAGATTTGTTTTTTTACCCCCGAAACGAAACGAAGACATGAAACGAAGCGGGGGAACATGCAAGATTAGTATTTTTAGTGCACGAATAATATATTTGTTGTAAGATTCGATTTTTTGGTTAACAGAAAATTATTTTCCATCGATATCTAGGGTCCCCCAGTGGCGTCACATGATGAATCTGAGGTCGAAATTGGAAAAAATGGCCACCATTTTGAAGTTCTTTGTTTCTGAACAAATTGCTTTCATAATCGATATCTAGGGTCCCCAGTGTACGTCACATGATGAATCTGAGGTCGAAATTGGAAAAAAATGGCCGCCATTTTGAACTTTTTTCTTTTTGAACGAATTGTTTTCAAAATTGATATCTAGGGTGTGACTGATGAAGAATCTAAGGTCAAAATTGGAGAAATGGCTGCCATTTTGAACTTCTTTTTTTCTGAACGAATTGCTTTCAAAATCGATAGGTCCCCAAAGTTATTCAATAACGAATCTGACGTTAGACTTGAAAAAATAGCCGCCATTTCAAACTTTTTTGCTAGATTTTCATTCCCAGTAGTCTATAGACTCTAACAAATCTGACGTCAGAATAAAATTTTCCCAACCCCCACACTAAGAAAAGAAAGTACAAAAAAGCAGCCATTTTTTCAATTTTGACCGAAGATTCGTCACCGAACACTACTAGGGACCCTAGATATCAAATTATCAACTTTGGAAGTAATCCATTCAGAAACAAAAAAGCTCAAAATGGTGGCCATTTTTTCAATTTTGACCTTAGTTTCTGCATCAAACACCACTGGGAACCCTAGATATCTATTTTGGAAGCAATCGGTTCAGAAACGAAAGAGTTCAAAATAGCGGCCATTTTTTCCAACTTTGCTCTCAGATTCGTCATCGGACACCGCTGGGGACCCTAGATATCAATTTTGTAAGCGATCCGTTCAGTAACAAAAAAGTTGAAAATAGCGACAATTTTTTTCCAATTTTGTCCTCAGTTCCGTCATCGGAGACCACTGGGGACCCTAGATATCAATTTTGAAAGCAATCCGTTCAGAAACAAAAAAGTTCAAAACGGCGGCCTTTTTATTATAATTTTGACCTCAGTTTCGTCATTGGACATCACTGGAAAGAACCCTAGACATTAATTTTGAAAGCAATCGGTTCAAAAGCGAATAAGGTTTTAATTAAATTTATAAGCGGTATAAGGTAGCCTTTATACATCCTGAAAGTCTATACTAGCTACCTCTGTGCCAAGTGTCAGCAAAACTTTTAAAGTGCTCCACTATTTTTCCCATGGGAATATTTTTTTCCTGCGGTAAAAGGTAACTTTCCATCCCCAGGATATATTCTATCTTATTGCCAAGTTTCATAAAAACTTTTTCGCCCCTCAGCTTCGTTTTTCCCGTGGGAATTAGATATTTTCCCGCAGTAAAAGTTAGCCTATGTCCTTTTCCAAGGTCTATTCTATCTCTATACCAAGTTTCATCAAAGTAACTTAGCCCTGATTTGAGTATCATTGATATCAGCCCATAAACGAAAACAATGAAAATTATTTCGATTTTTAACATTGAACTTTTCAATTTGAAGCGGCGCTAAACTGATGCCGAGTTTGTATGTGTGACTAATTATCATAAATTAACAAATCCGATTGTTTTTTTCTTCATTTTTCATATTTCTGAGTTTTTGCCCACCAAAAAAGTAGATAATGGGTTATTACTCGGTCTTTGGGTTTTAACCCAGTTATAACCCGGGCGGAATGAAACGGGCAAAAACTATTGCCCATCTCTAGTTTCATTTCGTCGTCTTTAGTCATTTCTTGCATCTATGTTAAACTTCTTCAGTAGTTTCATTTCTTGCTACGGGATCATTGGAATGCAAGGGTGGTTCTTACATTCCAATGATACTGAAGTTTAACGCGGGGTATCAAACCAGAAACAGCTAACCACTCATTATTTTCACTTTCATTGAATAGTTCTTCTTTAACGGCACATTATCGCACTAATTCCACCATATTAACACCACAATTACCATGAAAAACTAATTTTAAAAAGGACGAAACATAAACCCGCCATTTCCTCTCGATTCCCGCCCGCGTAAAACCCCCTAGTGTCACTTTGTATTTTTTTCTTATTTTGGCGTTATTAATTTTTTATTTTCCTCATTTTTTTAAAAGTCCCATGCCATGCATGCGTTGCATAGTTTGCATTGCGTGAATTTGCGTGTTTGCGTGAACTTGCGTGCCTCTGTCTGGCTCTGTTTGGCAAACACGGCACGCGTGTGAAGAAGCCGGCATTTTACAAAAACTTGCTAACAAGAAGACCACTTGACTGACACAAGGCATTTTGCCTATTCATCCTTGTCGAATGCGTGAAATAGACAAGGATGAACAGCGCAAAATGACGTGCTTGTGTCAGTCACGTGGTTTTTAGGGTGATATTTCACGGTAGTCAAAGACACAAGATGAAAGGGACGCAGTTATGCGCAAGAGTGAGCGCGGTGAATTTGTATCTCATTCTAACGCATAACTGCGTCCCTGTCGTCTTCTGTCGCCATTCAAAGCCTTTGATTTACCTTGTTTACTTTGACCGACCAAGTTCTGTGACTTTGATCATGCTTGAATCTAGAATAAAATTTATTATATAGGTACCTAATATATTACTCCATAGGTACTCTTGTTTTATTCCATAAAACAACATACTTGGCTGAAACATACCTACTAAAATGACTGATGAGAGCAATAACATTTCAGCCAAGTCCTGGGCTCGAGCAGCTGATTCTATCAACAAAGTTAGAAATTTATCAGACAAAAAGAAATATTATCATAATTTTTATCCTAGACACAAAATAACAGAGCTTTTTATTTCAGGTGGGATTTATGGACGGAGCAGCTGATGGTCAAAAGGCTATGTTTCAACAAAGTTTTGATACTGGTTATAGACAAGGATTTGATTTTGGTGTAAAATTGGGAATCAGGGAAGCAGGACTTAAGTAAGTCAGTGTATTAAAAAAAAATGTGTCTTAAGTTCCACTTTACCATGTTCTTTAATACTAATAAATTACTTACTCTTAATGTTTCAGTTTTGATAGAAAAGAGGAATCTGCAGTAATACAGTTGAGAGATCCAAGAAAAATAAATTGCCTGATTTGTTTAGATAGCTCTAAAGCACAAGACAATACAGTAAATTTATACAATCAGCAAAAGGAAAACAATAATAAGTATATACAAAGAGGATAAGAACAATAAAAAACATCGATTTAACTATCTATTAGCCTTATGATTAATTAATAATGTAAATAAAATCTGAACAAAACAAACTACAGCCTTGGCTTTTTCTCTGGTGGAGGTTTCATATTTTCCTGTTTGATCTCTTGTTTGATGTCACCAATAGCAATGTTCCCATTGGGCAAGTCTGAGCTAGTCGAGTCTACTGGCTCCTGTTTAATAGTTACATTGCCTATGTTGTTGCTTTCTGCTGGTTTGTCTGTAGGTTTCTCAGCAGCATTTTCAGTTTTAACAGTTACTCCATTGGTCTGAAAGTAAATCATATTTTCAAACTTCAAGTCTATTGTAAAGGGCATCAACACATACTTTTATGTAATATCTGATTATATAATTGATGTACTTTTATGATGTTCTTGTTTTTTAAATTAAGTATATGTTTAATAGGTTTCACATACCTGGCTTGGAGCAGGTTGAGTCACAGGCAGTGGGAACTGTCTAACCAACTCTGCTAGTAACATGTCTACCCTCTGCCTTTGGAACAAGGTTGATGGTTCCTCTTTGGGTGTAGTAGAAACTTCTTTAGGAGCTGACTGGCTTGAATTATATGGTCCTAATCCTTTATTGGCCTTGAAGTCCCACCAGTAACCTTTACTTGGATGGTACCGTGAATATGACATGGTTTCCTCAAATGAACATTGTAAGTGATGTACAGCTGAAAGCTGGAAGTAAATAATTGATCACATTATAGTAAAGCAATAGCAAATTAAAGCCTGAGCAAAGAAATAAAAATCCTGCTCTGGGGGCGCCACATGTATATTTTTATATTAATGGCAACAATTTCCATTATAAAATTAGTGCCATTGAAATTCCGCAATATGGCGAGGTTTTTTATTGATGATCAGGCTTTACATACTTTCAATCCCCTTTTCAAAATCTGGTGAATTTTCTCCATCTATTTTGAAAAACCATTGCAAATTTATGTAAGTAAATGTACATACCAGCCTAGAATTAAGTACACTAGCCAAATCCGGAGCTTGATACACAATACCAGCAATAATGTAGTAGTCCGCTAGTGGAGTGGCATGAGTAGAATTGTGACGGTGTTGTTTACGGATCACATACAGAATTGGTTCTTGCACATGCAATAATATGTATTCTAATCCGGTCATATTCCTGAAAAGGTGAAGATTGAATAAAAACACACTTGCTATGGCAATTTAAAACCGGTTAAAATTGGCCGACAGTGTTCAACCCGCACAGAATTTGACTGTTCCTTTGTAATTCAGACCTCAAGAATAATAAGGTAAGATACTAACTGCAGTTGATCCATACTCAGTCTTTGCATTTTTACAACTTCATTGTTACAGGTTCGATCGAAAAATGGGTTTGATCTTTCGGAAAAGTAATCCATGATGTTTGAAGGATTTAAGAGTGGAATCCAAGCTGAATCGTGCCAAGAGAGGCCAAGAGGATTTTCTGCTGCCATAGGCAGGGTCCCCATTCTTGCTGGCATCATCTTGGAAATGATTGATTACTTCTACACTTCAACGTGCCTGTATGTAAGTCTAAAGAGAAAAATAACTTTAATAAATTCCTTTAATTTACAGATAGGTAAAAGAAAAAAGTAAAGCAAGTTTACTGTTCGTTGTCACAAATTCACAAGATTCACAAAATCAAAATAGTACTACTATTTCACTGGCGACAGCAGTGGTTGGAAACTCCATAGAAGAGAATTTTAGTATGAATCTGGCTCCCAACCCACAGAAACAAACCCAGTGTTTACGACAATGCAGACTAATTTCTATCGTAGTAGGTTTGTAGTTCTTATATTATAGTCTTAGAACTTTGTATAATACAGTTAAAAATTAATATATAAAGAATATTGATAAAATATTAAAATAGAGTTGTTATTGATGCCTTTAAGTATAATTTTATTATAAATTCTTAAATACTTATAAAACAATAAAATAGTTTTGGAAATAATATGACAATGTGTCTGGCAACACAGACAAAATGTCCGCTGGCCTGCGTTGTTCTTTGTGAGTTTTTATATCGTCTGTTTTTTCAATTTCTACAGTATTTCTTCGCGTTGAGTTTGAGATTTGGTCAGATAGTCAACTTCAGTTATCTTCTCCGTGTATTGTGCTGGTTTTAGTGAGACAGGACTCATTATAAACAAATTGACTCTTCGTTTTAGTTGTGTGTGCATTTATAGTATAAATCATGGGTGATGCTCACAGAACTTGTGAAATTTGCCATATACAAGAACGGTACAGTACTGAAAAGGTGTTTTATGCAAGATTTCCATTAGATGAAAACCGGTAAGTAGTATAACCTCAAACACGTACCTACTATGCAACGTGAAATCATTTATTATTTTACCTTTTATTATTAGCTATCTGTAAATTAAACCAGTGATGTCGTGCAATTATTTCTACGTTTCGTCACTTCATTCATCATCTTGTTGACGCCTCGCAGGCGCGCCTAAGACCTGGGCGCGCCGCAGGCGTCACAACTATACATCCAAGAGCCTAGAAGTTCTAGTATTTCACAGTTCACTGTTTTATTTGTTACAGGTGTAAGCAGTGGGTAAAAGTAGTTGGCAAAGAAGATTTAGTACATGTGCCAATTGAAAAGTTACATGCATTAAGACATGTTTGTGAAAAACATTTCCAGAAACGGGATTTTACAAAATCCAAAACCCGCCTCGAAAAACGTGCTGTACCCAAGCTCAATTTAACAGCAACGCCTTTAACTGATGATCAGCTGTCTGAATTTCCATTGCATATAGGTAAGTATTAATAATGTGCTAGTATAATTTTCACTCCCTATATTGATTAATTTTCAAATAATTTAACATATTATACAATTCTCTCTCGCTCTCTCTCAGGCAGTGCAATGCATGCACTATACAAATAAGAGAACAATATAATTATATTACATTACTATCCGTGCAGTCGAATGAATTGAATAAATTTTTACATGCAATTATGTTAACATTTTAGAACCCATGACCCTGACCACTCCGATTCAGCCTTCTTCAAGTTTAGGCACAGTAAAAATCTCATCAACAAGCCAAGTAGAACCATCCACCAGTGGCCGGATCCAGCTGCCTCATTCTGAACGTTGTAAATCAGGTTAGTTGGATTTTTATTTTATTGGAAACTAGCGGCCCACCCACGGCTACGCCCGTGTTATTTTCGTGTGTACCATGCATATATTCTTTTATATTATACATTATACATATAAACCTTCCTGTTCTTCTGTGGCGATGACGTGGAAACACTGCTTCATGTACTATGTGAATGCAATACACTCATCACCAAGAGCAGTCGGGAACTGGGTGGACCTCTATTGGCCCCTGAAGAGGCCCGGGCTCTGAGCCCAACGTCCATCGTCAGCTTCTTCAAACTATAGGGTTGGACGAGGCTACTTAAAATGCGAGGGGCTGACTACAACAGATCTGCAAAGGTTGCAGTGGTCGTTGGGACTGGATTGACCCAACCCCTTTTACTCAAATCATAAATCATACCCTTCCTCTTGAAACAAAGACAAAAAAAAATGCATCAAAATCTGTTTTTTCAATTATTATTCGACCGGGATCAATTCCCAAACTGTATATAAATTTTTTTTTATACCTGAAATTGATGACATGGTTCCTAAGAACAGATCTTTGTACCTATGTCTTATAATTTCAGACTTGCCTATACTGACGCATCAACCTCAGATACTTGTGACAGCAACAAGCCAACTCGAACCTGTACCATCTACCAGTAGTGGCCACATCCAGCCACTAGATTCAGAACATTGTAATACGCTTTTCAGAAATACTGTGTATTTTACATTATGTAACAATGTAAATAAATTTCTCTGTAACAATGTAAATAAATTTCTCATTTCTAAATCTCTATTTTATTGTTTATTTTACATAACCCGAAAGTAAAATACGGTAGAACAACCTTACGCACAGCTCTATTTAAGCAGAACTATCGATATCGATGTAAATAAGGTTATCACCCCGCCTCTATTTTTGACAGCTGTCAAATAATGGTAGGAAAATCTGAAAGACGTATTGGTAGAACAAAGGAACTGGCTTCATACTAAATGTAAATTTCAATACGCAGTATGAAAGTGACGTCTCTTAAAACGTAGTGGTTTATATACTCATTGGGCGACAGCGACAAAAGACGAAAGGGAAGGGACGCAGTTATGCGCGCAAGAGTGAGCGCGGTGTATTTGTATCTCATTCTAACGCATAACTACGTCCCTTTCGTCTTTTGTCTTTGTCGCCAGTGAAATAGGTGCCTATCAGGATTTTAAGGTGACAATAATGTACAAACCAATAATTCGTGTCCCGAGTTTGCACTCTTCTTCACTCTTCTCTTCTTTTCTTGCCGGCCCGATATTCCATGTACATGATTTTGAAATAGGTACCTAAGGTGTGCGCATTTCTGTAGGCCCACCATAGGCCCAATACGTAAGAAGTGACAAGCTCGAGAAGCTGTCAAACGCGACATATTTACAGAACTAATATGGCTCTAATGTCACTATGTCGCGTTTGACAGCTTCTCGAGCTTGTCGTGGGGCCTACTGGCTGTGCTTTCTGGCCAGTATAGGCTATTTGACAATGCGAAAAATAAAGTATTAATTACTGTAATCAGTATGTAATGTAAGTTTAAAAATGGATATTTACTATGGGAAGTTGAAAATAATAATTAATTTATGTAAAAATCCGTAAATAAAAATGTATTTTTTTTGGCGTTTGTCACGTGACTCAAAACGCTCCTGTTTGGTCGGGTATAGGACATATTATGTCACTAGCCAGTAAACATCGCTTTCTACTTAAGCAACTTGTAGTAGTAGTACTGGCTAGTGACGTCACCAATGCCATTGCGACGCCATATTGTCAAAGTAGCGTTTTGGCGCGCTACTTAAATATTGAATTTTTATTTTGATATTTTTCAGGAAATATGTACCAGAATTAAAAAATACAACTATTACTGGGATCCACAAACTCTACTGAATAATAAAAAATATATTTTAAAAACCAGTCAAATAGCCTATTGTATAACCAATACATGAAATCCTTTGCACAGTCGCCTGTAAAGTGGGATCAGTCAAGAAGGGTTAAAATAAAAACCTGCTCTGGGTGCGCCACGTATATATTTTTACGACTATGGTAACAATTTCCCTTATAAAATTAGTTCCTTTGAAATTCCGTAATATAGTGAGGTTTTTTATTTCTCTGGTCGGGCTTTATGATGGATAGCTATCGTTTGGTACGGCACACAAATTATTGGGTCGTACATTATTACCGTACAAAATTTAACAAGAAATCGATCGATCAAAAACAATCATTTTTTTCTCTAACCGAGTTCCGATCCGATCCGAGTTTCAGTCAGTTTAGTTGAGTTTATGTTATGTATTTGTGTTTATTTCTTTTCAGTCATTATTTCCAAATAAGTAATACCTGCTGTGTGTGTTTCCCCAGTAAATATGACAAATCAAACGGTGGAAACGATTAAACCCATGCAACTGGATGCCTATAATAATTTTGTAGAAGATTTTAATAAGCTCTCTTCGTACAGCCGCAAAGCTGAATCGGAACTAAAGAATAAATATATGCAGTGGGTATTGTTTTTTACTGGTTTATTATATTACCTGGTTATAACCTAATGCACAGCCAGTACATAATACCAAATAGTAGCAGCACATGCGGCTGGATGGACCACGTAATTAATTCTTTAAAAAACATAATACAAAAATTTTTTTCCCTCCGTACTTTAGAGGTGGGTTCCACCTTCCCCCCACCCCTCCTGACCGCCCCCTACTCCCTTAGTACCGCTGTATAATAAAGAAAACCCGTTTTTTTGTCTTTCAGTTTACCACCATCCACATTTGGAAGTCTTTTCTCCTTGTTAGTGCAAAGAGTTATGAAGCAAAGGTATAGAAAGTCACCTTCTATATCTTGCAAATATTATGATATTTATAAGAATGTATCAAAAGAACACACTGGAAACAAAATTATACAGTAAGTTTACATCCTTATACCCATAACTCCTGTCTTATCATGTCACTCAACAAGCTGATACAGAAACAAGGTCGACTAAGCGGCCTGTTCAGTGACCCAAGCCCCTCAGTGGGAACACATGGGATCTTATTGATGATGTTAACAATATTACTTAATAGCTTTCTGCCAAGGCTCCGCCCGTGTTTTCAGTTTTTCCCATAGCAATGAAGAAAGTCCCTGCTGTTAAAGGTAGCCTTGGTTCTTTCTTTCTTAAGGTCTATTTTATCTTTGTACCAAGTTTCATCAGAGTCAGTTCAGTAGTTTCGAAACCTATTATTAGGAATTATTGGGTAATTTTTTTAAAGGTATAGGTTTTTACACCTTGTAAAAAAAATGGCCTAAATTATTTACATTGTTGGAGTTTTAGTAAGAATCCCTTACATTTTTAATTTAATTATAGTCTATTTTACCTGGGGAGCCGGGGATAGTGTAGCTTCCCAACATTGAAAGAATTTTTAAAATTGGTGGTAACGATTTTTCAGTCATCAGACTTAGTAAGTTAATAATTTATTAACCTGCTGGATTTAGGTAGCACAGATATGGGTTATTTATAATTTTTAAATAGTACACATTAGAATAATAAAAAAACCATATTATAAGCTCCTACATTCTATGAAAACTTTTTACTGGCTTGGTCTTATAAACAATTTTTTTTACAGTTTAGCTGATAGCCAAGGAATTAGTCCAGCTTTATTTGCAAGATCCTTATTGCAGCATGTATATGGGGACTCCACAATGGCTAAGAGATGCATGAAAGATACCAATCTCATTGAAGATCCAGATTTAGCATATGAAGTATATTTGGTAATTAATTTTTTCACTATATTTTAATTTATCTCTTGGTTTCAGTGTTAGTTAGTTAGTTCATCGGGCTATTATCCGCAACTCGACGTCAAACGCGCCTATTTTGCATATTGGTTTCAGTGTATTATAATATATAGCTAGCTTTCCGCCGCGGCTCCGCCCGCGTTAACAGTTTTTCGCGTGGGAATGAGGCATTTTCCCGCGGCAAAAGGTAGCCTATGTTACTCAGGGTGAACGTAGCTTTATAGTGGTGAAATAATTTTTGAAATCGGTTCAGAAGTTTTTGAGTTAATTCATTACAAATATACACACAAAAATACAAATCTTTCCTCTTTATAATATTAGTATGATTATAGCTCGATTTATTTTTCATTAAAAAATAATATTATTTTCAGGGTGTCATGAATGATAACCAGTATGGACCATATTCAGATGTAATAAAACAGTAAGTAACATTGAAATGGGATTAGTTTTTTGTTCATAATTATTATACAGATACACACTTACTTATCTAATAAAATAATATTCTACTCTCTCTGTTGCAGATGCATTGGACAGGAATATGAAACAAAATTGCAATATAAGTTGCAAGATATGAACATCACATTTTCGGATGAAAATGAACTGAGGCTAAGAGGATATGATAAAACTCCCGACTTCAAACTAGATGTTCCAATAGCTGTAGGGGATTTCATTGTCCATTGGATTGAAAGTAAAGCCCTCTTTGGAGATGAAGAGAATCATTCCATGTACCTAAATGAACAATTCACAAGCTACTACAATAGGTTTGGGACAGGCATGGTGATATACTGGTTTGGATATCTTGAAACATTAGAAAGAACACCTGAGGTGAACAATATGTTTATCTTAAATACTCATTTTCCTTCTAAAGAAGATATAACAATGTTTGACTTCAATGCAATTTATCCATACAGCCAATATCTTAGACAATCTTCTTCAGCTTATGGAGTATTTGAAAATTCTTGACAGTAAAGATATTGCTGCAAGAAATTCTGATTTATGCCAGGTCATTGGCCTTCAAGTTCATACAAAAGCAACTGCAGTCCACAGCAGGAATTCCCTTCAATCTGTGGTAAAACATAAACTAAAAGTAATTTAAAACCTTGTCATATTGCAGAATTATAATGAAACAATTTTATAAGCGAAAATAGTTGCCATAGTCGTAAAAATATACATGTGGCGCCCCCAGAGCAGGTTTTTTATTTCTTTGGTCAGGCTTTAGTTAATTAAAGCCTGACCAAAGAAATAAAAATACTGCTCTGGGGACGCCACATATACAAAAACACATGTATACGACTGGCAACAATTTCATTTATTAAATTAGTTCCGCAATATGGCGAGGTTTTTTTATTTCTCTGGTCCGGCTTTATATGTTCGAAATAATTACTTGCCACTGTGAAATCAAATCATTTTGTCGCTGTGCATCTTTAATAAACAGTCCATGTAAATGAATGTGTACAATATTGTTTTACTTCTTTGAGAGATTGTCAAGAGTCAACTTCCACTTAGGTAAAGCCACAGAATAAATATAGTATGTACTGTGCAACTGTGGCAAAGCCTGACCAAAGAAATAAAAAACCTGCTCTGGGAGCGCCACGTGTATGTATATTTTTGTTTAAGAATTTTCCTTATAAAATTAGTTCCCTTGAAATTCCGCAATATGGCGAGGTTTTTTAATTCTCTGGTCGGGCTTTACTTTGTTCCACGCTTTATTCCTGTGGTCGGCTGTGTGTGGTAGGGAGGGCATGGTCATTGGTCATTCATGTCATGCTCATGCCCACAGAACACTATTACTACTCTAACTCATGCCTCTAATATACGTACGAGTAGCCTTTATTTTGTTAACCCCTAGCCCTACCAGATAAATAAAAAATGGTGAGCCGTCACATCACAGGACGCCTTGCTGTTGTGAAACTTTGAAAGTAAAGTTAGTTCGTCGTGACTGCTTCAAGTGGTTTTACTGGCATTTCTCAAGCTCGCTAGATGGCGCAGTACAAGATGTATCATACGAATATACACTTTATTAGTGGTATGTACTTAGAGAATAGTTTTTTTTTAGTAAATATACCGTGGCGAACGACGCCTGCTCGCCACGGTCACCCACCCCATCCACCACGCCAATAATCAGTTTTACCTGTGGTTTTACCCGTACGAGCAAGAAATGAAACTTACACCGACTAGGCTGTATGGGCTTTGAACCCTTTGCCTTTTCCATAAGGGATAAAAAACTTAAAAAAAAGTGTAAGGCACCTATTTCACTGGCGACGAAGACATGAGACGAAAGGGACGCAGTTATGCGTTAGAATGAGATACAAATACACCGCGCTCACTCTTGCGCATAACTGCGTCCCTTTCGTTTTTTGTCGCTGTCGCCAGTGCAATATGCATAAATTTGACAGTTTTATTCACTCACTCACTCACTCACAATCACAATTTCACATTGTTTGTTTGTTTGTTTGATTTTTTTATTGTTTGTTTGGATTTGTATCGTGCTTGTATAAAATAAAAGTGCGTGCGTTTTAAAAATGAGTGTAAACAAGCCTGAAGATGCAATCAAAGAGAAGGTGTTGAATTTTGCTAAAAAAAATCCCAAAGGAATATCAGATAAAGACATTACAGCGGCAATGCCAGAACTATCATCTGCAGAGTTGGTTCCAGTGATCAATGCATTACTGCAACAAGGTTATATTGATATTTATAACCAAGCTGGCGTTCTAATATACAAGTAAGAATTTTAATCTAAAAAACAACGTGAAGAGGACTATTTTGATATTCTAACCTAATATTTAAATTATTGTTTTTTAGGTTAAAAACACAAACTAGTAAGCAAGCTGTAAAGGGAGCAGATAATGAAGAAAAAGTTGTGTACAACTTGATAGAAGAGGCAGGAAACAAGGGTATTTGGATCCGTGATATCCGGATCCGGTCTAACTTGGCCAATACACAGCTAACTAAAGTATTGAAAAGTTTAGAAAGTAAAAAACTTATTAAAGCTGTCAAATGCGTTAACGTAAGTTGATTATTATAGCGATAGTTTAATGTTAATTAAACAAGAATAACATTATTATTTTCCTTAGTATCTGGTAAAATGAAGCATGTAATTCTAAAAATATATACCTAATAAGAACTGCTCTCAAATGAAGGATCTTATTCATACTAATGTTTGCCAATTACTGTTCCAGGCTTCAAAGAAGAAAGTATACATGCTATATAATCTTGAACCTGACAGGTCCATATCAGGTGGAGCATGGTATCAGGACCAAGATTTTGAGTCTGAGTTTGTGGATATTTTGAATCGCCAGTGCCTAAGATTCTTGCAGCAGCGTGCTGACAAGATCAAGAATAACCCCAGAGGACCCATTGTTGGCCGAGCACAAAGCTATGCCACTGCTGCTGAAGTGCAAAAATATATCACTGATTTAGGAATTAGTAATGTAAGTGCATTCTATTTTAGTAAGTTACAAGCTTGTATTAAGGGTTTAAATTTAAAGTATGGGTAGATCCAAATTAGTGTTTTAAAATTATTTATTTGTTTTCTTAGGTAAAACTAGAAGTGGAAGATGTTATAACAATTCTAAACACACTTGTATATGACGGTAAAGCTGAAAGTAGCATATATCCTGATGGCAGTAAGGTGTACAGAGCCATTGAGTCGCTGCTGCCTGCACCCGGCATAGTCCAAGTTCCCTGTGGCGTCTGCCCCCTCATCCACAAGTGTTGCTCAACAGGACTTATTACACCACAAGATTGTGTTTACATGAATGACTGGTTAGAAATTTAATGTGAAAAATAAATTAACTAGTAAAATACTAATATTGTTTAAGTTGCAGGTTCTATTGTAAATAAAAAATATTTTTAAAAACAAAGTTTATGTATTTACACTATAATCCTAACTACTACAGTAAATAGTATTACACCATGAATGATTAAGATTTTTATAGGGGTACATTTTTTAATATCCTATTTTTTTCTTATCATTCTCAGAAACACTGCTACATCAGCAATATTTGCTGCTGTTGAACATTATTCGCTCCCATAAATTGTTATACAATTTTGCTATCTCTACATCACAATAATTATAATCATAAAAATTTATAACAACAAAAAATGCCATTTGTTTTGTAATATGCTGAAGTGGCAGGTGACTGGTAAAAATAATATAAAAATAAATGTTTGGTTACAAAAACTCACAGTAATTGCGATTTGATCTAATATTAGTTTTAATTAGGTTCCTATATTCAAACAATCCATACGTCATATACATAATATACAATGCTTGTGACACTTCAAAATAAACTTCTAAAATTATTCTCAATATTATGTAGAGCATCTGAGACTATAGCTGGTGGTCTTCGTTGTTTTGGTGCTTTGTCTGTACTTTCATCATCATCATAAATTTTGTTGGTGTAACTATTAGCAAAGACAGAGCTAAACACATCCATTTGGATGTAGTTGAGAGACTGAAGTATAATTCCTTTGTTAGGGTAAGGCATCACTGTAACTGGAGGGTTAACATGCTCAGTTCCGGTGATGGTTGTCTGTGCAGTAGGGGTTGGTGTTGCTGGTTGGCTGGGGGCCTCTACGGGCTTGGGTGACTCATCTGCTGGCTCTTTTGGTAAGCTGGGTTCTTTTATGACTGGTGGTGGTGTTGTGGGTTTTTGTCCACCTAGAAAACATTTCATAAGTTAATAATGAATAAAAAAGTATATTAATTATTGTATTCTTAAAATAAATTTCTTACTTATTGAATAAATGATTCGCTCCATTTCTCTCAGCTGTGTTTGTTGCTGCTGCACTGTGAAGTACAGATCTGTTATGGTGCTAGTAATGTGTTTCATTTCTTCAGCTTTCTTAGCTTCTTTGGCTGCTTCTTTATTGCTTTGCCTGGAATAAAATATAACATTAGGTCAGAGAATCATCTTCAGCTGGGTTGAAAAAATATTACATTAGGTTAGAGAATCATTCTTCGGCTGGGTCGAAAAAAAATAACTGATTTTAAAGTCTGAATGTATAAAATAATGTTTTTTACCTATTATATTCAACAATTAATAATCCAGCACCAATTATGAAAATAACAGATTCACCAAGTAGATTGGCTCCCAGTTCAATAGCCATCTCCTGACTAAGGACTGGTATATTCACAGGTCTCCCCAAGTTCAAAATCCACATCTTTGCCTTAACCTCACACCAGTTGTAGACTAAAAATAAACAAAGACACATGATGAAACTGCGACGATTTTATTAGTATTTATCTGCTATTTTATTAAAGTACTTAAGTAAAGAAATTGCACTTACATTGAGCTGGAGGCATACAAACATAAGTCCTGAAAAATGGACTATTTTTGGCTCGTTCTTTGCACATATTCGCAATGGGTTTGCTTATCTGTTTTATTAGCAAAACAGATAGTTTTGCAATGGGAAATGCTCCAACAACCATGTTTTAAATTTCCAAAAGCTGTAACTCAATAATTTTCTCGTCTTTTAAAGAAAATCGATCTAAAACGTAACCGATCGATGGCCTTGCGCCATGAAGTTGACATTTGAGTGACAGATCCGTGGTGACAGACGACGGACGACAGATAGTTGTTGTTATTTTTCCCAAAGGGAAAGGCAATAGTACTTTCAAATTCAAATTCAAATTATCTTTAATTGCAAGAATACAGTACAAAAGATCTTAAAGTTAATTATGTCCAAACAATGTATTCAGCCTGCATGCAAGCGTGCAAATATTTATTGCTAACTAAAAATTTATAGCTCTGTATGTCAAACAATTAAATCAATATTATATGAAATTTTTAAAAGAAATACCTACCGTCACAATTTGAAATATCATGTTCAATAAATTCACTAGCCTTCGAGAAGCAATGTTGCAACAGTGGCAACAACCATCTTGTCAGTGATAATTTAAAAAGTTTAATCTCTAAATAGTATGTATGTACAACACACATGTTAACAACATTTTTCTTATACTTAAATAAATTTATTGCAAGGAGGTTGTTATAGCATGTTTCTTATTTTTGGTCTTAACTGTCTATTGCTAACTTCACCGCGCTTTCTCCAATACCCTGGATGAGATTTCACAAAAACACAAATATCCCGAATGTATAAACAGGGCAGAGGTAAGATAGAGTGCTTGATAAAGAGTGGTTTACAGCTTTCATCGAACCACGCATTGCAAACAGCTCTAATGCACTTCTTTTGTATTGCAAACGCTCTATTAATAACGAGCCAAGCTCGACCGCGTTTCTCGACCTCTCATTTCGGGCCAATTTTGGCGGGTTGGGTCAAATCGCAAGTTAAAAAAAAGGTTGTTTGATATCAAACTAGGGGTATTGCCCCCCATCTAAAACGATAGCACCGACTCCCTGCTTTCGTTGTTTATCGTGTGGGTTTCGAGGTTAACCTACCTCACAAACCCTGGTGTCAGAGTCATTGAGCCGCCTAGGTCACTTATATACCTACTCGTACCTATTCCGACATGTAACGACTACCTACATCCGTCTAACTAACGACTAACGGCTTTACGTGCCTTCCGAAGCACGGAATCATCTTTCTTTTCGGAAAATCATGTGATTCAAAGCCTCAAGTGATGTAATTTGTTCTACGGGTCCCAACAGGGATTCAAACCCGGAACCTCCGTAGGTAACGTCAGACGAGCTTTTGACCACTCGCGCATTCAGTCCAACGAAAATCGTTATTTGACGACTTTTTGTAACTCCGCCTCCCTACTAATTATATTTATTCTGTTCTGTGCCACTCGACTCAACCACGGAGGTTGTTGTGTGTAAAAAATTTACTTTATGTTATGTTAGTAGTACAATGTTAGTAATGAATAATTATCACGTTTTTAAAAGTTACTAGAAATAAAATCGTTGGAAGAATAAATTTGTGTACCTACTTATCCTAGAAAATAAAACCCAGTTCGCGCAAATAAGTCGTTTGTTTACCATTTTATGAAAGTAATTTGTAGTTTAAGACTTCATAGTTCTATACAGGGTGTAATTTTAGATTTTAGTCGGTTTGACGTGGCAAGCGAATTTTCAAAAACCATGAAAAATTAACCATAAATACAATACAAATATTCTTTATTGCACATAAAATTGTAACAACAAATGAAAAACAACATGAAAATAAATTTAGGCAAATGGCGGCCTTATCGCTTTAAGCGATTTCTTTCAGGCAACCAAAACCACTGAATGCAGTTTCTTTCTTTTCAAAAATAAAGGAATGTTTTCTTTGAGTAGGTACAATTTTCTATTTACATTAATTAATAACATATACTTCGCCTTTATGTGGCATTGCTAAATTGTATCCTGTATACCTACATATACATACAAAAAAATCAAACTCTATGTGGTTAACCACCACTGCTTGCACTGGTGGTTGGTATGGCGGTGGGATTCGAACCAGAGACCTAGACAGACCTAGTGCTTCAGTCTTTGATCCGGCGGCGTTTTACCAACTAGGCTATGCTGCCGATTACTTTAATAAAATTGTAGCCTGTAGCACAAATTACGTATAGCGGCGCGCGGCGTTGTGCCTGTAGGTATTACCTTGTGCACGTCGATATGTCGAAAAAACATACCAGTAAAAACTTTTAATTAAAAGCTATTATCTTAGTCAAATTTTAATCATATTGCAGAGTATGATAAAATCATTGCTGTTTTTATAAAGCCTAGATAGAGTGTGCAGGAGATTAGCGGAGCTCTAATATTTTATTTCATTAATGAGATTGCTGGATTGATTTAATGATTACCTACTGGTAAATAATATTTTAAATACAAATTACGAATAATATAAATCTTAAATCAAGGATAGGCTTAAAATCAGCAAATTGCTGTGCCTATACCTTTTGTTTATATAAACAATCAATTTGATTTTCATTTCATTTCATTTCACCTCTAGGTATAATAACTATTTCTATATTATATTTTTTGTATTTTCACAGTAAGGATTGAGGTCGGCCACATTTCAGCTCATAACACTATTAAGTACTAAGTACTGGCACAGTATAAATATACGGTGGTACTGGATTTCAGTAATATTTCAGTTGGTACCTATAGTTTTTATCTGTTTGTGTCCTCGGCCATCCGACAGAATTTAGCACATTAAGTCAGTAAAATAAAATAATTAAGACTCTATAAAAAGACTATTGTCTTCAGTCCGGATTTAGTCCCAAACCTCATAATAATAATAATAATAAAAAACAAAAATCCGACTGCAGTACCACGTAGAATACGAAACGAACGATCCTGCGCAAGGCAACCCCTCGAAATATTCCCGTCTTCGGTCTTCAGCGGTTATACATACATTTACCTATATTTTTGTATCCATCATTTAAAATAATTATATTGTTTTGTGAGTGTGATACTCGCGCAATAAAGGCAAAACTAACGACAAATCAAAATTAAGTCAGTTATCTAGTATTTACGATGGAACAAACAGACAAACATACATCGTATGCTTACATGCAGTGCAGGTGATGCAGGTCAAAATAATAACCCTGCTTTATTGCTTCGCGAGCCATGTCGGAAGCCTAAGGCAGCTCAACAATTCCGACGCCAGGGTTTGTGAGGTAGGTTAACCTTGAACCCACTCGATGAGCAAGCATTGCTTCGCGCAGTCGGGTAATAACATCGTCCATGATTCAACAGAATCTTTTAAGTATAATAATTATTTGCTAAACGTAAGCATTAACCTTGTAGAGTTGTCAAAACAGGTTTTTTATTTAACGGAACAATGTTAGTTCTGTGTTATATTCCGACTTCTAGGCTAGGCATGAATATTTAGTCAGTCGTATTTCTGTTTGATGGCAAAATGGGTCGTGTATCGTTGTTAGTGGGTTTAGTGTCAGTGGGGGTTTGCGTATGGGGCGCCGGCACTAAGAATACCGTTATCCCCGTACAACAATGTCAAGGTAAGCACCCGAATGATCTCGATGTAGTTTAACTGGTCGATCAGACGCTACACCCAGGAGCACTAAGAGCATGGAACTCCGCTTCGCTTTTAAAGCGCGGATCTCTGGAACGCACGGTGGGTTGAAAATCGCCTTTCATAGACATAGAGAGATGAATAGTTAAGAGTCACCTTTTTATCTTGAAATAGAATACGCCTATCAATATACTATTCTATAAAATGCTATGCGAGACTATTCGGAGTAAAATTGAACACGCTGGAATTTTTTGAACAAAAATTTGTATGGAACTGACTTGAAAAATGAGGATAATTCAACAATCGCAAGGTTGCGGGTTATATCCTTCGGTAAATATTTAGAGGCATTTATTTATGTTTTTTTGGCATACTTCATATTACGGAATCAAGTGCGATCTCTCAGATAAAAAAAATATATATTTTTTTGTTTTCTTCATATTTCTTTAGCCATATTATAGCTTGAATACTACCGAACTACCAACCATGGGCAGCTGACAGACTCCAGGGGCCTGTTTAATAAACGTGACAGGCGACAGGTGACAGGCGACAAGTGACAATCCGACATTTTGACAATTTCTTGTTTAATAAAGATTATCCCTGACAAATTTGTCACGGTGGAAAATCTACAAATATGTCGACTTGTCGCGACATTTTGACATATTTCTGTTTAATAAACAATTTCTCTTGACAGGCGACAGGTGACAATTTGTCCGGAAAAACTTGTCAAATTTGTTTTATTAAACACTAAATTGTCATGACAGGTGGACATATTTGTCAAATTGTCGGAGATTTTCGACAGGCAACCTCACCCAATGTCAAAGCAATTCGGCAGTTACATTAATACGAGTAATCACAAGTGAAAATTGTGTTAACGTCGTCAACGGATAGCAGTAATAGTAGCAGAAGAAGAATAAGATGAATATTCTCAATTTTCAAACGTCTCTTTTTTCATAAATAAGACCTAAAATTGTTAATTTGACATCCATTACAAATAGCAAACATAAATAAAAGTTGAAGTTGATTACCAAAGTGAAATATAATATTTTTAAAATATTACCCTCATGTTCTCCCATTAGCATGCTCCGATATTATGTTGTGACAAATATGTCACAAAAAGTGACAAATTTGTCAAAGACTATGACAATTAAGTCAGAGAATGTTTCCTTAGACTCGACAGGTAAAAATTGACAATTTTTGCCTTTATTAAACGGATTTTTATCCTGACAATTATGTCAATATTTACCTGTCGCATTTGGACATAATTGTCATGTTTATTAAACGGCACTTGCCGCGACAATTCGACATATTTGTCAAAAAGTGACAAAATTGTCGGATTGTCACGTTTATTAAATAGGCCCCAGGCCTTTCTTGGTACCAGAGGGGTTGGCGCGCTTCGCTTGGTACTTACTCGTCAAAAAATGGTTTCGTAAAATCCACAGAGTATAAAGTCTTATCTACTTTGAATAAAATCTTAGACTTTGGAATCATTATGCCGCAGCTACCATATCATGGGCTCTCATCAAAGGGCTCGAATGGGTACCACGGGGGAGGGCTATATTCGGAACTATCTTAATTTGTGCACATTTGTATGAACACATGTGCAGATTTGACCTACTTTGTGCTGCATTATATTTGTTTACAAAAAATATAATGCGCGTAAACCTACTTACTTCAACGTGTTGGCAATTTTTTTTGCGAAATCGCAAAGAAAATAGGAAGTCTTGCATCTTTGATAATTTTTGGTTGCGTGCTGTTTGTTCTGTTTTGATAGGCTCAAAAACACTGTCATCCCTGACACTAGACGGAGATAAGCTAGTTTTTACCGCGGGATAATATTTAATTTCTGCGGAATAAAATACTATCTTGAGCTGAGCGGAGCCACAAATAATGTTCTAGTCAAACGGCTGAACAGATTTCCATAAGAATTGATCAAACAAAGGATGTGGAATAACATGGGCACCTTTTTACCGCAGAAAAATATCGGCTGTATGGTCAAGACAAGAGCAGATCGATTTGGAAATGACCTTGGCGTTTCTGTCCTTTGTTTAACCTATTACAAAGTGTTCAATTGAGCTAGATCTCAAACACAAGTCAAGTATACTTTACACCAGTGAGTTACAAAATTTTGATAAAAACAAAGATTAAAAAAATAGACCGGTTATCAGAACAAATAATTTTTGTTAACTTACTTAACTATTTGGTAACATTGTACCGACACAGAACCTACTGAATGGATTTTATTTAATGAAACTTTAAAAGCTATATTATCGTAAAGTGTAGTTTTTACGTGATAGAGCAACAAACATTTATAAATAAAAGCCCGACCAGAGACATAAAAAACCTCGCCATATTGCGGAATTGCAATGGAACTATTTTTATAATGTATAAATTGCTGCCGTAAACATAGAAATACCTATACGTGGCGCCGCCCCCAGAGCTTTCTATGGCTTTACATCCATCCATACATCCATCCTCACAAAATTTCGCGTTATAATTAGTAGGATAAAATAGTTTACACGATAAACTTGCAGGCGTAGAAATAAGTACTATAGGTATAAACGTAGGTGAACTTCAAAGTGAAAAGCCAATAAGTTTTTATTCGAAGTAAGATTTTATAAATCACTTTTCGACGTCGAGGCGAGTTTACAATTTGAAAAAAACGCGCCGCGCCGCGCCGCGCCGCTTAGTTAATGTGCCACCAGCGAACTAAGCCATATTCTTTTTTGATCAAAAAAAGAACAAAATATATTATAAACCTACGACTTTATAAACAGTAGAGTAAACAAAACATTGATTAACCTGATCTTTGTCTGATTGTATTGTATTTTACAGGGCAGAACTTTGAAGATCTCGGCAAGAGGGTGTATGTGAACCATTGCACTAAAACAAAATGCAAACTACGTAAGGGTTTCAACACTATCGTGACCATCCACTTCAGGCCAGGTAAATATAATTTTATGAACAAAAGCTTTTATTATACTAATATTATAAAAAGGAAAGATTTGTATTTGTGTGTGTGTGTGTGTGCATGTTTTACTCAAATACTACTGTGCCGATTTCAAAAACTCTTTCACCATTAGAAAGCTACATTCACCCTGAGTAACATAGGCGGTAGCCTTTGAAAAGGTAATTTATTTATTAAGTAGATATTTATTTAGATAATTTTAAAAGGTATATTTTTACCTCGGTGAAATGCCTCATTCCCACGGGAAAAACTGTTAACGCGGGTGGAGCTGTGGCGGAAAGCTAGTTTTTTATAAATATAAATTTTATAAATAAAAACAAACCATTAAAAAATCCCTATTTCTTCTATAGCACATAAAAATACCAAAATTATTGCTTGTTTATAAATACAGCCAGGACCTTTTCGTAATCAAGAGTTGAAATAAACCTGTTTACATAAAAACCTTGCACTCAGTCAACAGCGAAGGCTACGTAGAAGCATGAGAGGCTATTTGTTTAAGTAATTTGCATTTATGAGATATCTAATCATTTGTATTAGAACTTATATATAATATTTTTATCGTATATAAATAACTTATATTCTGTGCTTATTTGGTATTCCATGCTTTATTATTATTATTATTTTTAAATGCGAAAATATTTCTGTGGGTCGGTTTGTCAGTTTGCTTAAGTTCATCGCACATTACACCAACTCGACACCAATCCTACCCGAACCAACTCAAACTAGGTATCAACCATGGTCCAAGAAAACAAGATCTAACAATTAGACCACGTGACTGACACAAGCCTACGTTATTTTGCGCTGTTCATCCTTGTCTATTACACGCAGACATGGATGAACAGGCAAAATGATGTAGAAATGACGTAGGCTTGTGTCAGTCACACGTGGTCTAATTGTTAGACCTTGTTTTCTTGGACCATGGTATCAACGATTCGTCGACTCGTCGTCTTCGGCACTAGTGGGCAACTTGGCAGTTGAGTTGCAGAGGAGTCGGTGTTAAGTTGGTGTAATGAGCTAAAGCATGAAGGAAAAAAAATTACGCGCCCATAAAATTGAAAAAAAAAAAATTTTTTTTCTTCCTTCATGAGCTAAAGCCTTCGCTTTCACCCTGTAACGGCTGGACGCGTTTTAGATGACATTTGGTAAGTAGATATCATTATGATAGCTTTTTCCACGATGGCAAGGTAAAAAACCGGTCAAGTGCGAGTTGAACTCACGTAGTGAGAGTTTTGTATGCAAATGAATGTGCCATTCTCAATAAATGTCTTTCTTTTCAGCTGAAAAAGTGCCAGAAGTCTTCAATAACGTGTACGCGAACATAGTGGGTATTGATCTACCGTTTCTGGGAATACATGGGAGAAGCGCTTGCGATAAGATCACCAAGGCTGACTCTGGAGAGCCTGCTTCGTGTCCGCTGGCACCTGACGTAGATTATGTTTACAACAACACATTCCCTATTGAACAATTCTACCCGAATACTGATCTTCAGGTCCACTGGTCAATAACTGATGGCAAAAAGGACCTAGTTTGCTTCGAGATACCGGCTGTTATAAAATAAAAGCAATTTAAAAGTTTTTAGCTCACTTTATCTACCCGGCAATCGACCGGCATCGCCTCGCCTTTTTAAGTCCACAGCCCACTGGCTGTGTCACTACCCTCGCGTGGTCAACGAGTTTTTTTTATGGTATTAGGCTATCGTCTTCGCGTGAAACACCCATCCGTTGGCAACTCGCTGAACTTATAATAAACTCAGCGATTTGTCACCGAGTGGTCCATTCGCCGTCTGCGCGATCTGGAGGCGTCTCGGATTTTGTATAGTAAGTGCTTTATACAAAGAAGGTCATAGAAAGAATACTAACCATACGAGTTGAGACGATGCCGCCGCCGCCGCGCCGCCGCCGGTCGCTTGCCGGATAGCTCTAATGAGCTATGAATGACCTTTATTCATATGTTCTTTAGCCAAATGTATTGTAAGTATCTTTGTAACTATCTAATTTCAATATCCCAAAATTGCATGATTTTGTATTGTATGTCCATGACAATGTAGGTAAGTGTTTTGGTTCAGACTATAAACTTGCAATGTTCTAGAATAAATAAATAAATAAATCTAAAGCCAGATTACACAGTAGTTTAATTAAGTGTCAAAGGTTTGCCATGGAACTGTTCGATTATTTACTGAACAAACCTACGTACTGTATATCCTACATAACTGCTCAGTTGTGGCAAATGGCAACACGCTTCAATTGACTTGTACGGTCAAGTGAACATGTGCAGCGCGCTTCTATTCCTTATTCAAGTGACCTAAGAAAGGTGCAAAATCCAAAGTGTTCAGCTTAGTGTGCCCTGACTGTATACTCGTAGTTGGATTGTTCAGGCAAATCTGTCAAGCATAACCTAGTGTGAAAAGCTCATATATAAAGCACTATCTATCTGTAGTAAAAGGGTTTCCACATATCTAAATCAAAATTGGCATCAGACAGCCCCTGTCAATCACAGTGCAGTCACGAATTTTGACCTTCGGCCATATCATATATCTCGTCATGGTAATGCCTCGAGTCTTTTAGTGCAAGATAAAGTGGCACCAGGCCACGCACCACGCTAGGTAGATCACCAATGAGATGGACAGACCATAGTGAATGCTCAGTTCACGTATGCACCCGGAAATCGTACGTATTGAGCATTGTATTACCAGGGGGGCCCGGCAGCAAAAATGGACGGCCTTACTGCTAAGGTATTCGTTTCTATCAGGCAACCCTGTACTATTGTTAGAAAGTGAGGGCCATGGCACTGTACTGCAACCTTATAAAGTAATAGTGTGTGGAACTGTACCATTTCCGTCTTTATGAGCATCTGTCCTTGTGCGAACAAAGGGATCAACCCTCATCGTGACTCACAATGATGATCAAGATCACTCTTGCAAGTTTGTACCTACTAATAAATAGAATACTAAAATGGTACAACCCATTACGTAGGTGCACTTTTTTCGCGTTTTACTTACACTTTTACGCTTGATCGCCAGGCCTCACTTGATCTGGTCAAAACGTCCTACCTACCTATTTACCTTTTACTTCGTGCTGCTTATGACCCATTTAAAAAACACTTTTACCTAGACCTAAACCTAATAATTCTTAACTATCGGTATATATTTTTATTCGAAGCGATAAACTAATAATTGTTGTACTTTAAATATACCTACCTATGTAATACGAACCCCGAACCTGTACGAGTAATCTAGTTTCAATTAAGTCATTCAAATTTCAAACCACAGTAGAAACTGCAACATTGTAAAATTCACAAAGGAAAGTTTAACAAAAAAAAAATTGACTTTATTTTGACGGGACTCTCGTACTTACTTTACTGGTATTCTTCATATTCATAAAACGTATCAACATCAGAGTTTTATAACTATAATTAGTAGATTAAGTTGTCTTGTCATAATAGTCGTCATCCAGCGGCATACGGGCAGCGCAGGACCGATCATTGTGGAGATCCTTGGGGGAGGCCTTTGTCCAGCAGTGGACGTCTTTCAGCTGAGATGATGATGATGAATTCGTCATGATGTCTGTCGTTATAATACATTACAATTGGAAACACCAACATAAAACTTATTTAATGAAAATCTAAAGTTCCAAACTTACTTTATTTAGGCTTAAATTAAATTGAAATATATCATAAGAACGAACTCTAAGAAATTCTCGCGGGGACTTCAAAGCAAACGATATCCTTGTTGTCTTGCTGAAGGGCCCAGTGCACTTTGACGGATATAGAGGGGTAGAAGCTGAGTACGGGGAAGGAGTCTTTGTACACGTATGTGGTGCCAGCCTTGAGGGGGCAGGGGGATTTTTCACCGCTTTCTGTCTGTATCTTGTCGCAGACCGAGTTTCCATCGACGCCTACAAATGGTAGCGGGACGCCGAAAACCTCTGCAGCCACGTGGTTCTTGATGCTCTCTATGTCACGGTCTGAAACATTATTTTATTACATTAACAGTCTGTTAAGAGCGTCAGTGGCCAAGTGGCTAGGGCCGTTGACTTCCATTCCGAAGTTCACGGGTTTAAACCTCGGCACGTACCAATGTGTTTTCGATTTTCGATGTACGTTTATTCGACGTTCTTACGATGAAGGAAAACATCGTGAGGAAACTTGCACACACCTGCGAAGAAATTCAAAGGTGTGTGTGAAGGTGACCAACCCGCACTGGGCCAGCGTGGTCGACTAAGGCCTATTCACCCTGGTATCAGGGTAGGCTCGAGCACCTCGGTGGGGACATATATGAGCTGTTAACGTTAACGAACTTTAAAAACGCATAAGTACCTAAAATATATAACGACGTAGTAGTCGTTACCTAAAGTAGTCGTTAAAGTTTATACCTGTATAAAAATAGATTTATTTCTTACAAATCTTGAATACAAAAAAAAACATTTTCAGTTCCCACTAGCTCATATCATGAGGCACAGCAGTTCTATGATAAATGAACTTCAGATTAACCTCGTAAGTACCAGAGTTCAAATTACAGAGAGATAGCAGCAACGAAATAGCAGAATCTAAAGATATGGAGCCTGACTTGAAAAATAAAAAGCCTATGCGGGGGTTGCCACATGTATTTATGTTTCTATTGAAATTCCACAGTACGGCGAGGTTTTTTATTTAGTTCGGGCTTCACCAACATTTATGTCGTTGAGATTTTTTTCTATTTATACTCTAAGGTTATTATGTATGATATTATATATCTTCTTTGCTACTTTTACAAGGAAGACTGGTAGGTAGGGTTATACATATATCTTACCAGGCGTGAACATGACGGAGATGTGTTGTTCCGTGCCTTTTTTCAACTTGCAGGGAGTCTTAGGGCACGGCGATAGCTGCACATTCTTTCTTAGCGTTTCTGTGTCCATGCTTTTGAAACCTGGGAAAAAATATTATTTAAAAGTGAAATAGCTAAATCAAGAATGCAAATCGAAGAAGAAGAGGGCCTTGTAAATCCGGTCTTATTGCAATGCTAATATATTATGTTAGTCATTTATTAATTTTCCAACAGATACCGAGACCAGAAGATGCGGGTTCGAGTCCCTGCCCGAACTGAATTCCCAACACGGGCATAATATTTGCTTAAAGGGAGACTCTATCCCCTTTATGATAATGTATGTACATTATTAATTCATATAAACTATTTTGTATTTTTTGTATTTTGTAGTATATTTACGTTACGAGTAGGTAGATGACTTCCTTAGCTTTTCACTGACGCAACCATGGATTTATTGTTAATAGTAATAAATAGTAGAAGTACTTGCTTTCGACAGAAGAATCGGTAATAATTCAAGGTTAAAGAAAATATCAATAAAGATTTTAGCTGTAGTCCATAATACGTTGAATGTTGCTTTTGTTTCGTATGAACGTTTGATTCCGTGAATTTAAACAAAGGCAAAGACGTAGAACTCACTTTATAAATGCAGCGATCGAGTCATGGAAATGACGAGCTGAATTATTCAAAGATTTATATGTTCTTAGGTACACGAGCTGCATATTATATTATATACTTCCCCCTATAACCGTGCGACCGTTACATTAATTGCTTCCTATAATTATCATTATCCTGTGTTAATTTATATAGACAGGTTAACAGGTTTTCCCATGGGAAAGAAATATTTTCCCGCCGTAAAAAGTAGCCTATGTGATATTCTGATGAATAAGCTAATATTACTGTCAAGTTTCATAAAAATCCGTCCAGTAGTTCCAGAGATTAGCGTGTACAAACAGACAGACGGTCATTTTTTCTAAACTTGTATTTTTAGTTCCAGCTACACCTGTTTATCACCTACAATCAATTTTTGAAAAACAAATAAATTTACAGACACGCCGATTCTTCAGTAGTTTAATTATAGGTAGTATTGATAGAAGAAGATAGACTAAATAAGTTGGGGGATCCTTTGTCTAGTTGTAGGATCAGAATAATATGACCAAAAAAATTTAGGTATGTCATAAGTTTATCATTATTTTAGTCACGTAGGTAGGTAGTAGATATTCGCTGAATTTATGCGGTATGTTATGGTTATGATATGAGTAACAAGTGACAGTTTGGTACAGGAAAGATGAGATGATTATAATGATAACACTAGCTGTCCGCCCGCGGCTACGCCCGCGTTGTTTTTTTACTTTTCCGTGTAATTTCCTGTAAGAATGAGATATTTATTTATTAATATCTCTTCTTACATCCCCTGACTCGTTTCGTTTTTTACATATTTTTTTTTCCTATATAGATTAACTGAAAAGCCTGAGTACAACCACACGCATAGGCATATTTATTCTGTGGCATAGGTGAACTGAGATATACCTAAAGCGCCATCAAAATTATGGGCAGAGAAAACACCACGCAAATAATTATATATATTTTTTTAATATTTAAAGACTGAATATCAAATCAGGTCAAAAGGTTTTTATTCGAAATAAGATTTTACAAATTATTTATCGACAAAAAATTTAGTTAAATAAGCTTTGCTCACATGGGTAGAGCCTTCCGCTCCACCGCAAGTCCGGTGAAGCTTGATTGGTCATAATACTTTTCCGACACAAGCAATGGCCAATTTAAAAAATGGTCACACCATTGAAAAGATGATATTATTTGGGGCCAGTTTTATCCTTGACTTCTATTTATGCATCTTTGTATTTTGCTACTGTAATCTAACCATATCGATACAATCAGTATGTCAGAAAAAAAGTGAAATAAATGTGTGGGTACACCTCACCACAGACCATCGGAGAGCTGGCTGATATACATTTAGGAATAATATAACATAACATCCAGCATACAAACACAGCATTGCGAATTTTCAGTTGTCTTTTACGTGATAATCCAGACATAAGGCAAAATCGTTTGACCGAGATTTGAACACGCAACCCTGTGCTAGAAGGCAGTCAATAGGCCACGAGATGATCAGTTAAATGCTTTGTGATGATAAGGGTATTCATTCTATCAATTAAGTTTTTACAAGTTTCTTTATATTTTAGTAAAATAATGTAGACACGCAAAACCGCCCGCGTTGATGTCTTTAATACTAATGAATGACTCTTGCGGTATTTTTGAGTAAATTTTTGTTACTTTTCTTCACAGTCCGATTTTTTGTTGTCATTTATACGTTCTATCTCTTTATTCCGTCCTTCAACAAATACAAGAATAAAATCCGATCTATTATTAAAGATCACGTCACGTCCGAACTTTATGACTGACTGACTCTTTAACTTGATGTCATACCTTAGAGTATAAATAGAAAAAAATCTGTTCTCTAAGTACATAACATTAGGTAGGTATGTAGTTAACCCCCCTGCGTGCGATACAGGCTATGCTTAGTGCAGGGTCCGCAGCATACACATATTATGTGTTAAATAATGGTGCAAAGCGCAGCAGTTTGTCTGCGGAATCGGAATCTCATATACAGGGCGTCCCACGGCTATGCCACATGGAGGGAAAGTACCTTAAATATTGTAGATAGAACATTTCACTGAAAGAAGACTTTATTTTATTTCTAAAAACTATCAAAACTGTATTCATACATTTATTAATAATTACATGGTTGAACCGGGAATCAAACCCGCTACACGAGAGAAAAAAAATACCCTGTAGTTTTATCATACCGGTCGATAGGCTTCATTATAAGGATTACTTTTTGCTCAATAACATAGTGTCAGAAATAAAAGGAAGACTAAGAAGAAGAATAAAAGTTTACAAGAGGTACTGGCAAGATCTGATTTTGAAGACAGAATGTGTTTACAGGAATCGCATGGTGTTTGGTCTAGTCATGTCGTCAGTAATAATTTATCACATTGGCAGTACCTTAATTACCTTTACGGCGGTGTTTAGTGTGTGCAGAATGATTGTGCGATTTGTACGTAGTACTTAATTATTATATCCTAATACAAAGTAAATAAATCAAAATTTCAATTCAGTTTAGAATGTTTTCTTTTCTAGAACAATAACTATTAAACTTGTACCTGTACGACTCTCTTATTAAAAAACATGGTTTATGCTGTGGATGCTCCCAAATTCAGTCAGAATAGATAGATTCTCTATGAAAATTATACTTATCTCTCATTTTCATGTGCAAGGTTCTGGTTCTGTGTTTCATACATAATTATACAAAATACATACCTACATTCAGGTCTCTTTCCCGGTGGGGTAGGCAGAGACCACTACAATATTCTACCTAATAGGTATCTCACAAAATGAACAATAAATATTCTTAGTATAATTAAAAATGTATTTCGTGTTAGTTTATTATTGTAGACAGGTAAAACCCTTCACTATGCAATTAGCAGTGTGTAGCTAGCATGTCGCATGCATGCACGGGCGCTGCGCTGCGAGCAGGGCCGGTTGCCTTGACCGTGGCCTTCGTTCGCCGAACTTGCGTGAATGATTCATAGTCATAGACAACGATAGCTAAATGAAACACAGAATTTTAAAGCGTTCCAATTTCATTGTTTCAATTTAAAACAGCCAGCATACGTGATTGCATTCGCACTACGAAATTCATTCGTACCGCTACGGAGTACGGGCGTTCTCAAGGTCAACATGTCCAGCCGCATGTTCTGGCTACTGTACTTTAAAAAAGTTCAATACGAAATTAATATAAAATGGGTACCTACAATACGAAAATGGACTTATTCCTTTTTCATGGAAGAGGCTTTTTGTTGAGCAATAAGAAAGTAAAGAAAGTAATCTTTTCTGTGCTGTGTTAATCTAGCGCTTCATCTATTTTAGCTATTTAAATTCTTTCAGCTTCTTTACGGTGAAATCAGAATAAATAATCAAACAGACAAACAGAAACAGTTCATATATTTGCTATTTTAAGTTAATTGAACTGATAAAACAAACACTAATAAATATGTTACATAGCGATGTATTGTGTTTGTAAGATAAATAAATAAATAATAGTTAATTAAAAGTGTACAATAAGTGATTAATTAATCAATAGGTAATTATTTATAAACAGCAGCGATGCCCTTTGGAACCATTAAGTTTAGTAACCTAAGATTAATTTAATATGTAATGGCTTTTACGAAACTACATTGTGGCTAAGGTTACGATCATTTCTTAGAAGATTTTTTAAAGATCACTTGACTTGACACAGTAATTTATAGCACAGGTGAGGACAGATCATGCAAGATCTTTAAATAATATTTTTTATACGATTTTGTTAAATCTCTCTTTTTGTGAGGATGAATGTATGTTTGTTACTCTTTCACGCAAAAACTACTGAATTTATTTTAATGAAACTTTACAGTAACATCGTTTATACATCAGAATAACACATAGACTACCTTGTACCGCGGGAAAATCCTTCATTCCTACGGGAAACATTGTAAGCACGGGCCGAGCTACGGGGCAGAGAGCTAATTACAATATTGTACTTAAAAATAAAACAAATAAAGATAAGTGACGATGCGAAAAGCAATTAATCTAATACTACCGTAATACAGTAAAGACGAAAATTTGTTTGTTTGCATTGATTAAGTTCTGAAACTACTGAACCAGTTTTAATGAAAATTGATTAATAGAATAGACCTACTCTTTTCTAGCAAATAGAACATAGTTCGATATATGGTGAAAATGTTTTCACAGATAATTCACTGCCCATAAAGCTAGACTAAATTGTAGAATGGAACTTCATTTTACACACAGAGGAAAACTCTACACGTGAACATGTTTTTGTATCAATATTAACTTGAGACGTACGTACTTAAGTGCCTTTGTCTGTTTCTG
Organism: Teleiodes luculella; assembly: GCA_948473455.1. Taxonomy (NCBI): domain Eukaryota; kingdom Metazoa; phylum Arthropoda; class Insecta; order Lepidoptera; family Gelechiidae; genus Teleiodes; species Teleiodes luculella. The sequence goes on from OX419602.1 coordinate 5,437,158, forward strand.
TAAATAACAAAACAGAAAAAAAGATTGTCACGGGCGCAAATTTTGTAAAAAATACTAGATGTATAAGTAGTCACTACAGTTTTAGTCTGTCAATAGTATTGTAATTGTGTGGCACATACTGTGTTTTTCCAATACAAAGAAGTACTTCAAATGAAAATTTCATAATACATAAATCGATTTTGAAGGTATTAATTGAACTATTACCATTATGATAATAATTACAATTATATGTCCATCTTGTTTTAGTAGACATAATCAGACAACCTTTGTAATAAAGTTCAATTGCGTACTTAATGAAATAAATATTGAAAATAAATTGTTTATATTGGTACGATTTGTTGAAATTATAACCACGGACGGAATTCATGTCGCTGAAACGTTGACTTCGAATAAACTGTAGGTATATAATATAACTGATTGATTATAGGCATAAAACATACACCTGAATAAACTTAGACAAAAGTTTTCGTAGTTTAAAACCATCATACTTTGTGTATTAAATTATAAATACAATTGACTTCGTATCTGTATAACGATACCGCGAACCAGTTAGTGCAAGCAAACTGCGAACGTAAACCGAGATGAAAGCAGGTCGAGTCTCATTTCTTACGTAAAGACGAGACAAGCGCCGTAAACCGGTGTTTGTGAATTTGTTCTGTGATTTAGTGGCGTGTTCAATTATAAAATGAGGCAAAGGTCGTAGATTACTTACCAGGGCATTGTTCCACGTTGGTCGCAGCAACCGCAGCGCACAGTGCAGATAGCAGGAGGACGTTTAGTCGAACCATTTTTACGTCTAGTCTGATGAACACTCCTGCACTCACTGCTTTGCTCACTGCTCACTGCCACTGCCCATCACACGACAAGCGCCGCATTTTAACCAACTTATCCGTGCATCGCTAATACTATTCAGTATTCTTTAAGTACAGGGCTGTAAGGCCGTAAATTCATATTTTTACGCGGCTGTCGATCAAGAAGTATTTTGCGGCAAGCAGGGCTAAAAGGTTTGGTGTTTTTAATACGAGTAAGTTGCTAATTGTTTTTAGTAAATCAGTATTTTACTAATGTTAGAACCAATTAGTTGGCTCGTATATTAATTTAAGTAGACAATTAAGTAGGACAGTAAAAAAATAGAACAAACAAATGAAAATAATTGGAATAGTTCAGTCTTTTATTGGAGTACTAGCGACCCGCCCCGGCTCCGCACGGGAAAATGGTTATTGTGGGTTATACTTAAGCATATTATACATGTATTATACATATAAACCTTCCTCTTGAATCACTCTATCTATTAAAAAAAACCGCATCAAAATCCGTTGCATAGTTTTAAACATTTAAGCATACAAAGGGACATAGGGACAATGGCAATCAAACTTATTTTTCTATATAGGAATAAAGTCAAACAACGAACTTCTCTAATGATAATAAAATTGGTTGTAATTTTTTTTCTCACGCGGAGCTTATTCCATAAAACCTTCGTCAAAAAACTGCAGATGAGGTTTAGATAGAGCTTGGCTTGGCTTGGCTTATCTATAAATTATACTGTACTAGCGACCCGCCCCGGCTCCGCACGGGAAAATGGTTATTGTGGGTTATCCTTCAGTATATTATGCATGTATTATACATATAAACCTTCCTCTTGAATCACTCTATCTATTAAAAAAAACCGCATCAAAATCCGTTGCGTAGTTTTAAAGATTTAAGCGTACAAAGGGACATAGGGACATAGGGACGGAGAAAGCGACTTTATTTTATACTATGTAGGGCTTTTTATGATTATATTTATACACTTATATATCGTATACAAATACGAAGGAATCCGTTTTTTTTTTCAATTCTTTTTCCAGCGGCTCTACAGACTAGAAGTAAAAGTAATACTATGTATTTATGTTTGATACTTTGTATTGTGAAGAAGTTAATTTTAAGATCGCAAACTAGTAAATGGCTACACAAAGGGTGCAAAAAAATAATTTTAATGTATCTTAACACTTTATGAAATTCACAGATTCGTAAATGAGAAACAAAAACACCATTGGTACTTAAAAAAATATTCCACTAAGCTAAGATACTCTCGCCAAAATATGTACATTTTAATTTAATTTACATAAGATCTATTTGTGTAGGCGTATGTAAATACCTAATCTATTTGTTCTTATATGCCAAGAAGCACAACATCCTCATTATAATTTAAGAAAAAGGCTCCTCTTTTGTCACTAAATTACGAAGAGCCTCGCTTAACGTACAAAGAATAACCCCTCTTAAATTCATCTCCTCCCACTTTGTGTAACTTTTTCACCAGGCTACCATTTACCGAAAATCTAGTAGGTCTTGCTATTTCTCCACCACAAATTCTAGTCCTGGGCTAGGTTCAGTTGTTTTCTCGGTGAAATATTGATCAATAAGTTTTTGTAAGTAATTTCGATCTAGTTCATCATTAAATTCTGCGTCTGCGTCGATGGCTCCACTTGTATCAATAGTTGTTGGGTCCAAGTTGTCGACGATCTCATTGGCGTGCTCCGGCGTGATTTCTGACAGGAGTTGACGGAGTTTTTTCTGAGTAGTGCTTTGTGTCTGGACTAGTACTGAGTAACATATCACTAGTCGCTTATTTTCATTGTAGATCCTCCAATTCAGATAACCACGCTGGTTCTGGAAAGTAGAAAGGAAAACTGTTAGCAAAGCAGCCACCCGCAAGTTTTCTTTAGTCGTCCCGTGATCGTTATCGTACTGTGCTGAAATATCGGGGGCACTCACACAAAACAATTACTCGGTAAATAAATATTCCGTTTTAAAACAAAATAGTTAGGAAAGTCAAAAGTCAAAGTATTATTTTAAACTTTAAAATATTTACATCACTTAGTTAAGTCAGATTCATGTCCTTTTCTGGTAAGTTCAAAATTTTGGCAGTCATCTGTGGAGAAGAACTCGCCAGAAGTAATTAACTGTTGTCTGATATCTCAAACACTAATACAAAATTAGTTAATAATAACCTATACATATATGATCGAAGGTAAAATATCAGTTATGGTAAAATGCACGCAAACGAATAATAGCGGTCGGGCTTTCATTTGAGGACTCGGTTAGCCTGGCGGCGGCTACAAGTCAGCTATCGTTTAAATGATTGCCTATCAGCTTACACCAAAATTTGCCCAGTTTTTAGGTATTAGGTGAAGATTCAGCAACTAAATTACTTTAGAACATATTTTATTTACTATGGAGTATAAAACAAATTAGAAAAAAACTTAATCGTTAATTTAACGTTTTTTGTTTCTAAAGTTAATTGTTATTAGAGTAACGAAACATTCTCATTTATATAATCAGGTTTATATTTTTTTAAACCCCAAATTTTTTGTCAAATCGCCTAATATGTACAGGAAGATTTTATTAACATTTAGAGTATTTATGTATCATATCCTATCCATATTATTTGCAGTTTCATTCAGTTCTGAGTATTTACTTCAACGTCAATACCACACAAGGAAAATACGTATGCATAGTTATAACTTTAATCTGAAGTTTATTATTCAGAAGGTCACAAAGAAATAAAATTAATTGGTTAAAAAACTACACTGCCAAACAGAAAGGCACGAAAATGTAGAGCAGGTAAAGTTTGTTCTTCTATCTATCTTCTTCTTCTATACTACCTACTTATAATAAAACTGAGGAATCGGCGTGTCTGTACATTGACTTGTTTTCCAAAAAAACTGATTGTAGGTGATAAAGGGAGTGTAGCTGAACACAAAACTACAAGTTCGGAAAAAAAATGTCCGTCTGTCTGTCTGTTTGTACACGCTAATCTCGGGAAATTTTGCAAGGTGGTACCTTATATCCCCGGTCAATATATTGAATACCTACCAGGGCCATTAAACTTGGCACAGACATGACGCTGGCGAACTGGTTGATAGCGCCAGTCGTCACCGGACAATCGTCGGTCACGCAGTTATCTAAAACAAGACATACCAATCTTCCATAACATTGACGTACTTCTAAATTTGAAGGTCACCATTATTTTATACGGATGAACTTACTTCCACACTGCTAAACAAAGGCATATTTGTCAGATATTCAGTTGCTTTACGCAATTTTCGTGGCGGCCCTGCTCAAAGGTGATGATGATGATGATGAGGTTAAAGAACCTTCCTGCCCTGCAGCAATAATTTAAATACGAGGTAATTTTCAATGCGTACCTAACATTGAAGATCTTCGAGCTTCGAGGCCTCATCCGTGGTTAGTAAGCAAAACAGCCAGAACCAGACCTGCATACCCTCCAAAGCATGGAATCATTTTACTTTTCAATGTACAAAAAGAGGAAATCTCACAAAGCCGTTTGTTTTCGGTAGAATCGCAGAAATGCGATAGTTCAACAGCTCTACTTGAGCGGCTCTAATATTGAGTGGTTGACGTAACATACCTACTATGTTTGATAATGATTTATTTATTATGACCTCACCTCTGCTAAGTAGGTATGTCATGTTGTGTGTATTAGTATTAGGTAATTACCTGGGGTAACATCTGCGTTTACGTAAACCAGGTTTACGTTAATTACCACGTTTTGGTCCAGCAATTTTGATGCGAAATCTGTAAAGGATTAGAAAGAAGACTTTTATGTCATTCATATCATGAGTCATCATTTCATTACGATATGAGAAAGCAATTTTAATGTGGGATTAACGTGTGATAGATCGATATACAAAATTAATTCATATTTTATGTGATAACAGTCAGTTGTTTTGATCATGAAAATTATAATTTGACAAACAACAAAACAATAAAGTAATGTTCAAACCAAGTCAACAAATCTGTTCTGTTTATCTAATCTGATAATTTCTAAGAATGGTTTTGGTTACTTTAAATAAGCAGATACTTAGAGGATACATTAAATTCTATTAGCAATACCCTTCAGGTAACAGTGCCCGTACCCGCCGGCGGGGGCGCGGCCAGAACCAAAATCAAAATTGATAATCAGAGACGGAGCCCCTCAGGCGTCGTCTCCTTCATGATGTTTTTCAGTATCAACGCGCTAGGTCGAGGTCCGAGGCTCCCTCGAGCCGCCCCTAGACGCGTTGGTACATGACTTTTTTTGGGGTAGAGTAGAGTAGAGTCTTCCGCTCCCCCGCAAGTCCGGTGAAGCTTGATTGGTCGTACCTTTTCGACACAAGCATAGGTCAATTCAAAAAATAAATAAACCTATTAGCATTCCGCCTGGCGGTTTCGCCCGCGTGATCAGTTTTTCTTGGGGGAATGAGTTGAAGAGATGATTTTACCCGCAGTACCAGCTTTCTCAAGGTCTACTCTATCTTTGTACCAAGTTTCATTCAAATCGGTTTAGTAGTTTCGAAACATTGTTGATGCAAACAAACTAACACTCAAATCTTTTCTCTTTATAATAATGGTATATTACGAATATCAGGTTGACGATCGATATGATCTAATAAACTCAACTGAAGTTTGTGACTGAAGTACGGAAAGAAATATTTGGAGAAAAAAGCTTGCCTGCATAAAATTCTAGCTTGACGGGAGTTTCCTCCCCCAGAGTGACGTAACAAGGCAACGACCAGCCGCAGCCCTCGATGTTCACCTTCCGGAGCTCGTAGGCCGATCCTGGTACAATAAAATAAATAAATAAACAATTAAATAAATTTTAGTCTCTTAAGTATAACACTTGTAATTTTAGTGAGCAGACTTTTCAAGCTTGTGTTAGGTTTAGATGGCACCGCTCCTCCATCCAACAGCATAATGAGAAAAATCTAATTTGCCAAAAACAGGAAACATTATATTATTATTATTGTCTGCCCTTAAGAAGTGCAGTATAACATAAGGAAAAAATGAAGACCTTATAAATATTCATAACAGACGGAATCATCTATAAAAATAACAAATCTTTGACCTTCATTTTTGACACCTTAACCCTGAACAACAGTAGGTAGGTCGTCAGTGGATATAATATACCAACGGGCATGTGATAAGCTAAATAAAATACCTACCATGTTCTTTATTTGCATTGCAGCTCGATCATCAAATATTTAGTGGTCAAATGAATGCGCAAAAACCAATGCATTGTCTTATATTTTCTTATCACAAAAACAAAAGGATCCAGTCCAAGTACGAAGTTAGAGGCATCTACTTAATTATAATATCTGCGATAAACAAATCCGTAATGAAAAGATTAGCTTTCTATAAATAAAATGCTCCTATTATGTTAAATTTGGGACGGTCAGGTTATCATAAATTAGAGATAGATAACATAGGTACTAATAATAAATATTAAAGTGATTCATCTTTCGAAGTTCATTTTAAATAGTAAATCGCCTCCCCCTCACGTTCGTAAGTAATAGTAAAAGTAAAGTACGTGGTGCAATACTGAAGTATACATTAGCACGTACATATTATGTATATGCCAATGCTTATCTAAGTATATGAATAAGCTATAATTAGGAAAACATGCAAAATCAATCACTTCTAATCTTTTTCAAGTTAATTAAATTCTAGTCTATTGTGATGATTAACAAGAAGTACCTATAATGAAAGGCGCCGCCGCTGATTAAATTATGTATGACTTGCTTATGATTTGATTATAGGTACGTAGACTACGAAGTTGACTATCAATAAGTTGTAAACTTTATAATATTATAAATGCTCTGATTTAGCGATAAGTTTCAATCGATAGGTAATATTTAATACTTATCTATTATAATATTGGTAGATAGGTACCTACTTAACTAATTTATTACATCTGACATGCTCTAGTTATAGTTAACTACCTACATTATATAAAAAGCCTTGTTTTTCGCCGCATATCTATTCTATTTTTGTAATGTTTTTGTTGGTAAAGTTGGTTTGTAGCTTAGCTTGTAGACTTAAGTCGCGCTGCGGCCAAGGTCTGTCTGTCCCGAGCAAAAGTTGACAGATAATACTCGTATTAGTGGGTGATGGATGGTAATATATTATGAGAGTTTTGTTTTTGTGGGCAGTACCTATGACCTAACAAACAAGATAGGTGTTCTTTAAGTCCTGTGACGGTGGAACTTTCTGCGTCATCATCAGATCAGCGTAGATAATAATAATAAATAGATAAATAATAAAAGAGCTAAAGATAAAGAGCTAAATATTCATTTACGTAGGAGTAAGATAGCCAGTTTGTCCAAATGACAATCGCTTGAATAAGGAATTGTTGTTAGTGGAAGTGGTAGAAATTTTGCCTCCAGCATCCTGATGCACGTATCACTGAGTTGTGATGTATGGAACTGTATGAGACAGGACACACCGCTTGCGTAACTTAGACGTGCGCGTCGACGACGTCGAGTTCCGTAATCCGTACATAACATACTCAGCGTTACTTGCAACACTAGTACCTTACTAGTATTTATATAATCTGTGCTTGCAACCTACGGCACAGATAATATAATACTAATATGTCCTATTAGTTGTCTGACTGAACAAGAATCTGTATATGGTCTTCATTGACTTAGAGAAAGCTTTTAATCGGGTACCAAGAAAACTGGTGTGGCAATCGCTGCGAGGTCAAAAAGTGCCTGAAACATACGTTACTCTAATACAGGACATGTACCACGACATCAGCACACAAGTCCGTAGCCCCGCTGGGTTGAGCGACCCATTCTTGGTTAAAGTCGGAGTTCACCAAGGATCGGCTCTAAGTCCGATGTTATTTAATCTAATAATGGACTACAGACCGCGGGAAGTCCAGAAGGAAGTACCATGGAACATGTTGTACGCTGATGGATGACATTGTACTTGTAGCGAAAAGTGCTTCGGAACTTCAACAAAGCTTCGACCAGTGGATGTCGGTAATCGAAAAACATGGTCTACGTGTAGTCGCACGAAAACAGAACGCATGGAGTGTGACTTCGATGGTCCCGAAAGAGTGGGTTGTGACGTCACGATTGACGGTGAAAACATACCCAAGGTTGAAAGGGTTTAAATTGGCTAGCTAAGGAAAATCGTTTTCTTTTATAGAGAGCAGTATTTTTATTTTTGTGTTAATTAACTCAGGGAGTGGGTGGTGGCCTTGGACCTGCCTTTTATAATATAAACCACAAATGAAAATAATTTAAAAGAAAAATATCTTGAGGTAAAAAATATCTTCAGGTAGATTTTATAATTTGCCAGAATCAGAACTAAATTATTCTGTCAGAATCAGGGCGCCAGTGGTTTATATCATAAAATGGATCAAGACAGTACTGTGTGCAATAAAATAAATACCAGGGAACCTTTTAAATCATATTTAATTTAACATGACAACCATTTAAAAAGGTTTGAGAATATCTGGTGAAATGAACAGAAACATAAAATATCACCGCTGTCTTCACAGAGAACTATTCGTGTAACAGTAATAATATACAAGTTTACATACTTAAAATTACTAATTACGCTTCACTGTTATGAAGATACATGTCCAGCCGTTGGATAAAAAGTAATATAGATTTATCAATTACCTACATGGTATTGAAGTGAAAAGGTGCACAGTACTAGAAACCAGGCATAAAAAAACGTGGTTTTAAAGAAAACCTTTTAGAGAAAGATAGGTAGATACATAGTACCAGAAACCTAAATGTGTGTGGGGCAAAGCCAAAGCCCTACATAAAAACACAGCCTAATAGCTGCATATAAAAACTTGCATGGAAAAAACCTGCATAACAGAGAACCCTGCAACAAAGAGAAAACTTGTTACAGTGATGAACGTATAACGGAAATCTTTAGTTTTGAATTAGCATAATATTTCCAAACACTTACCCATTACGGGGTTTTTTTTTAGCGTTAGGAAGCCATGTTGGGACAGAGCCCGGACGACAACCACCTCAAGATGTCCGCCGTGTCCGCGCCATATCTAGAGGACAAATCACGCGTGTTACCCAAAAGGTTCAAAATCAAACAGTAGAATGAGAATTTGAGATCTCAATAAATATCACAACAGACTTACCACCGAGGTTTCAATCAATTTCTTTAAAAGATTCCACCAGGAAGGGGACCATCAAAATCCATCACATACCTATCAAAGAAAAAGAACATCTAATTAACCAAAAATGTTTTAAAAACAACCATCGAACATGGTATTGAGAATCCATTAGGATAAATTACACTTACCGGATTTTCTAGTGGTATTTACTTTATTAAATTTTACATTGTCCTATAAGGACAAAGCCAAGGAAGAAAATGACCGAGTCATTCCTCGAATCACTTTGACAGACCGCGCGTTCCGAAACGCAACACCAAAACAATCAAGTCAGAATTCTTTTTAAGGAAATAAATTATTTTTAATTTTATTTTAAACGAATTAAGGAAAAACAAAAGGAATAATAATCCATTTGGATAATGGTAAATAACCTGTATTTCCAAGACTAATATTATTGAACAAATTTATACGAAAACACTAACTGTCATTTCGACTATTAGAAACGTTCCGAAACTTGACTCCTGTGCTTAAAAAAAAAATATTTTAGATCTATGGCTTTGGATACTACCTCTTTTGGAAGAAGTCGAGAATAAAATGAGTCAAAAAAAATTATCAACGCCAATTAATTTGGAAAAACAACTAGTAATTTCTACAAGGTACTATTTCTATCAAATGACAAAAAAAACGGTGTTACAGTTCATCTTTAGTTGGGAATGAAAAATTTTATTTGAAAATTTTAATTTTCAAATAAAATTTTTCGCTACCGATCTACATGAGGTAGTAACGAAAAGCTAACTGGAAACAAAACCACCGAACATGGTTTTGAAAAACCAGAATTCAAAAGCTAAAAGAAATTCACTACCAACGAGCAAATTTTTTAAAGGAAAACGAAAAATAAAGAACGTTATTTTCCTGAAAATAGAACTACAACTGTATGCAGTATTGACCAGAAAAACAGTTTCTGTCAAAAAGAAAACACATTCCAAACTCAAAAGAGTTAAGGAACTTCCCTTCCTTATAAGGAGGTTTGCTACTATGAGCTAAATATACCAGAAGAAAACTTCTGTCCAAGAAATATCAGATTCTGAACTCACTAGAGTTGAAGAACTTTCAAGAGAAAATATTGTAGTCATCATCACTATGGATGCTAAATGACTTAAAATATAAAGCTGGCTACTACGAGCTGCATATACCAGAAGGTAACTCCTGTCAAAGAAATATCAGGTTCTGAACTCACAAGAGTTAAAGAACTTTCAAAAGAGAATACATGAAGTCATCACCACTATGGGTGCAAAATGACTCAAAATATACTAACTTAAATATAAAATAGACAAAGTGTTTTCAAATTCAAGTTTGAGAAAAACACAGTATGTACTTAAACTACTACCAAAAGAAAATGAAAAACAACCTTAACATAAAACGACAAAAATTTGTCCTTAACAATTAAAATAGTCCATAGTCTTGTTTTAGTCTGTATGCATACTTATCGTCTTGGTTTGTCACGTTAAAAGTCAAAGTCCATTACGCTAAGATAAGAAAACTTAAAATATATATTGTAAATACCACCCGAAGAGAATATTTATTTAACTTAACACACTTATATACACCTACTATGTTTCAACCACCTTCGTTATGACCGCGGATGATCAAATCTTTGATATGGAACGTACCAAGGGACTTACCCTCCAAACTTTTGAGAGAGTAGACCAACTTACTTAATTTCTTATCCACAACACACTTTTCAAACTTGGGAGCTAACTTTGCTGAAAAGTGTTTTGGAGCACAAGATAAAGGAAAACACCTTTTATAAATTATTTGACCTTCGCTTAACTCTAAAGGTCTTTTTCTTAAATTATAATATTTACAGTTTTGTTGATATGCCTTATGTAAATGACATTTTACTTGTTTATAAACATCTTGAAGTTTGGGAAGTTTTTCCGCAAACTCTTGTGAATCAGTATTTAAAGCAGACCCATCAAAAGGTGTCTGAGAAATATGCGTAGCACCATCAAGAATCATTTCACGACCATGATTTAAGAAGAAAGGAGTGAATTTAGTTCCATCATGAACACAAGTGTTCAATGCACATTGAATCTCCGGAATGTTTTGATCCCATTTTCGGTGATCAAAACGCACATACGAGGCAATAGCACGAACAATATCTCGGTTCACTCGTTCAGTTTGATTAGTTTGAGGATGATAACGGGGATTATAAAATATATGAGGAACGCCTGCATTAGTAAGAAGATCCCGAAATTCTTTAGAAGTAAACTGAGCTCCATTGTCGGTATAAAGAACACGACAAACACCATGTACAAGAAATACACCATTATACATACATTTGCAAATGGCTTTTGCAGTTGCGTTTCTCAAAGGAAAGAGTAGTACGTATTTACTGAAATAGTCTGAGACTACAAACAAATATTGGTTCCTAGAATAAGATGGAGGAAATGGACCGAGAATATCACAAGAAATAGCTTCCCACGGCTTTGTTACTTGACGTGGTTCGCCCATGAATCCTGCACGAGCAGTATTAACAGGTTTATATGTATTGCAAGTTTCACAATTACTAACATATGATTTTACATCTTCAAATAAAGAAGGCCAGTAATAAATAGCAGAAATCTTTTTATGCGTTTTAGCAACACCAAAATGACTAGCTGACGGATCATCATGATATTTTTCAATTATTTCAAGACGCTTTTCTAAGGGTACAACAATTTTCCAATCATGTTGAGAAGTGATATTATATTTATTTTTAGAAAGTCTATAAAGTTTTCCCTCTAAGATGGAAAAATTTGGAAACTTCTTTGCATTTTCAGCACAACCCGTAAAAATTTTAATATACCATGGGTCAGTTATAGTATGAGGATCAATTTCAATAGAGGCGATTTTAATTCTAGAAAGAGTATCAGGTAATACATGTTCTTTACCTTTTCTGTGAATGATTTCAAAGGTAAATTGGCTTAGACGACATGCCCACCTATTAAGACGGCCAGTGGGATTTTTTAGTTTATAAAACCACTGTAAAGAGGCATGATCAGTAACAATGTAACATAATTTGCCTTCGACATAGGATCTGTATTGTTCTAAAGCATAAATGACTGCGAGCAGTTCTCTTTCTGTTGCAGTATAATTAATCTCTTGAGCATTTAAAGTTCTACTACAATAAGCTATAGGGTGATCCACCCCGTCTACTTTTTGAGTCAAAACGCCACCAATAGCAAAAGATGACGCGTCTGTATGAATATAAAAAGGTAAAGAAAAATCAGGGCATTTTAAAATAGGAGCAGAGATTAAAGCATTTTTAAGTACAGAGAAAGCTTCATCTGTTTCTTTGGTCCAAGCAAAAGGAACTTTTTTACTAGTAAGACGAGTCAAAGGTCTAGCTTTACGAGAAAAATCTTGGATAAAACGGCGGTACCACCCTGCCATACCAAGAAAACGTTTGACTTCCTTAGCATTAGAAGGCACAGGAAAGTTCGTTATAACTTCCACTTTGGAAGGGTCAGTTCTTAATCCATATCGATCAACAACATAACCAAGATATCTTAGTTCTGGACGACAAAAGAGAGACTTTTTCATGTTAATTGTAAGGTTAGCAGATTTTAACTTTACATAAACTGATTCCAAAATTCTAATATGTTCTTCAAATGAATTAGTACAAATTATAATGTCATCTATGTAACAAAATACTTTATTATCAAATTGTGCAGCAAAAAGGTTATCCATTAATCGTTGCATGGTGGCTGAAGCACCAACAAGACCAAAACACATTACATTATAGTGGAACAAACCACGTCCTGGTACAGTAAAAGCAGTCTTTTCCTTTGAAGAAGGAGAAAGAGGTATTTGATGATAAGCTGCACTTAAATCCAAGGATGTAAGAAATTTAGCATCCCTGAGGTTGTCAAGAATGTAACTAATATAAGGGAGAGGATATGCGTCTGTTTTAGAAACAGCGTTAATCATACGGCTATCCAAACAGGTACGGACAGAGCCGTCTGGTTTCGGTACTAAAGTAACCGGAGAGTTCCAAGGTGAATTTGATGGTTCAACAATATTAAGTTTCAACATACGATCAAGATCATCATCTAGCAACTTTAATTTTTCTGGACTTAATCTGTAATACCTTTGTTTGATGGGTTTAGAATCCCCTGTATCAATATGATGTTGGGCAAGATGGGTACGACCCAGTCCAACTTTTTCAGTATCTATTTGAGAGAAGAGAGACTTCATGTGATTCAGTTCTTCAATTTGTTTTTCAGTTAAATTATCTATGTTCCTTAAACCATTTTCTGGAATATTATCAATTTTATCTACGTTATTACAAGAAATAGACTTTATGCAAGACAGAACTTCAGGAGCAAGATTGAATGCTTTCCAAAAATTTATACCAAAGTGAATAGGAAGTTTGATTTGAGGTTGAATGTAAAATCTTATAATTTTAACAATCTTTTTATATAAAATGGGAACATCCATATAATATTGACAATAATATTCAGCACCGTTAGCAACACGTATATAACATGGTTGTTTAAGATTTTGCATCGGAATACCAAGATCAAGAAAAACCTTATGAGCATTATCGCCTAATATCGAACAAGCAGCACCACAATCTAATAAACCACTGACACAAATGTCATATACTTTCACAGTTAAATAGGGTCTCTTATCAGAAAGAGGAGGTTTAAAATATGTCTCCCTGCAAGTAGAAGCACTCAGAGAGACTGACTTATTCAGTTTTTTGACTTATTACACTTTGGGCAGTCAGGAGTTTTTACATTTTGTTTGCCGCATTTAAAGCAAACAATATTTTTAGATTTATAACATTGAGAAGTCGAATGATTATTTTTACCGCATCTAAAGCAATGAACAGAAGAGTTTTTATTAGCCTCAACCGAAGTCGACTGATGTACAGACGAAACATTTTTATTATTAACATTGGGATTATGTGATTTAAAAGTTTTACTTTTATAATTAAAATCAGGAACACATGTAGTGTCCTTGGAAGTAGAAGGTTCTACAAAATTTGAGATACGAGCCTTATTGAGTTCAAGTTTTTTACAAAGTTCTCGCAGATGAGAAATGGATTTGACATCAATTAATGCGAGTTCTCGACTATATTCAGGTCTTATGTTTCGTAAAATAATGTCAAGTTGTTCTTCGTCATATAATTTTTTAGTAAGTCGGGACATCATTCCCAAAATGATAGACAGGAAAACCACAATCGATTCATCCTTTGCTTGTGTTCGAGAATGTATCTCTTGTAATAGCCGAAAGTCAAAATCAGCAATGTCAAAGTCAGAGCGTAAAGCGTTAATGAGTGAATCATAATCATGATATGCGTCTTTATTAGCACGATACCAATACAAAGCAGGTCCTTCAAGGATTTCTGGAAAGCCAGTATATATTGTTTTTTTAGGTATATTACGAGCAAGCTGTAATTCTTCCAAGCGAGCTATGAAAGCACGAACACACGAGTCACCACGATATTTCAAATTCAAAGTATTCAAATTACAAGAAGTAGCCGGTTGATAAATAATAGTTTTATGAACGGGAGAAGGAACCGAGTCTTCGTCATCCGTTTCAGAATCAGACGACTTGGCCTGATCTGACAAAAATTTAATCAAAGCGTTTTGAAGCACCAGCAGTTCCTGGTGAGGATTACTAATTCGCGACAAACGAACCAAAAGATAATTAGCACGTCCGCATAGACGAGCACGAACATTTGCAGTGAAGAAGGACGGACCTTCCCCAGCATAACACGATGAAAGAAATTCATTGCCTTTGGCAATCATCAATTTAGTTTCTTCTTCTATAGTTATCGAAGAATTATTAGAAGATGGCTTTATACTACCCCTCCTAGAAAGTTTTAAAGTTTCACGTAATAATTTACGCAAATTATCCACAGAAGCAGTAATGTCAAAAGATATGTTCCTAATTAGGAGTTCATGAGTTATCTCATCTTTTAAAAGAAAATTAACATTACAATTTAAAGTATCCATTGTAACAATATAAAGTATAGTGAGTACTCTTTACTTACAATATAGCTGTAAAATACAGCACCAAAACGTTCAATATAGAAACCTTAATACTTACAAGAAGCACTTAAGTACTAGAAATAATATAGTATGTATAACTATTTTTTGAGAGAAAAAACATATTTAAATTAAATTTTCATTCCACACAGCACTAATCTTACAGGGCCACACGTTGGGAACGACACTGAAAGGGTTTAAATTGGCTAGCTAAGGAAAATCGTTTTCTTTTATAGAGAGCAGTATTTTTATTTTTGTGTTAATTAACTCAGGGAGTGGGTGGTGGCCTTGGACCTGCCTTTTATAATATAAACCACAAATGAAAATAATTTAAAAGAAAAATATCTTGAGGTAAAAAATATCTTCAGGTAGATTTTATAATTTGCCAGAATCAGAACTAAATTATTCTGTCAGAATCAGGGCGCCAGTGGTTTATATCATAAAATGGATCAAGACAGTACTGTGTGCAATAAAATAAATACCAGGGAACCTTTTAAATCATATTTAATTTAACATGACAACCATTTAAAAAGGTTTGAGAATATCTGGTGAAATGAACAGAAACATAAAATATCACCGCTGTCTTCACAGAGAACTATTCGTGTAACAGTAATAATATACAAGTTTACATACTTAAAATTACTAATTACGCTTCACTGTTATGAAGATACATGTCCAGCCGTTGGATAAAAAGTAATATAGATTTATCAATTACCTACATGGTATTGAAGTGAAAAGGTGCACAGTACTAGAAACCAGGCATAAAAAAACGTGGTTTTAAAGAAAACCTTTTAGAGAAAGATAGGTAGATACATAGTACCAGAAACCTAAATGTGTGTGGGGCAAAGCCAAAGCCCTACATAAAAACACAGCCTAATAGCTGCATATAAAAACTTGCATGGAAAAAACCTGCATAACAGAGAACCCTGCAACAAAGAGAAAACTTGTTACAGTGATGAACGTATAACGGAAATCTTTAGTTTTGAATTAGCATAATATTTCCAAACACTTACCCATTACGGGGTTTTTTTTTAGCGTTAGGAAGCCATGTTGGGACAGAGCCCGGACGACAACCACCTCAAGATGTCCGCCGTGTCCGCGCCATATCTAGAGGACAAATCACGCGTGTTACCCAAAAGGTTCAAAATCAAACAGTAGAGTGAGAATTTGAGATCTCAATAAATATCACAACAGACTTACCACCGAGGTTTCAATCAATTTCTTTAAAAGATTCCACCAGGAAGGGGACCATCAAAATCCATCACATACCTATCAAAGAAAAAGAACATCTAATTAACCAAAAATGTTTTAAAAACAACCATCGAACATGGTATTGAGAATCCATTAGGATAAATTACACTTACCGGATTTTCTAGTGGTATTTACTTTATTAAATTTTACATTGTCCTATAAGGACAAAGCCAAGGAAGAAAATGACCGAGTCATTCCTCGAATCACTTTGACAGACCGCGCGTTCCGAAACGCAACACCAAAACAATCAAGTCAGAATTCTTTTTAAGGAAATAAATTATTTTTAATTTTATTTTAAACGAATTAAGGAAAAACAAAAGGAATAATAATCCATTTGGATAATGGTAAATAACCTGTATTTCCAAGACTAATATTATTGAACAAATTTATACGAAAACACTAACTGTCATTTCGACTATTAGAAACGTTCCGAAACTTGACTCCTGTGCTTAAAAAAAAAATATTTTAGATCTATGGCTTTGGATACTACCTCTTTTGGAAGAAGTCGAGAATAAAATGAGTCAAAAAAAATTATCAACGCCAATTAATTTGGAAAAACAACTAGTAATTTCTACAAGGTACTATTTCTATCAAATGACAAAAAAAACGGTGTTACAAGGTGTCCCGCTTTAAATACCTTGGCCGGCTCTATGCTGACTACAAACTCTCGCATCGATGAAGATGTTAACCACAGAGTTATAATACGGGTTGGTTGAAATGGAGAACCCTGTCCGGCGTCCTATGCGATCCCAAAATGCCAGTTAAAACTAAAGGCAAAGTACCTATACAAAACCACCGCCGCCGCCGCCGCTATACGTAATTTGTGACAAAACTGTCGTCAGACCAACCATGTTAATACGGCTCCGAATGCTGGGCTACATTGAAGAAGACGAACAACAACTCCATACAGCGGAGATGAAAATGCTGCGCTGGGCGGGTGGTGTAACGCGCTTGGATAAGGTGCGAAATGAACATGTGAGAGGTTCATTCAAAGTGGCACCAGTTACGGAAAAAGTTAAAGAGGGCCGACTCAGATGGTACGGTCATGTGATGCGACGAGACGAAAGCTACTCCGTGATGAAAGTGTTAAACATCAGCACCAGGAAAAGAGGACAAGGCAGACCACCGGCCACGTGGTGGTCCAATGTGGAGAGAGACCTAAGGCTGCAAAATATTCCACCGCTGACATCCCGGGACAGGTCGTCCTGGCGCAAATGAACAAGAAGGCCCGACCCCAAATAAAGTTGGGAAGGAGGCAGGAAGAAGAAGATGTATAGTTGTCTGACATCCATAATACCGGCTCTGCCTTTCAGGTACAAGGAGTAATTTTTCGTACTGCTAATAGTGATTTTCGGATTCAGCGATGTCCAAATCCCCCGAAAAGCAGAAATCTATTATAAAAAGTATTAAAACACTAGCGTTATTATTATTTGTTTCTACATTTCATGATTAAGGATTAAGGATTAAGGATTGCTCGTTCAAAGGAGAGGATTGCTCTTCATACCAGTCTATACTACGAGTATACAGTCCACAACTCCTAATGCCTCTCCCTTTGAAGGAAGGTTTTGTCATGCCTAATCGCGCGAAATCACTAACTTCGCTAGTTACTACGAGGATAGTGACGTAAACAATTATTTGTTTGTTTGTTGTTTGAAATCACTTATAATTAAACAGAAAAAGCCTATGTTCGAAAGATTTTCTAGCGAAGAATATATATCGCACTTAGAGTATAAATATAAAAATGTCTGCTCCCAAAATATATTTTTTATTCTATGATATTGCAGTTCTACGATTCAAGCATGCGCTTGGATAATTTACGTGCTTCTTTCTGGTAGACTAGTGTGAGAGTTGAGACTTGGCTGTATAGCCATAAATGTTAAGCCTACCTAAAAACTATTATAAAAATATGTTGTACCCGAAATGTCAGTTTACATTAGAATAGAATTGCTGTTGAATTGTGATCCGTAATTAATTTATTATAATATAGTAGCACTACCATTGAGACAACCTCTTTTAATTAACTCGACACCCCTGACATGGCGCTGAGGACCTGAGGACCTGAAGAACCTAAACAAGTAGAAAAACAAAGGAATATCGTATAAACCAACCGACAGCAGGCAAGAACAAAGGAGAAACATGGATCTGTTACGACCACCACCGCCATTAAAATTTACCGGTACATCCCGTAAAAGAAACTTTGAGGAATGGAAGCAAAAATTTGACCTATATATGCTAGCGAGTGGCGCAGAAAATAAATGCAGTGAAGCACAAAAGAAGGCTTTGCTTTTACATTGCATAGGAGATGAGGGATTGCAGTTGTACAATACGTTCGAGAACAAAGACAATTTGAATTTTGCCAACGTCATAACCGAACTTGAGAAATATTGTAGTCCACCCGTCAATGAAACATATGTAAGATACTTATTTTTCAGCAGAAAACAGAAAGCTAGTGAAGATTATGAGGAATATTTCACTAACATCAAGCATTTAAGCCAAGATTGTAACTTCAAAGATCTAAAGGACAGTCTGATTCGTGACCAGATAGTCTTAGGTATCCTGGATGATGGCCTGAGAGAAAAACTATTGAGAATAACAGATCTAGACCTCGAGAAGTGTATGTCCATATGTAAAGCTGCACAAGTCGCACACAACCAAGTGAAAAATCTAGCAAATGGGGGTGAGTCATACAGTACAGTAAGCAGAATTACCAAACCTATAAATAGATCCAGATCGAGAGCGAGGGAGCCTCCTACCAGCAGACGCAGTAGTAGCAGAGCACCCACTCCGAGACCGAAATCCAGTGAGGGAGCCAGGATGCAAATGGGTGAGCGTACTCCACACAGTTTTAATTATAAATGTTGTAGGAAGTGCGGTAAAAATCATGCGTATAAGCAGTGTCCGGCATATGGCAAAAAGTGTCTAAAGTGCGGTCGTTTCAATCATTTTGCTAACGTGTGTTTAGTGAGATGTGCTAATCAAGAAAGACAGTCACAACCCACGGACCCGGTATCTATTAGTTCTGTGCATGCTGTTGGTTCAATAAATAAAGATTGGTTTATATCGTTAAAAGTAAATAACTGTGATATTCGATTTAAAGTAGATACAGGTTCACATGTTGACATACTAAATAAATATGAATTTTATAAATTGAAACTGAATATAAATGAATGTAATAATATAATATTAAAGAATTTTGATGGTTCTAATATTAAAACAATGGGTGTATGTAAGGCAGATATACAATATAATAATAATAATACAATGAGTACATTTTATATAGTAGACTTTGATACTCCTTGCATTTTGAGTTATTCCACAGCTATTAAAATTGGTTTATTAAATAATGTAAATATAATAAATACAAATGACATTGTAATGCAATATGAAACATTATTTGAAGGCCTAGGAAGGGTAGAACACAAATATAATATAAAATTAAAGGAAGGTAGTGTACCAATTGTGGAAAAAACAAGGAGAATACCATTTAAATTACAAGATAAAATTAAAAGTGAGTTAGATAGATTAGAGAGGTTAGGTGTCATTAGGAAAGTGACAGAACCTACAGAATGGGTTAATTCTATGGTAGTGGCTAAAAAACCAGATGGATCCATTAGAGTGTGTCTTGATCCACAAAATTTAAATAAATGTATAATAAGAGAAATATTTAAAATGAGTACCTTTGAGGAGTTAGTAGCTAGAATGCCTAATGCAAAATATTTTTCTGTGTTAGATGCATCACAAGGATTTTATATGATTGGTTTATCTGAGGAATGTCAACTCTATACCACGTTTAACGCAGGTGAGTTTGGACGTTATTGTTATAAAAGATTACCTTTTGGTTTAAATTCAGCCCCTGAAATATTCAGTAAATGTTTCTATGACATTTTCCATAATATAGAGGGAGTAGAGCAGTATGTTGACGAATTGATAGTGTGGGGAGAAACCAAGGAATCACATGATAGACGTTTAATACAAGTTTTAGAACGAGCTACTCAAGCAGGTGTTCGTTTCAATAAAAATAAATGTAAATTCTGTGTAAATGAAGTAAAGTATGTAGGTCACATATTGAGTGGTGACGGTATCAAGCCTGATCCAGAGAAGGTCAGAGCTATTACTAATATGAAAGAACCCACTAATAAGAAAGAATTACAAACTATTCTTGGTATTGTAACTTATGTATCAAAATTTATACCTAATGTGTCTGATATTACATATTCATTGAGAGAACTTCTTAAAAAAGACTCTGTATTTGTATGGGAAGAAAAACAGAAAAATGACTTTGCTAAATTAAAACGAATTTTAACTTCACAACCAGTTTTAAAGTTTTTTGACATAAATGCTCCTATAACTTTGTCTGTAGATAGTAGTAGTACAGGGTTAGGTGCTGTTTTATTACAAAATGAAGTACCAGTTGCTTATGCATCAAAAGCACTCACTGAGTCACAAAAGTCTTGGGCTCAAATTGAGAAGGAACTTCTAGCAATTGTATATGCATGTGAAAAATTCCATCAGTATATATATGGTAAACAAATTGTTATAGAATCAGATCACAAACCTCTAGAACAGATTTTCAAAAAATCTATGAATGAAACACCTTTAAGATTACAAAAGTTAAGAATGCGAATTCAAAATTATGATTTTATTATTCAATACAAACCTGGTAAAGATCTTTTAGTAGCTGATGCTTTGTCTAGAAATTATGTAAATGATGATGTTTGTAGTACAGATGTTGATGAAAATGTAGAGGTTCATGTATGTATGATATTGGAAAATTTGAGTATAACAGAACAAAAAATGCAACAATTTAAAAATGAAACAGCTAAAGATAGTAACCTTGTTTTATTAATGAAATATATTACCACATCATGGCCTAAATATTCAGATATTCCAATACAGTTAAAAATGTATCATTCAGTCAAGGAAAATCTTTCTGTAGTGAATGGAATAATATTTAAAGATTCAGCAGTACTTGTTCCTAAGTCAATGCGTAAAGACATGTTAAATCAAATTCATTATAACCATTTGGGTATAAGTAAATGTAAAAGTAGAATCAGAGGATTATTATTTTGGCCTTTTATGAACAAAGAAATAGAAGATGTTATTAAAAATTGTGATATTTGTTTGCAAAATCAGAAAAGTCATTCGTATGAACCACTGAAACTTAGAGAAGTGCCCAATACACCTTGGAGCACAGTAGGTGCCGATATGTTCTTTTTCAATGATAAAATATATATGTTGGTAGTAGATTATTTAACAAAATATGTAGATGTAATAGAACTAAATGACCAAACTGGAGAAGAACATGTCAGAGCATTAAAAACTGTATTTTCTAGATGGGGAATACCAGATATATTGTACACAGATGATGGCGCTCAGTATAGAAGTTCAGCATTTGTTGAGTTCAGTCAACAATGGTGTTTTAAACATGTAACTTCAACTCCATATTATGCAAGATCAAATGGCATGGTTGAACGTTATATACAAACTGTTAAGAAAATGCTTAAAAAATGTTTAATTGATGGTAGAGACATAGACTTTGCTTTATTAGAATATAGAAACATGCCAATTGATTCTGATTTGAAGTCGCCTAATGAGATGATGTTAGGTAGACAAGTGACATCCATAATACCTGTAAATAAATGTAATGGAAATAATGTAAATTATAATGAAATAAAAGAAAAGGTAGAGAAAAGGAATTATAACTATAAAAAGTATCATGATAGAAAGTATAAAGGTAAAAGTATAGAGTATGAAAATGGGGAGAATGTATATGTAAGAGATAAATATAGTAAGAATTTAATACCTGGAAAAATTATAGAGAAAGGGGAGAAAGATAGGTCCTATAGAATTTTATTAGAAAATGGACAAAAGATTTTAAGAAATAGATATAATATATTTAAAGGTTCGAAAAATAAATACTTTAGAGTAAGAAATACATATGACTATGATGATGAGGATTTTGACTCTATTGTAAATAATAATAATGTTAATAATATGACAGAAAATATAAATATAGATGAAAATAATGTACAGGCAAGTTGTGAAAATAATATAGAGAACGATGATGAATTGTACCATGAAATAAGTAATGCAGGATATGATGATATAATGGACTTTAATGTATATGACAATGAAAATGAGATACCTAACTTGAAGAGCTGTATAAGTAATCAACCTAGTAGTAGTAAGAAATCTGTAACATTTAATTTTGATGAAGTAGAGGAACCAGAAATGGATTTGCCACCAACGGAAGAGCCGGAGGTGAGAACTAAAAGTGGTAGAGTAATTAAAAAACCTAGTTATTTTAAAGATTATATGGATTACTTCTAAAGCTCTTTATATATAATATTGTAAACTCTACATTCTTTAAATTTGTGTAAAGAGAAGGGATGTGAGAGTTGAGACTTGGCTGTATAGCCATAAATGTTAAGCCTACCTAAAAACTATTATAAAAATATGTTGTACCCGAAATGTCAGTTTACATTAGAATAGAATTGCTGTTGAATTGTGATCCGTAATTAATTTATTATAATATAGTAGCACTACCATTGAGACAACCTCTTTTAATTAACTCGACACCCCTGACAACTAGAAATAAGAAAAAATACTTTAACCCATTAATTACATATTGTGTTGGAGTAGTACTTACCTAATATATTATTATTAAAAATAATTTGATTACTACATAAATTGATGAACATGAGCAAAAACTTACCGCAGTCCTCGAAGATGACGGCAGCGGGGACGGTTGCAAAAACTAGTTGCAATAGAAACAGCACTTCCAACATTTGTATATTTTTTTCTTGTCCAACACAAAACTTAAAAATTGTACTTAGGTCAAAAATCTCAGCCCGAATGTATTCACGTTTCACTAATATATGCTGCTACACCGAAACATCGTTGGCTGCTAGCAAGCCGATAATCGCCAATGATAACGACGTGATGCATTTGACGGAAGTTGATTGATTTATTTATCAGGTTACTGTTAATTAAACAAAATTGAATAAAGATTCTCCCTACACAGGCGGTCGTCAGAGGTAATTTAGCTCAAAGGAGAGCTCATATTAATTAGATCTTTCTTTTCTACTTCTTCTTCTTCATTTCAGTACTAAAAGGGTTAACGCGGAGCTAGAGCTACTACAGTAAGCATTGGTTTTATTTCATCGTATTATGTATTAGGTAGTTACCGAGTTCGATTACTTATAGATAGATAGGGACTAGGGTACTTACTTACGTATGACGTGAATAATGAGAAATTATTGTAGATACGTTTAAAGAAAGTACATAAGTACTTACTATTACATACGTACCTACAGTACATACGTCATACATACATCCATTACATCGATCGCATTTATAAAGATCTAATAGTACAGTAGCCAACACATACGGCTGGACACTTTGCCTTGCTTGAGAAGGCCGTAAAAGCGAATTTGAGTGTCCAGCCGCATCAAATCAAATTAAAAAATCGAATTAGTTATACTTTATTGCACAAAACAAGAACAAGTAGGTACAATCAGGTACAATACAATACTTATAGAGGAGAAGGCAAGTAGCGGCCTTTTGGCTCCAAGCGATTTCTCCCAGGCAACCGCATGTGCTGGTTAACGTATTAATTACATCCAAACTATTAAAAAATACTTACCCTTAGGTAAAATCCTGGAGGGCCAGCCAGCCAGCGTGTGTGAGCATTATATTGTTTATATATATAAGTTTGGCACAGATAATATAGGTAATATCTCTGTCAGAGAGGTGGGAGCCGCTTCGATCTTTGTCTGCCTGATTCAGTAGATGAACGGTTCAAAGCCCAATGTGTCCAACTTAAGGTGTTTTTGGTTGTATTTTAAGTACCAAGAAGAAAATGTTGAGAACTGAGGTCCGGTCCGGAGGCCGGAGGATAAAGGAACAAAATAGGAATTCGTGTGGAAAAAAGAAACTTCTAGTATTTTTCTCTGAATTTTTTTTTTACTGAAGGCTAGGCATCATGGCTTCTAATATTAGCCCGCACGAAAGGAATCTCTTTAGCAAAAAAAAAAAAAGTCATAACAAACAATCTCGGAGAGAGGTTATGTTCATATGAGTTTTGTTTATTTTAATTATATTTTTGTCTTGTTGTCTATTTGTAAGTCTGGCTTCTTTTTCATAATCAGTACAAAATGTTCTCCTACTCATTTCGACTGGTATCAGCGTTAAAGACCAGTAATCCATTGTTCACATCTTGGAGGTTAAAACACAAGGTAAAGAAACAGTCTGCTGAAAAAAAACAGACCAAAGCTGCACCAGATGTAGTCAAATATTTAGAAAGCACACCAGAATACTCCAATATAATGGAAAAATTACCTAAATCACTTTTAAGAAAATACAAAACACCGGAGAGCATGTATCTGATAAATCGAACTACAGCAAACCAAATAGCTAAGGCTATTGAAAACCATTTGAGCAGTGCGCCAGTAATTGAAGTGAATCCTGGTTTAGGACTTTTAAGTGAAGAATTACTTCAGAGACATAGAAACAAACATTATTTGTTTGAAACATCTAATCACTTCATACCTCGCTTGGAAGTAAGTCCTAAATTTTAATTCTTACTTAATGTTATTTGTTAATTCACAGTTTTGTAATAACTTTCTAATTTTCTTTATTTCAGAAATTACAAAACCAGTACCCAGATAGGATTTCTTATAAAATAGCAGATTTTTTTGGAATGTGGAAGTTGGCATTCCAAGATAAGTTGGATGACGGTCATAGAATTAAAGACTTACTTGGAGATTTATCTACTGAAGACAATAGTAAGGGAACTTTAAATAGTATAGAATAATAAATTAAAACTATTTGTTAAAACCTATGTACTGTTTTGCAGACTTTTCTGGCACATTGTCTTGCAGACAAGAATCTCTGTGCTCTTGATTTCAGTATAAGTGAACTTCTTCTTCTTTTCGAGTCGACAGCAAACTCAGACAGTCTCGGCCCAAAAACCAGCCACACGAATAGCGTCGTCAGTAGCCTTCATCAAGTCCTCTTCTTTAAGTGAACTTAAAGATTGAAACTGATAAATTTTCAATTTACGGGCCATAACTTTAAATTTAGTTATAATAATAATTAAGGATTGCAGCAATCGCAATTTCTGCATTGTACATTAATTTTCTTATTTTGTTAATTTCAGATAGGATAGTAAAGATAGTGGGTTCAATGCCCGGCCTGTCATTCGTGAAACATCTGATCTATACTATTGTGTTCCAAAATTCAGTCAGCCAATTGGGAAGACCTGACCTCTTCATCACAATGCCTGGACAAAGTTTTGAGGTCTCTGAAACATTATATTGATGTAATGTAACTATGTAAACTTTTACAAGTAATTATCACAAAGTAAATGCAAATGAAATGTAAGATTAGATAAAAGTAGAATAAAAATAAACTTTCTATTTACTTATAACCAACTTTAAGTAATAAGATAAGTTTGTTTCACTTTTACCCCTTTGTTTACCAAGCCAAGTGGGTACAGCTTTTCTCATCATCTCAGCTAAAAAACTTCCACTGCTGGACAAAGGCCTCCACCAAATGGTCCAGTAGATAGTTTCTTTTTAAACATGTTCTTTCATGAATAAATATTTCCATGATTATATATTTTTTCAGTTCCTGACAGACAGTGAAGTTCAACTAAGTAAACACAAGTCTTTGCCATCTCTCTTTCAAATACTATTTGACTACAAATCAGTCATCACTGTGCCTAAAGTCCACTTTTTACCATGGATTTATGAATCTGATACAAAGAAAAATTCTGTGGTAAGTGTTTCTATTTTGATATCTTCAACTGTTACCATATTTGTGAAGGATAATTACATTTTTAATTGACAACCTACTTTAAAAAATTTAGACCACCACATTTCTCTTTCCCAAAGAAAAAACAAAACTATTGACATTAAGAATCGTAATGGCCAGAAATGGCTCCCATCTCTCTGGTAATGGCAAAAAAACGTTAAATTCGAAAATAAAGCTTTGCCATATAAGTGTAATTAATTATTAATTTCCAGATTGAAGAGAACTGTTTGCACTTGGTGAATATCACCCAAAAGGAGAAGTTGCCCTGTCCGCCGGAGTACCTTCCATTGTTGTGGTACTTCTTCAAACCCCATGTCTTTTCCAAATCCACGAGGATAATTCCTATGTTAGAGTGAGTACCTAACCTACTATAATAATATTTAACCTTTTAACAGCCAAGCATATTTTCTAAGAACTTGCTCCCACCGCCGCCAGCCATAGAAACAAAATCTGTATCAATCAGTCAAAACATAAGTCTTATTTATGAGACGGCGGCGTTGTGAGATCGATTTGGTAAGTCTTATATTTCAGACCATGGCGGTTAAAAGGTTAATTTATGTTAGTAGTAAGTATTGTAGTTTATTAAATTTCATGAGTGGTTGCCTGGAGAAGATTGCTACTTCAGCAATGAGGGATACTTTTGACTCTTTGTTTCATTTCTGAAAATTGTAATTGTCCCATATTATTTTATTACAGATGTCAATAAAGAATATTTAATTTTGTATTGTATTATCTTAAAAAAGATAAAAAAATAACTCTTTATTTCTGTATGGCTATAAGTGTAACGATTTCTCAAATCAAATGAGTTACCGGTAATCCTATATTGGAAATTGTTGGCATAAACATAAATAATATGTTTACATGTGGCGCCCCCTGAGCAGGTTATTTATTTTTCTGATCAGGCTTTACACTCTTATGATACTTACTATTACAAACATATTTTAAAATAAAATTCAACTTAGACGAACTAAGACTTAGACCATATACCAAAAGACTACACTTGAATGCAGCATAATATCAAGTCCGGTGAAGCTTCAATTCAATTCAATATTTATATAGTTTGGCTTCTGTCATTATTGACAATTCTGCCAGTGTCAGGGTTTGAGAAGTACACGAGTTTTTTTTTCCGTGATTGGTTGTACTTTTTCGACACAAGCATATGTCAATTAAAAAGAAAATGAATGCAGCAAAATAAGGATAGATGATTTTAATTGTTTGTATATTGCAGGCAATGGATCCCAGGCTGCGGCGTGTGGCTGATCACATGTCAAGACCCGCCCGACTCCAACAGGGCATTAGCTCCCGGCCCACACGACGCGCCGCTACCTCACATGACCATTTTCACAGAGTTCGGGGATCTCAACCTTAGTCAGAAGGTCACATTATTTAAAAAGTGAGTACAACTGTGCTACGCACGACAGACAAGACAAGTGAATCATAGAAGGTTAAAATCTGTATAATAAAACTGAAGAGGTAAAAAAAAGAAAAAGAAAATGCTAAAAACCGAGTCAGGGGGATGTAAGTGATATAGAAGATATCCAGATTTTTTTGTTTCTCTGTTTGTACGGGCTAATCTCCGAAACTGTTAGACCGATTTGAATGAAATTTTGCATGGGTGGTACCTCATATCCCCGGTCAACATCTTAGATAGTTTTTACCGCGGAAAAATATCTTATTCGTACGAGTAATTGCACAGAAAAGCAGAAAAGTAATAAAACAACGCGGGCGTAGCCGCGGGCGGACAGCTAGTATATAATAAGTTATGGGGGGGGGGGGGGTTTCTATTCTTTATTAGTTCTTAAGTTTACGTATACCTAAGATACCATAATTAATTAAGATAGAACGCATACAGCAAAGTAGGTACTGCGACGCACAAGGGCACCTCGCTTTATCTAAGCAAGTAATTTTCGATCGTATGGTGTAGGTTTTAAGGTTTACTTTACAGTGTTACCCTTCCAGTGTCTACGCCGCGCCTCGCCAGGTGTGCACTGGCCCTAACGAGTTGTGCGACAATAAACATAAAGCCTGACCAAAGAAATAAGAAACCTGCTGTGGGGGCGTCACGTGTATATTTTTACGAAAATGGCAACAATTTCCCTTATAAAATTAGTTCCATTGAAATTCCGCAATATGGCGAGGTTTCTTATTTCTTTGGTCGCGCTTTATATCGTGTTTATTATCTATAAATCGAACCAAAAAATAAAATCGTTGAGCTTAGGCAGGGACTTGAACCTGCATCTCCTTGGCTATCCGGGCCATACAGGTGCACTACCATTTGTACCACCAAGACTACGTACAACGAAATAATTTAACGCTTCTTTTACTAAGTGCTTTAGAGTGTTCAAGCTCAATAATTTTCGCTTCGATTTATAGTTAGTAAATATATGGTAATAGACACCTGAGTGCCAAGTGCGAGTTTTTTACTCACGAAACGCGCTCGATAGCGACGACGTAAACGTGCATTTAGTATGGAGAAATTTTAGTTCAGCGAACTGTCTACAGATGGCGTAGTTTCAATTCCATACAAAATCGCGTTTACGCTCTCGATTTCGAGCGCGTTTACTTTGGTTGCTAAACTCGCACTATAGAAAGTAATAAACTACACATCATCGTGTTGTTTTTTCTTCAGATTCATATCGTGGCCGGAATTCGAGCAGTGTCAGTTCAGGGTAACCATGGAAAATAATTTGCCCAAGTTGGTGACTCACGTGGACGACGACAAAGCCTCGATCGTCACGCACATTGACGATATGGACTCGGAGTCTGACTCCTCATAGCAAAAAAATAAAACTAAGTTATTATAAGGATATAAGTGGTTTATCTCATTATTTACATAACAATTTTCAAATCATAATTCAGTGATTAAATAAACATAATAACATTTTCAAAAACAGGAACAGCCTGTATAAAAATTGCCTCAAGACAAGGTTGAGGAGTCTTGAATACTGATAAGAATACAAATAAAAATAATATTTAAATAAATACAGTCTGTAGAATCATGTTTACGACCTATGTTAGTATGATAAGATCTGGTAACAAATAATCCAAATTCTGCATAAATTCTATGCTAATATTTTCTACTATATCGCGGTGTAGGACCTACATTTACAATCTTTATTTAAAACAGTTTTTCATCAATATACAAATAATCTCCATTTCACGAATTTGATAAATTACTTACGTACGTACATATTGCTTTTGCATAATTAAATATTTTTTACAAATAACAATCATCGCTAATTAAATAAAAATAAGCAATCAAATTAAATACTTATAAGGACGGGTGTGTATAGCTCACTATTTCTTCAAAAAGCCTTGTTATTGCAAGACTACAATATAGTAATTACCCCTGGGGTGGGTACTTAAGGCTTATTTAGGCTGGGGCAATTGTGTAGCTTGCGGCATGATATATAATTTTTGCATGTTAAATCTTGTGTAATGCTACAAATAGAGCATATTTTCGACATATGCAGCATACGACAGTATATTTTACGACGAAGCAACGTCTTGGCCAGAAGCCGCATAATGTTGCCCCAGTGTAAATTAGCCTTTATCACTTGGCCTAGCTAATATGCTTAATAAACATTTGCACATTTAGATCGACCACATCAGTCGCCGGCCAACAACTTGTTTTTGGTATTTCTATGCCTTTATATGGTCAATATTTTATCTAGAACAGGAGAAATATCTCGCGAGCATCAAGCACGCGGAAGTTGTATTTCTACAAGCAACTGAGCAACATAAATAAATACAGAAAAGTCCACGCTGTAACAATCGCCTGCAGTAACGCGTTGTGATTCCAAGTATTTAGTAATATGGGTTGCGAAATAAGGGGTGACTTTGATATATTATATATAATAGTAGTATAATAGTACAGAAGCCAGCACATGCGGTTGGACATTCACACTACGAAGTTCACCCCTACCGCTACATACGGGCGCTCTCAAGGTCAACATGTCCAGTCGCTGTACCTTTAATTACTCAAGACAGCTGGTGACGTTACAATACAATATCACAATACTAAAGTTTGATGCTGTTCTTTGTCGTGTGCAATGGATAGCAGAAAAAATATTTAATTAAAATTTTCTCCCGAATGTTACCGGATATTATTAATGATCCCACAGGATTAATTACAAGACAAAAACAAAAAAAAATGGTTTGGTGTCAGGAGGTGATTATAAATTCCGAGTCGAGTGGGATAGCGAGCGGCTGCGGGGGCTGAAGAATGAAGCGAGGGTGTGGGCACTGGCCGAGCAAACAAATCATGATTCTAGCTGTCTCGCCTCTGCTTTTCTTGTTCTGTAATTCGGGAAGAGTTTGGGCTCGATGAGGCTGAGCTGTGTGAAGAGCATAATATAAAAAAAATTTGATTCACAACAAGAGGCGTAACTGGTTCAAAAACTATTGTGAACTTTTGACTATCTTTTGCCTTGCGATTTTTTTTTACAACTTAAAGACCAAAAAAGTAGTTCCGCTAATCACAAAAACAGAGAAACATTCTACTCTGTAATATTTAATCAGGCGCTTATTCTGACGAACGAAAAATAAGTACTGGATAATTTTTACATACTTTTCCTTACATTAAAAATAAACTAATACATTTTACAGCCATATCTACAGTGAGATAAGTATGCCTAAAAATTTTACGATTTAAAACAAAAGGTTAACTATTCTCAAAGATAATTTACCGCCACCAACCCTATATGTATTTACAATGCTTTAAGTACAATGATATAAGTAGGAATGTGTCGTTATAAATTTTGGAAGTGTCTGTCATTATAACCTTTATGGTTATTTGACTTTGGGGTGATATAGTTCAATGATGGTATTTCTAAAGGCAATTTTGTGCCCTTCGAAAATTTGTTGGGCTTAGACTGAAAGTTTGTATGCACATTTAAACTTATCGTATTTAGACCGTTATGTGGTTTCACACTAGGACTCGACACAAAATCTGTCCATTCGTCGTCGTCCGCGAACGTAGTTTGTTTGTTTGGCAAGGCCTGGTGCTGCGGAGGGGGCGCGCTAGACACGAACTCGCCCCAGTCGTCGTCGGCCGCTTGGCTACTAACTGCACCTTTTTGACTCTTCTGACTGTTCACAGGAGATGCTACTTTACTCTGACTATTTACACTCAAATCACTTTTTAGCGACTGCAATGTTTCAACTGGATTAAATCTTGACAAATCTTGCAGGTCAATGCCTGGGTTAGGCCAATTAATTTGAGAATAGCTCTCTAATGATAGTGGTTGGAGAATCTGGCCAGTTTTTTGTTTATTTTGAACTGGGCCACTTGTATGTGTCGGTTGCAGCAATCCAGTGGACATTCCGGTGCTGTTTGAAGTATGTATTGGCAGGCTTTTAAATTCAGAGCTAGCAGGGAATAAAGGTGTCTGATTTTGCAATGAGTTTTTAACTTTATTCGTATTCTCAATTGATACGACGTTAGGTTTAACTGTTTCTCTTCTTGGGAATGCAAAATCAAACTCATTATTTTTCTGAGGTGTTTGCGGTGACATGTTTGTATTACTGCCCACACTCACACTTGTGAAATTGTAATCTGAATAACTTGTAGAAGGTTTCGCTGATTGGAATGTGTCAAATTCGTCGTCTTCGCCTGTGTCAAATGTTCCTGTTTCATTGGATGAAGCTATAATGCTTGTGGGTTCATTAGCCGATTTGCTATCAAACTTTTGACACACAGGCACTGTTGGTATTTGTTGCTGAGGATTACTTATAGAGGAATTAGAAATGAAATCTGTGAAATCGTCAAATGTTTCTTTTACTTCGCCAGGGTCTGGCCAGTTAAGTGTCGGTATTATAGGTTCTACTTTAACAGGCTGGAGCACCTGTGTTGCATAAGCTATTTTTACATTTGTATTAGAAGATTCGCCCTGTGATGATATGCTTGCGGCAGGTGGTATTGTATTGGGAGGTCCTTTAAAGTCTTGAAATTCCCAATATTCGTCATTATCGTCAGCACTCGCATTAATAGGTATAGACGACAGTTCACTTTTAAAACTTTGTTCACTTTTACTAGTATCTATTGCAGTTTGAGGCAATAGTACGGTTGGTCCACTGTCGTAATGTATTGTTGTAGATCTAGGTGTTTCAGAGTCAGTAGGTGTAAATATGTGTGTGTCTGGTAAACTAATTTGTCTAAGTGGTTGAACATTAAGAGTACTGGAAAATATCTTATCTGGTTTGCTTGATGTTGAAGCTTCAAACACATCCAAGTCTGTAGGTCCTGTTTCTATAACAGGGTTTCCACTCGAAGTGTCAGGGTTGCAAGCTGAAAATAATAATTAAGAATGTTTTAGTTTAAACAATAATTTTGTATTTAACTACCTATGACTAGTATACTTTAATCCCTAAAGTTCGAGCTTTCTGCAGACCAGTAGTGAAATTGCATTTCAAGAGAAAACTACGATAAAGACAACACCTGCTGAAAAGTTTGCTTTGTCCTAGTTGTTAAAACGCAGAGTTATTTTCAGTGTAAATAAAAAAAAGTTGAGTGTTTCCCTGCAGTGAAGAGCAGCTAAATTTTCTGTAGTTTATGAAACACTCGTTGCAAATTAGCCACTGCTACCCTTAATGAACAATCTACTTTTAATGTCTAAGTAGTACACATAGCTTTTACTGACTACCACTTACCATGTGACAATAATTCTGAAATCTTGAGGGTGGAATGGTTGTGAGCCATTTGGTCTAGGGTGGCCATGAGGTGTTCTAAGTCTAGGAGGAGGGCTTCCGCATAGGTGACTAAGGATGTTAGTTTGAATGGATTTACAGGTGGGTGTGTTAGTCCATGTGCAAGACATGCAAAAAAATGTTACAGTGAAATTAAGGCTTTTATTAGCATTGAATCAGTTAGCATCTTGTCTTAAGATAGCCATAGAATCATTCAAAAACTGACATAATAATAACAGTAAATTCACAAGTTTTTGAATAATCCTTTCCTTCAGTGTAAAAATTGCCATGTGCTGTATACTTCAAATTGCCACACTGTGTACTTGTACATTTTAGTTGTTATTGTTTGTGATATTATTTACGACATTTACAATACTTACATTCCTGTCCATCAGATGTGAATGGGTCAGCCCAAGTCCCCGAGGGCTTGCTTGTGGACAGTTCTGTGTTGGTGGGTTCAACTTGTGGTGTACTTGGTGATGAAATTTGTCGTTGCGGTTGAAGCGGCGCTGCACTTAACGTTGCAGCGTACTTGGGCATATTGTAGTTCCATTTTGGTCCAAATAACTGAAATATAGTTTCAATATAAGCCAACAACAATATTACATAGAATACATCAAGAAAAAATAGTAGTTTGCTAACATTATCATTATAAATTGATTGCATAAAGAGGGTTTAAAAAACTATTAAAAAAATGTAAACTTACAATATTTCTAGAGTCTATACACAAGGCTTTTAAAAGAGTTTTTTGTCCCAAAGAATTGTTCCAGTTCACCATGTAAGGCTGTCTCTCATCTGTCTGCAGCAAATGGCCCCATGTTATGCCAAGTTCTGAATCCAAATTCCCCTGAAATTCCTCTTCAGGTTCAGGAATATCATCTTCAAATATAGAACATATTACACCATTAACAGTTTCAATGACTTTGTTCATATCTATAGGATATTTTAATTCAAGAATAGGATAATCCAATGTTTCATCTTCTTCTTCATCAGGTTGTAACTCTGTTGATGTCTGAAAGTCATTAAAGTCTCCAAAGTCATCATCAGCAGCCATACTAGAAACGGATGGTAATACAGAAGAACAGCTCTCTTCATTTTTCTTTATTTCTGTATGTTCAAGCTTCTCAAAAGCTGGATTTAATGTATTGTTTTTACTATTGTCACAATCATCATCGAAATTTGCTTTAAACTCGCCAAAATCGTTGCCTGAGGTATTACCTTTATCCCAAGGGTTTTCACAGCTGTCTATAATAGCAGATTTATTGTCAGAGTTTGCAAATTGGAAGTCATCAAAATCACCAAAATCATCTTCAACAATCTCTTCTGGTCTATGCTCTGTCACTATTTCTGATGAAATTGATTCTTGCTTCTCAATAGGTGCTAATATAGGCTCATCTGCTTCAGAAGTATCGAGAGGTAATTCCAGTTCTGTTGGAGTATTCTGAAGGTTGTCTACAGCTGCAATAATTTCATCTACATAAGAAGGTGGCTCCTCTTGTTGATCTGTGCTTAATGGTTCGTCTGAAATGACTGGTCTTGAATTCAAACCAACTAAGCTATTATTGTCTTCCAATCCTTCTGAATCTTCAGATTTATAAGAACTTTCAACTGTTGGACCACTTGTTACAATTTCAGAATTAGCTTCCCTAACATCTATACTTTCTATATCATCTTGCCCCATTTGTAACTCTTCTAAATGTAAATCTTCAATATTGGTTTCCTCCTCTAATTTACTTTTCTGTTCAGTTATTATATTTGTTTTACAATTTTCCCTAAGAACTTCACTTTCTTTTGCTGTGTCTTGTGCCTTAATTTCTACATCTTGTTCACTTTTTATTTTAGTAGATTGGAAATGGCTGTAAGTAGAGAAACTTCCAATGTCGTAATTATCATCTTCATCTTGTGATACTGAAAAAAAAGTCAACAATCAATTATAATACAGTTGGGGGTCATCTAATAATGAAAATGGAGGTTATGTACTTGTACAATTGCCGTAGCACAACATAATGAGATTAAATTAGTAGGTAATGTCCTTCCTGTTACGTTTAAGAAGTTTACTAATGTGAAATTATTATGCAGCCTACTTATTTGACTAAAGTATTTATTACACAGAATTGTGGACTTACAGTTGTAGTGAATATCGATATCCTCAGGGTCTTTGTCGTCCTCACACTGGTCTGGCGGTGGAGGAGTGCTGCAAACTAGCGGAGGAATCGACATTCTTGGACACGCAGCTGCAGGGTACCAAATACTGTTCCACGGGTTTAAACATGAGCGTAATATCACCTCGAATATCTGCTTATTGACTTATCTAAATGGGGAGTAGAGAATAGTTATATATTTCTAAAATTGTAGCCAGCTGTTTATTAATTGACAAAATTTTTGCTACGACGAGTGACGACAACTGACAACCAAATCAACGACAACGAACGAACAAAACAACTGTCACTTTTTATATTCGCCATTTTGAATATCGTTCAGAAATTGTGAACGATACACCAGCGTACGTACTCCTGTAATTAGTCACTATTCTTATATAATATTAGCTTTCCGTTCCGTTCCGTTCCGATGCCGCACGCATGCATGCATGCAGCTAATGTGCAAATGCAATGCAGCAATCATGCGATTCATGCGTATTGATTGCGTGAATTTGCGTGTGTAGCGTCCTCCTGTCCTGTCCTGCTGCCTGCTTCAGTAGGCCAACTATGTAAATGTAAGTAGCGACAGGCTCGAGAAGCTGTCTAACGCGATATATTGACAGAACTACTATGGCTCTAATGTCACTATGTCGCGTTTGACAGCTTCTCGAGCCTGTCGCTACTTATATAGTAGGCCTTCTGTCTGCCTGCGTCAAGTTAAGCGTGCACTGCGTGCATTCCTTTCTGTACTTACTTACTCACTACATTATATGGTCGTGCATTATAAGGACTCCTTCCGGTGAAAGAAAAGGAAGAAACGGCTCAAAAAGGCAGTGACGGACGTCGATGCCGAATACGCGATTTATCGGCTTTTGTATTAATTTATGACTCAGTGATAATGTTCTAATGTGAAATTAGATAAATACAGTTTATTTTATTTCGTGCATTGCGGATTTGTTACTGTATCTGGTAAGATTTTACTCATAAAAGACTGGTCAAGCAACGCATGAAAATGGAGGATCAATCAAACTATATTTTGTGTGTTACTAACTTGCGATATAGTCTTTACCAAAAGATGATTGGAATATATTCATCAATAGCATTCGAGATTTAGTACAAGATATTGTAGTTTTATGATGTAGAAGCCGATCTTGATACCTCTGTCTGGCTTCTGGCGAAAGTGCTGTCAATAACCTTTGACATGTGTCACTGCCTACGTGTCAACTCATACCTCCTTGTGGAGTTGTATCGCCGCATTTATTGTAAAATATTGTGAATAAAGTACCGGGTGAAGAGAATCGCTTTAATTCTACGCAAGGTGGTTCATGTGTGGTTATATTATATTTTGTTTATAAATTATCTAGTACATTAGCCAGCGATGTGTGTTCATTCATACATTGTTTGCAGTCTTCGCGGATCTCATACATCTTACAGCATTTATGACCATTTTATTTTATCCTCATTCTGAAATTATAGTCTTGAGCATATAGCCTAATATATTGAGAGATAACATCATCAATGCAATATGTACTTGTCACTTCACAGTGTTTAAACTTGGCTGATGAATAGAGTGTTACTAAAACAAACTTGAAGTGTTTTAAGTATTCTACATCAGCTGATCCTGAAGATGCCTTTTTGTCCAGTTATACTTTCCTTTTTACAGCTATTCCAGAGAACTTGGCATTAGTTTATATGAACAAGTCATTACTTCATAGCACACTACATATTATTATTCATATAATAAAGCACACCCTTTTACCAAATGGTGTGCACAGAGTTTTAGTAAGTTTACAGCTAGCTAATTGAAAACCACCTTAGCAGTGGTGTGTTAATATTTAGTATTAAACAAATAAAAGTGATTGATTTGGTGGTGTCTATTTACTTTAAAAAAATATTGGTTTCAATTTTTATTTTTTATTTGAGTAGATGTTTTTACTGGAAGACACTCGCATGCCAAAATGCTGAT
Organism: Teleiodes luculella; assembly: GCA_948473455.1. NCBI lineage: Eukaryota > Metazoa > Arthropoda > Insecta > Lepidoptera > Gelechiidae > Teleiodes > Teleiodes luculella. The sequence goes on from OX419602.1 coordinate 5,473,968, forward strand.
TGCAGATGATAAAAAAAAATAAAAGCAACAAAAACAATCAAAAATTATTTTGATAAATCAACTAGTTGAAAGTAACTTTTGTACAGATATGTAATCTGATTGATAATGTAGGAATGTTCTGAGTAATTAAATGAAAAGAGGTTTATACTGTTCCTTTTAATTTTCTTTTTCTTCATGTGGGTTGAAATAATTGGTTGATATCCCACTTTTTTTCCTTTACACTGTGGGGTAAAAATGTTCTTAGTGCATTATCAGATCAGCTGAGGGTTTTACTACATTATAATAAAATGCTAAATGCCTCTTTTAGATTGTTTATCTCTTTTTTATTGCTTAGACTTGTACATTAGTTTGAGACGAGGGCCAACCTTGGTTTGAGCAAAGCTATGGTACGGTATGGCGGGCCTGTTTCCGCAACTCGACGACTGATGCGCCTTTTTTGCGTAAACAAATTTAAAAAATTTTGAACTTTGAATATTTTTGACAAAAGTGCATTGAAAGAATTTCAAATTGTAATACAGTACGGTTTGATATGACGAAATAAAATTGATTGGTCCTGATTTTTTTTAACATTGAAAAAATAAATAGGATGTAATTTCTTAAATTCTCTTTTCCTAGACTATTGATTGGTGCAATTAATGAAGATTTCAACAACCCAACTACTTTTCTGAATCAATAATGAGACTTGAAATACATCTAATAAAATGAATAATATATTTGTTATATTGTTGACAGGAATAGCGTGCAGCAGATCCAATGGAGCTGCAGGCATTGCTGGTGTTGTGTGGGTTGGGAGTAGCCGGTGTTGCTGTGGTATTGCTCATGGGGCTTTTCTCTGCTTCTGGGACCAGCTACGAAGAGGCTATCGCGCAGCAACGCCGTGCTACCACCGAGCTCCTAGCCCTTGCTGAGAGTAAGAACAAGCCGAAGAAGAAGGAGAAGAAAGCTAACAAAAAGGTATCATAATTCAGTTACTGTTATTGAACAGGGAAGTGTCCTGGAAAAAAGAAATCCATTCTAATTAGTCTGTCAGTTAGATTATCGAAAAAAAATTAACACTTTTTTTTTTCAATTTGAAGAAGATATATCGCATCAAAATGTAGGAAAAGAGTGCTATGATGTCACTTTTTCCGTACAATTTGTATAGCGGCGTGTCGTCACTGGAAATTTCAAAGTGCTGTATCGTCGGCATTTTTCGTTTGCCAGACAAAAAAAATACATGCACATTATTTTTTAGTAGTCTAACTGATGGACTAATTAGATTTTTTAGGACACTTCCTTATTATTGGTTTGGGGTAATTGTTATTTTTCGATGGCGGAAGCCTTTATAATGCGCGACATTGTGACGTAAGCGCCATAAGTGTTCTGTCATTACGTCGCATTTGGCAGCTTGTCGAGCTTCTCGCGTCCGGCTCCTGATGATGATGGTGAATGATTATTCGAATTTTTGAAAGTAACTTCTGTTCTTTCTCATCTCATGCCTAAAGTCTAAAGAAATTGCAATAAAAATTGGCAAGTGACCTCTTTATTTTAATATTTGAATCCTATCACGCCGACGACGCAGAGATTATAAATACTCCTAATGCCGTAGTGTTTATTGCCCTTATCTATATTTTATATTTGTTCCCATTATCTGTTGATGCCACAATCTAGGCGAGAGATACATCTAATCATAGATATTTTCCATAAGTGTGCTTGACTTTCCTCTCATGAAGAGACTTGTAAAATGTTGAAATCTAAAAAAATATCACTAAAGTATTGCATAATTCCGAGATCCCGAAATATACAGGACAATTTTATTTTATTTTACCTACATATATTATTATAGTCATTACTTTGCACAGATATATTTACTTTATAATTTATAATTTATTTTTGTTTAGGGTTTTAAATTACTAAAAATCTTGAATGGATTAGCATAGTAATTTAATTAACTTAACAAGGCTTTAAAACATTGTTAAGGCATTGTATTAAAAGTATGTGTCACTAATAAATAATTTGTATAAGTAGTATACAATAATTAAAATTCTTCTTTAGCTCTAAATGCATAATATCCGACAGAATAATCAGTAACGTAGATAATGCATGTGCCGCGTCGTGCTGCCGCCAAATGCTGTGTACTTGTTTATGCTAATTTCATTTTATGTGACAAAGGGAGGAGCTGTTTCATTTGTATTTTAAAGTCATTGACATCTCGCTAGCTTAATGTAGAACACAGAATATATTGAAAAACACACCGTAATAAATTCGAAACAAACGCACGACTGTATCTGTTATTTCAATAAGATGGGTGTAGGTTATAAACGTACTTATAGACTTACTAGCTGGCCGTCCCGTGGCTTCACCTGCGTTAGCAGTTTTTCCCGCGGGAACGACGTAATTTCCCACGGGAAAAAAAGCAAAAGGAAAAAAGCCTATGTCCATCCCCAAGGTCTATTCTACCTTTACCAAATATAATCAAAATCGGTTCAGTAATTTTGGCGTGAAAGCGTAAGAAACAGACAGACAGAGTTACTTTCACATTTATAATATTAGTAGGGATAATTTTAACTGTGTGGTGTAGGTAGGTCTGGAGATCGATTTTTAATTAACACGTGCTTAACAATTACCAGGTGCGGAAGGCGTGTTTTCTCGTCTACACACCCATCGCTTCAGTTTACTTACTTAGTTAACCATTATTCCTATAACGGCATATAACATAACAGACCACTCTTGCATTTGTTTGAGACTTTCGCGCTCTGTAAATTATAGTGACAGGTCTTATACGCGATAAATTATAGTGACAGGTCTTATACGCGATAAATTTTAAGTCCACTCTTGGCCTAGGGCCTCTCCTTTGCACGGGAATCGTTGTTATAAAAATTCGCGAAAAACAACGCCGCCAGCATGAAAGTCATTCAATAATAATAAAAAAAATGTTTATTTTCAACAAAATACATTATTAAACATCTGTATTGTTGTCAGCATCACCTTTTAGGTATGTAAAATACCTGTGCCAGGTAACACCGCTCTTCTTTTTACTTAAAAAAAATTAATTACAATGTTGTCTGCTTCATATTGACAATTTTCAATCAATTTTTATTCCTTTATTTTAAAGAGTCGGCAGTTAGCTGATAGTGCTTTTGCTTGCAGTTAGCGAAGAAGGAGAAGAAGGAAGCCGCAGTGGCGACGGGCAGCGAGCCGGAGCCCGAGAGCGAAGCCCCCGGCGAGAGCGGTGTGGAGGACGAGCCTGGAGCGAAGCCCCACGTGGAGTTCTGCCCGCCCGTCGTCGTTGACGTGCGCCGCGACAATCCGCCCAATGTCAAGGTAATAAAGCACTGATTATACGCCCGTACCCGCCGGCGGGTGCGCGGCCATAACCAAAATCAGAATTGATAATCAGAGACGGAGCCCCTCAGGCGGCGGCGTCTCCTTCACGATGTTTTTCAATATCAACGCGCTAGGCCGTGGTCCGAGGCTTCCTTGAGCCGCCCCTAGACGCGTTGGTATATGACTTTTTTGGGGTAGAGTCTTCCACTCCCCCGCAAGTCCGGTGAAGCTTCATCATCAAAAGTACGACTACTTTTTCGACTCGAGCATGCATAGGTCAATTCAAAAAAAAAAAGCGCTCATTATACACTTGTCTCAATGTAAATTGATTTATTTTTGAGGTTTGTTTAAGTTATTTGTCAAGTGTGTATTTTTTAGAGGAACTACGAAGTTAATCATTTTATGTATAAGCCAATTCATTGCATATCGTCATAATATTTATAAGCTGAAAATGGAATATGGACGCAGTTTTATTCATCTCTTCATTATTGTTTGCTATTAGCAAACGTGCCAGGTAATACAAGATATACAGAGATATTTATACATAGGTAATTAATACATGTGTTTTTGCCATAATATATTATTATATCTTATTTGAAAGGAACATTGGTTAAAACCCCTATCCACGAAATAAGAAATTAAAAAATACGTTTCTTTTTGAACAAATAAAGTACAAGAAGTATTGCGCTATAGCCGAGTTGTTGACAATGGCGCGCCACATTGTTGCATCTATTCAAATACAATTGCTTGGAATCCATTGAGTCGGGTCAATAACGGCAGCTCACGTGATCCGCGAACGACATGTAACATATATGCTTACTCTTACTGTAATACATAATGCAATGACCACAAGCTAATAATGCGTTTAAGTACTTATAAGTTGCCGTCTTTTTCAAATTAATGTAAAATTTTGGTTGAGTTATTTAAAAGCACATTTAAGTTCTTCTCATTTAAGGAATAATTTCGTCAAATAAGTACATGGAAGGAATTGGAAATTGATTGTAAATATATTCACACTATATCTCTATCTATTTGGTAAATACTATTTACCACTCTCATTTAATATAATGGCATTATGATTCACTATGATGTAAATTATTGGGTAAATAACTTAGTAGACTAATGACACCGAAGTGTATTATATTACATAATTTAATTATTGTACTACTTGCGCTACTGACTTATTATAATTAATACTTTATTTCAGTTTACTTCTACACCTAACTTCTTCAAATTTTCCCAAATACCTCTAAGAATGGCTTATGCTTGTAACTATTTTGAAATGTAATTATTACATTAATTGAATGCACCATAAACTATTACTAACAAGACGTAGTATCCATTTCGTATTAAAAGTGAAAGTTACATTGTGATAAGATGAACATTGTCAGAAGACAATTGATAATTTAAATAAATTGCATACTCGTACATTGATCAATACTACATGGTTACGTGTTTCGGTTATGGCAATTTTCAGTCTGCGGCTGCGTCGTAAATGCCGAGCATGCGAATCGTGATAAAGTATGATAGTAATCATTAAATGGAAACTTTCACTAGCCACAGCGACTGCTCTCACTGTGGGAAAATAAGGGCTTTCGATGTGGATAGATACAACAAACTTGAATAATATTTCACACCATGTTTTGTCGATTGAGCGTTGCTTAATAAATATGATAGAAATTTTGACATAAATCCTTAAGCTGGTATTAAAGGTATTGTAGTTTATGTATTTGGAATTTACTTTTGGTGATATTGCGGTTGCTTAGCACGGTGAAATACAATGGGATGCACATACGATCATTTCGTCAACGCGTCATGGTGACGCCAATCATCGACACATTAGTTCTCGTTCCTTTAAGGGTCTTTTCGACGTGAAGCTTATGCTACAAGGGTTATTATAAGATGAAGCAAGATAGACATATTTTATCTGTCGTCGTTTCTCATATGGCAATTTTTGGTTGGCGAACCAGCTTCTAGTTCACACGTATTAAGTGGCAACCTCTTTGTACAGATCCGCAAACGCGGCAAGGATCCTAAAATAAAGCCGATTTTGATAAACAAAGAGGATCCGAGCTGCGTGAGCGACCCGACGACGCCTTCCCCTCCGCCCCTCAACCACTTTGAGGAGCTGCAGCCAAAGGACGAGTTCGAGCTCTTGCACTCGTCGCTCGCCGCGCTTGGCGAGAAAGTAAGCGGCTGCGTAGCGCTGGTAGCTTGCTCACACTAACGGCTTGCACCTGCACGGATGCAGTCAACATTTAATTCTTAACTAATTGCAACGGAAATTACGTTTTGACAAAAACCTTAGCTTGGTTGCTTTGTTTTAAAAAATCTAAACTAGGTGCCATTTTTAAGATTAATGTAACAGTGAGATCGTGAAAGTAGAAAAATACGTCTTTCCTAATAGTAATAGATTTTATAATTTTATATCTTTAACAATATCTATTTATATACAGAGAGAAATGTTGGCCTCATCCTTGTTTGTGCGTCTTCTTCATATTCGTTTTGTCGTTGTTTTGGTGTTGGTTGTATAATCTTGTTTATTTTGTTGTACCTAGCTAACCTTAATATTCGTTATTATTGTTTTTTTTTTGGTAGTGGAGTATTAATCTATGTTGTGAGTATTTTATGTTTTATGTAAGTAAATACTTATTTGCATACCATTTCATATTCATTCCATATTTATCAGCCAGCATGTGGATTTAAACACGTGAATGTAATCAATCATATACAACATTATGAATACGACAACGACCTTTCTTCACATCTATACCTAACTCTGCATTTTGAAAGTTAACCGTGTCATAATAATGACTGTTACAATGTTGTCGATAACCCTCATTTGAATAAAGCATGTAATCTGAGGACTCGTGACCGAATTAGATAAATAAGTAGTTTTGAATAGAGATGTGCTCTTAGGTTCAGGAGAAGAAACAAGATGAGCCGGTTGTGGAGAAGAAGGAAGGAGGGAAGGTGGGGAAGGCCGCGAAGGGCAAGGCCGCGGGCAAGCAACAAGCTGCCGCGCCCGCCGAGCCCGTGAAGGAAGAGCCTGCGCGGGAACTGGCGGCAACCGCCGACGACAAGCCCAAAGAACAACGCCCCAACAAGGGTATGTATTATTATTTTGAGGGTCTTTTTTTTATTAAGCAAAAGAACCCTTATAAGATAACTCGTGTATCTGTCCGTCGCGCCTGTCAAGGTCAATTTTCTTCGTAACAACTGCATTAATTAAGTTGAAATAAGGGTGTTGTTGACTACCTTTAAAATAATTTGTCTTGTGCATGAAATAAACCGTCTGATATCACTAAAACGTGTAACATATTAGCAAAACAAGACAATGCAAAACAATCACTAACCAGATTTTACTTGTTTATTTTTTCTGTAGTTTAGTAGATGAAGACAGCAGGTATTTATTCCAAATAAACTTTAAATAAAGATGAATGAAACCAAAATCTTTATTCGAATGACTCGGCCTAGTTCTCGGCCTACTAGGCCTAGTAGTAGTACGTCTGCCTTCGAACCACAAGGTCGCGGGTTCGAATCCCGCCCAGGGCAAACATTTGTGTGATGAACACTTGTGTTTGCCTTGTCTCTGGATGTTGTTATATATTATGTATGTATATCAAGCTGTCTGACACCCACGGTACAGGCTCTGCCTAGTTTGGGGTCAGATGGCCGTGTGTGAGATGTCCGACATTTATTACTCTACTAGTGACCCGCCCCGGCTCCGCACGGGAAAATGGTTATTGTGGGTTATTCTTAAGTATATTATGCATGTATTATACATATAAACCTTCCTCTTGAATCCCTCTATCTATTAAAAAAAACCGCATCAAAATCCGTTGCGAAGTTTTAAAGATTTAAGCGTACAAAGGGACATAGGGAGGGACATAGGGACAGCGAAAGCGACTTTGTTTTATACTATGTAGTGATATTCAACATTTCAGCCAAGAAATTGGAGAAGAAGTCCATCAGTGAGGATATAGTAGAGGCGCCGCGCGAAGAGACAGTTCCTCCTCTGAACGCGCCGCACCCGAGCGAGCTGACCACTGAGAAGCTGCTGAAGCAGGTGGCGTCAGCCGCTGCCCCCGGCTCCAGCGCCTCGCCGCCCGGACCCAAGAACAAAAAGAAGAAGCAGGAACCCAACGTGCTGTCTCTCATGGGTGAGTAGCACAGCGACACTGTTAACCCTGAGGAATAGAATAAGGAATATGCACGTGACTTCAAATGAACGAAATATTTTCTTTTGTAATCTTTATTGTTACACAAACATCATAACCATACAATTATTTTTAAAATTAAACATAATTTAATAGTAAAATTTAATCATAAAAATCAGCTATTTTAAAATGCCCTCTTAAATTTCCAAAACGAATTGTTTTCGTTAAAGGCTAATAAAATTATTCTTATTTTTGTGTGTTATTTATACAGCGTACGGGACTCAATATTTTATTCCAAATGATATGTCCTGCCTGATTGTTTATGGAAAAAAAGTTAATTTAAAGTATAGAAGCACGTGATATGACTGGACTTATGAACGCGACAGTACATTCTGGAGCTCTGGCGCGGAGTGTGCCGGGCCTGGTATCACTTGTATTGATGTAAAATGGTTGTTGCGCGGTATGCAATAAGGGTGGTGCGTGTTGCAGCAGCGGGCGACGGGGGCGGCGTGAACGTGGGCGAGCTGGTGCGGGTGGTGCGCGAGGCGGCGCTCTCCCGCACTGAGATACAGATACTGACCGACGCACTGCTCAACAAACACCACGACCCGCTGCCCATGCACTCCGAGTGGACTGAGGTAACAGTTCACACCACACCCTTTAATATAACTACCACAATAACACACAAGAGATCAACACTTCTGTACGAGTAGTACTATTTACACCGTAAAATTTAAATGGTTGTTTATTAGCAACATAGCGGTAGCGTGGTAGTAAGTAAGTAACAGTTTATTGCAAACACATAAAGAAACAAATCAATCATCTTATCATCTTAAAGTTGGTACTACAATATGTGCAAAGGCGGTAGTAAACTTTGTGTCTATGTCTATGTAGTATTCATGAACACCGAACAACTTTCCATGAGAAACATTCATGAGTTACTACCATAATGTTGCGGATAAAAGCCAGTTAACATTCACCCAGCACCTGCACGAGTTCCCCACAGGCTTCTAAGGACTTCGCCGGATTGTGTCAGGTGGTGTGAGGAAATCTTCATACACCGAAAAAAATGAAAGTAAAGACGAATGGGCCAGCGTGGTCGATTATGTCCTATTTACTGTCTGACTGTCGAGCCCCTTAGCGAAGACATTATATCCATCATGTGATTTATCTACTGTTGCTACAAAACTAGGATTTCCTTCGCCTATTTTGCTTTTAAAGCTTGCTTGTTAAGTAATGCCCGGCAGCTGCAATGCTTTCGCATTCTCAAAATATTTCATTGTTGTTGTTGATAATGTAGGATCGACAACAGATTGTGAGAAAAGAACAAGATCGACATTATTTTCTAGAATTTTCGTTGGTCAAGAAAGAAAAAAGGTCACGCCGTCGACGCCGCCGCCGCCGCCGAGCCCAAAAACTCGGCGCAGCGCCGCCTACCCTATCTCCATCGGCGCTCATAGGCCTGTTAACGAAGCAAATTGACACGCGATCTTGTATTGAATATTGTTTTGATTGTGTCGGCAGGGCCCGAACGATCCCATGCAGAAGCTGAAGAAGCAACTGGCCGATAAGGAGAAGGCCCTCGCCGACGAGATCGAGGCCTCGCAGGCGCTCCACGCCAAGCTCAAGGAGTTGAGGTTAGGTTAGGTTAGGTTAGGTTAGGTGTGTTAGGTGCACCCCTTACACTGACATGCCCGGCCCACTACTACACCTACAGCAATACATATACTGTTTGTAGAGGCACCGGCTTCGAATACGGTTTAGAGGACATTCGGAGGACATGACGCAAATACATCTACTTCGCGTTCGGGGATTTGTTCCTGCTTATATTTAATAAATTAAATAAATTAAGACATAGCTAGAGATACAGTGGTATGGCATTGCACTTTTATTGTTAACAACTAACGTTAAAAAGGTGGCCTTAGTGGCCAGGATGTTCGCAATCATACTATCATACTAATATTATAAAGAGGAGAGAGGGCGCTGCTGTGCGCAAGGAAACAACGACCGTCTGTGTTATTTTTTGTTAAAAATATATTAAGTGTATATTACTGGTAAATTTCTGTCTAATTGAATTAATAGTGGTACAAACTGGTTGTGTAAGTGAAGTTAAGAAGTTCCTACACCGAAAACAGTGAGAAAGTGATATATACTCTATCAACCGTTACGGCAATTTATTTTAAAAAAACGTCGGCTATATCGCCTCTACAACTTTATAAGCAGTGACAGTTCAATAGTGACAGTCCAGTTCTTGGTGAATGATATCAGCTGCTTGCCTAATAATAACAATCAACAATTAGTGAGTCATAAATAACCTCCAAATTACAATAGATAGCTAAAATATTATATATTTTTTGTAATAGCGCCACCTCTTGTCGAATAGTAATGGTGCAATTCTGCTCGGTTTCTGGCGCCATCTAGCGGAAAGTGTGGATTTTAAAAAGTTACAATTAATGCACAACAGAGAGCGCTACAACGATTTTCAAAGGAAAGATCTATTTTTTTTATGACAGCGCCATCAAGTGGAGTAAAGTGACACTAAAAGCTGCACATACTGAACGTTGGAGGACGTTACAAGAGACGCAACAACTAAAAAAGAGCAAAAACAGAACGGTGTTTTTTTTTAAACAATGCCATCTTTTATTGAATAAATAAATTAAACCGCAGTATAGTAGCAACAGATCGAAACTGTCTGCGTTGGTGAAATTGAGTACAAGGGTTTTAGTGGTAAACGACAGAGGGAGCTAAATCGGTTTTTTTCTTTTTTCTAATAAAAATAAAGAATCATGAGTTCAATCGAAATGTGTCCTGGGTGTCAACATCCGCTTAAAAAAAAACCATACCTGCAATGTTCAATCTGTCAAGCTAAATACGACCTAGAATGCGCAAATATAAGCCAAAAAACATTTAATCTCATGAAAAATAAGGATAATTGGAAATGCCCAGAATGCTTCAATAAAATACCTAAAGTGGGCAATTTGAACACACCTGTGCGAAAAACCGATTCAATTGTAGTTGATGTGAAGGAAAACAGCGACGAATCGGATCTGCTGGAACAAAGTGAAGATGACGACTGCGAACGCAATATTACGTACCGTTCCATAGAAAAACGGTCTGTAGCGAGGTCGGCTAATACTTCCGTTACGGACCAGCTTAACTCCATCGCCTCAGATAGCGCGACGATAAGTGAGCTCAAGAACTTCATAAAGGAACTAATCCGAAACCAAACTGATGTCTTGAACCAGACCATATCCGAGCTGAACGGCACCATACAGATTCAAAGCACCCGTATTCAAGAATTGGAAAATAGAGTTCTTATGTTAGAAACTAAAAACAACGAAAACAAATCTGTAGATATTTCAACCCTAGAAAAAACAATATCTAATCTTCAGGCGGAACTCTATGACCGGGACCAAGCGCTTCTATCAAATGACTTGGAAATCGCTGGCTGCCCTGAAACAGGAACCGACAGTGGCGTACATCTTGCTCTGTGCATCGCTAAGAAAATAGGAGTCGACATTGATGAAAGAGATATTGTCAGCGTAGAGCGCCCGGGACCTGCCAGACCGGCGTCAGTGGACGGCACACCAGCTCGGCCGCGACCACTCGTCGTAAGACTGGCGCGTCGGGCTCCGAGAGATGCGCTGCTACAGGCTGCGCGCCTTAAACGTAGAGTTACTACAGAGGGCTTGAATCTACCTGGACCTCCAGTACTAATATACGTCAATGAACGCCTTACCAAATACAACCGTCGACTATTTCAAAGGGCAAGGAAACTAGCTGTTGAACAAAATTTTAAATATGTATGGACGCGCGAGGGAAGCATATTTGCTAGGCAAGAAGATGGAAAACAGCGTCACCGCTTACGCTCGGAGGCAGATTTGTTTAAGGTTTTTGGGAAAAGTGAAGTTTGAACAATATCATTTTTTTAGTAATTATTCTTTTTGTCTCTTTAAGTTTTGTATTATTAATGTTGAGTTCATATCGTTTTTTAGACTTAGTATCAGTACTCTTACAAACACCCTTATTCAGGATATCACAACCACACACACATACACAACCATTGACACAAATAAACTTGCACTGCACTTCGACTGTCCTACGGTCACACAGCCAGATATACCTTTCATTATACCCGTAAAAAATGGCTAACATCAGAAACAATTGTTTGAGACTAGGGTTATTAAATGCTCAATCACTTAATACTGGACAAGACGAACTGATAGTAACTGTTTTAAACCACAAGCCTCATATTCTCGCTATCAATGAAACATGGATTCGAGAAGGTGAAAATCAACTCGCTCCTATGTTACAAGGATATAAATTTATACATAAAGCTCGAAAAAGTCGAGGCGGTGGTGTAGGGTTCTATGTCGCGCAGGGAATTTGTACTCGAGTACGGCAACATCCACAATCCTCTTTGGAACAACTTTGGATAGAAGTCCAACTTCCGGGAGCCACACTAGCCCTTGGCACTGCATACAGACCGGAAACTATTAGCACAGTTGATGCGTTAGATTCCCTTAGTGAGTCGATAAGCTCTATGTCCCACTGTAACTATACATGTCTCCTAGGCGATCTTAACATGGATCTTATGAACCCCGATACTCCCCGAGCAAGAGAATTACTGACATTTTTTCACCAGCATAACCTGGAACAGTTGGTTAACGAACCTACTAGAATAACTGATAACTCAGAAACACTTCTCGATGTGGTTATAACGGACAGTGTATTGCAATGTAGAAATGTTAAAGTGTTACACAATAGATCCTTAAGCGACCACGCAATGGTTTTGGTTGATTTTAATATAAAAAAACCAAAGCTTATCAAACGAATAAAGTACGCGCGATCTCTTCATAACATAAATCTAGAGCGCTTCACAACGGACCTTAAATTAATCCCTTGGCAGTCTATCCATGACTTAGATAGTGTTAATGCTATGGTTAGAGAATTTGAAAACTATATTTCAGATTTATTTGATAAGCATGCACCAATAAGAAAAGTAAATATTAAAAGCAACCCGAAGCCGTGGATTACAGATTTATTGAAGTTCATGATGAATCTGCGTGATAAAGCTTTGGTAAGAGCTCAGAGAGTTAAAACAGACAGTGCAAAGAACTACTATCGTAGTCTTAGAAACCTGGTAACGGCCACAATAGAACGGGAAAAAAGAGCTTATTTTAACACGTTTATAAATAACAATATAAATAATCCTGATTTGCTCTGGAAAAACATTAAAGCTACTTCTGTGTATGAGGATCCAAGTCAGAGCTCGGTTCCTGATCATCTTAACGAACCTAATAAAATTAACGATTATTTTTTGAACCTATCTGTATCTAGTCAACAATCCGGAATACCGAATGCAGAGGTCAGTGGCTTTCCAGAGCAAGAAGAAACATTTCATTTAAAACCCACGACAGAATCAGAGGTCAGGAAAATTATTAATAATATCAAAACAAAGGCAGCGGGGCACGATAAACAAAATATAGACATGATTAAACTAACGCTAGATGTAACGCTTCCAACAATCACAGCGATAGTCAATAGATCTATCGAAACTAGTAATTTCCCTTCTTCCTGGAAACGAGCAGTTGTCAAACCCATCCCAAAGAAAAATGTGGTCGAAGACTTTAAAGACTTGCGCCCTATTTCAATACTACCGGTATTGTCTAAGGTTTTAGAAAAAGTGGTACTAAAGCAAATTCTTATTTATTTAAATAAAATTAATATTATACCTAAATTTCAGTCAGGTTTTCGTCAAGGGCACGGCACTGAAACGGCTCTTCTTCATGTAACCGATGATCTGACCGAGGCTTCAGATAAAGGCTTAAGTAGCATCTTGATACTCCTTGATTACTCGCGTGCTTTTGATAGTCTGGACCCCAAAAAACTTTTAGCTAAGCTAAAACGATACGGTTTTTCTTTGCATGCTTGTAAATGGTTCGAATCGTTTCTCGTGGGTAGAGAACAAAAGGTTGAAACAAATTCAAAAGATGGGAAGGTTAAGTCTTCTGTATTTCAGCCGTTACAACGTGGTGTGCCACAAGGCTCGTTGTTAAGTCCAGTTCTGTTCACTATTTATACTGCAGACTTACCACTATCTATAAATAGCTGCAATTATCACCTTTATGCAGATGACACTCAAATATACTATTCCTTTGATAGCAAACATACAAAAGAAGCTATAGTCAGCATAAATAAAGATCTACAAAATGTATACGCTTGGTCACAAAATAATTCACTTCATCTGAATCCGAGTAAATCACAAATGATTGTTTTGGGAACTAAGTCTCAGGTTGCCGCAGTAGTAAAATGTGACGATAAAATTAAAATAAATGATGTTGAGGTTAAGCGAGTTACAGCTGCGCGAAATCTGGGGCTGGTCTTAGATGAAGAGCAAAAGTATATTGAACATGTAAATGTAAAAATTAGAAACGCATTTTTCAAGTTGAAAACTTTATATAAAATCAGGTCATATATAAAAGAAGAACTGCGGCTGCTTCTAGCAGACCTTCTTGTACTCTCTCCTTTTAATTACTGTAGCACCGTATTTGGGCCTAGAATTAACTCAAATCTAGAAAGAGCTATACAAAGAGTACAGAATGCATGCATTCGGTTTTCTTTTAATGTAGCTAGGAGAGAATATATAACCCCACACCTAAATAAGAAGGGTATACTTAACATGTCTTCTAGAATGCAGCTTCATTACGCCTGTACATTGCAAAGAGTGGTTTGGAGTAAGAAGCCGGAATATCTGTTTGAAAAAATTATTTGGATTAAGGACATTAGTCTTAAAAAACTCCGTTCCACTTCACAAAATCTTGTCAGGATCCCAGCGAGCAAATCCGCACGTTACAGGGGAAGTTTCAAGTTTAATGCAGCTAAAATCTGGAATGATCTACCTCCTCCTATGAAAAATAAAATGAGTGTTAACGTATTTAAGAAAAAGTTCAAATCAGCTTTATTAAAAAAACAGCAAGCTGCAGAAAACTTGAAACACCCTTACTGGAAAATACTAAGCCTAAGGAATTTTTTTGGTTAAATAACTCTTTTACACAAGTCGAATATGTGCACGTTCGCAACACACCTCACACATTAGGTACATGTAAGTAAATACAATACATCCACATACGCACACACGCACGCATACACACACAGACACACATAAACACTCACACACGCCCACACACACTCACACACGCCCACGTACACACACACACACACACAAACACACACACACACACACACACACACACACACACACACACACACGCTAACACTAAAGAGTACCCTTGCAGCCCATGAACCTTTATTATTATTTTTTCATTTCATTTTTTTAAATTGTTTTTAATGCCTTATTAATGGCGATGGACGGTTCTTTTTTCTTTTTTCTTTTGTTTGTTTCGATTAATTTAATAAGTAGCCCTCATACTATGTCTTCCGCACAACACCATAGGAAGAGGAAATGTCTGAAAACCAGCGTTGGGTGAACCTCTGTGGGCCATTCAACATGAGCTGAGACATTTCCTTTTGCCTAAATTACTAATTGTTGGTACCTACTTAATTTGTTATTTTTTATTTAAAAATTTATATTTGTAAAAATTTCGGAATTGTAACATAAGTAATGTAAATCTGTTTAATTTAGGCAATAAACTTGATTTGATTGATTGATTGATTGAGATTTGTATTTTTGTGTATGTGTTTGTAATGAATAAACTCAAAAACCGATTGCAAAAATTCTTTCACTATTGGAAAGCTACATTCACCCTGAGTAACATAGGCTACCTTTTTCTGCGAAAAAATGCCTTATTCCTACGGGAAAAACTTAACTTGGGCGGGGCCGCGCCGGAAAGCTAGTATTTAATAATTTAAAACGCAGAGACAGTGGTATGGCATTGCACTTTTATTGTTATTAATAAGTTGTCCTAGAAAAAGGCGGCCTTAGTGGCCAGGATGGTTAATATTGGTGTTAATAATAGTAGCAACAATTTGCATAAATTATCAATTTTACGCGAGGTTTCTATGGTACAGAAGCGAGCACACGCGGTTGGACATTCGCACTACGAAATTCAACCCTACCGCTACAGAGTACGGGCGCTTTCAAGGTCAACATGTCCAGCCGCATGTGCTGGCTACATGTCTCGTAATCACAGTCATAAAAAGCTAGCACTAATAGTTTTTAACTTCATTGAGTTGTAGCCATTGTTGCTAGGTATTTAATTTACAGCTGTCTAAGTCTAACATATGTATTTTCAAACAAGTTTATGTATTCGTTCGAGGCTAAATGTCCGTCCACAAGAACAAATTTATTATGTGTATTTCTAATTCAAATCATAAAATAAGGATGCCAGTCTCATCAAGACTTGCATTGAAGATTTTCTTAGACACATTCTTTTTCACAGAGGAATGCACACTTTTGACACCCCGTGACTCTTTAAATACGTGTGTGCGCTTGTAGGTCGCTAATAATTATGTGCAAACAAAATAATGCCCAATTATTGATGGCTCACAAAGCGTCACATCTCGCACGCACGCAATATAAAGCAGTACTAAGTTAGTGACCCACCTCTGCAGGGTCCGGCGAGCTTATGTCATAATTTCAAGACTGGCGGGAGTGATCTTTCTGTAACCTTGTAATATTGTGTGGTATAACTCTACCCGCGTATTCCGGGCTTGACAGATAATGACCGACCGACCTGCAGTGTATTTTTGTCCTTGTTTCTTTTTTGTTTTGATGTATCTTTGTACCAATTTGTATTGGTCTATTTATACATAGTCCATTTTTTTGTGTTATCTATATATATCACAACATTGCAAACCTGTTACTGACAAGTGTATTAGAAGTGTAATTATTTAAGTTTGTCACGCCCGCGGCTCGCCAAGGGTCCTGGCCGAGCCCTCAGGCGTGATCGCAGGAATCAGGATCAGGAACTTATCGAACGGCCGGAGCGTAGTTAAACTCAGTTAGCACAGTTTAGTTTACATTTATTCCACACAAATTAGTATACTCAGTTAGCACAGTTTAATTTACATTTATTTCACACGAATCAGACTTTGAATATAAAAATGGCCTATTACCATGAGGCTAGGAAAAGAAGTGAGAGAATAATGAATGAAAAAAGACAAATGATTGTCGAATGAATTCCAAAATTTAATATTCAAATTTAGAGGTAAAAGAAATGGTAAATGCGATGAGAAATGAGGTAGGAACGAAGTGGCATGCAAGGCACCTCGTTACAAGTTTATGTTGTTATTTAAGATACATTTCGTTGTTGGTGTGCCTAAATCACTACATAGTATAAAACAAAGTCGCTTTCTCGTCCCTATGTATGCTTAAATTTTTAAAACTACGTAACGGATTTTGATGCGGTTTTTTTAATAGATAGAGTGATTCAAGGGGAAGGTTTATATGTGATGATGATCCTTCCGACCGTTTTCGGTCATGGCGACCACTTTGACTCCTAATCGGTGGGGCGCTGCTGGTGCACCCGAAGATGGCTTATATAGCCGATCTTTGCAGCGAACTCCCGCGCACAGTGTGGACACGTGAGCACGCCGCTTACGTAGGTTTATATGTATAATACATGCATAATATACTTAAGGATTACCCACAATAACCATTTTCCCGTGCGGAGCCGGGGCGGGTCGCTAGTTAAATAAATAAACGCGTTATGATTCCCAGGGCGACTTTGAACGCGGAGCGCACCCGCGCGGCCGTGTCGTCCCGCGCGGCGGAGCAGGCCGCGGCGGGCGCGCGCGCTGAGCTGCACACGCTCCAGGCGCGCCTGCAGCGGCTGCTCGACGACAACCACGCGCTGCAGCAGGACAAACACATGGTAACACACACGCACACATCGCACATTGCATACACCACAGAATATTTAAAAGAGGTTAGAATGGCGATAATTCGCCGTTCGTGTGAAATCCGGTGTCGCCGATTCCACCCCACATCTCACCTCCACTACATCTGTACTTAAAGATGAAGTTAACGCACATATTTGCAATTTCAAACCTAGCCAATCATAGCGCCGAACGAATCATACGCATGCACGCATACTGATGTACACTTTTATAGCTTAAGTGTGAGTAAAACAGCGCGATCGCGTCTTTGCGTGGAGATATGAGCGTTGCGTGGAGATATATTCTTGGCGCGCCTGTCACGCCTACAGCTCCTCTCTAACCCCTTTTAATTGTTCTGTGATCACACGCACATCGCATACACACACGTGCACAGCGCGGGCCCACGACCAACACATGGGAGCACTCAAGGGGTAGGCCGCAACACACCCGAGTATTCACAGCGCACGCTCAGACGTGGAACTAAGTATTTTAAAATCTATTTAATTAGCTGCTGTTGAGTTTTATCGTACGACACATAAGTAATTGCCCGACAGGTTTAACATTACCATTATTATTAATAATATTGGCGCCTTCTATTGTATTCCTACTACATTTTTCATGTTGAATTATTATTGTTGTTGTAGCTCCAATCTAAACTGGGCGCTGAGGGAGAGGCTCAAGCGCAGAGAGTTCAGATGGAAATGCACATCCAGCGGTTGTCTGAAGTAAGTTTCTCTCTAATAATTAAAGAATAATCAAATAACTTATATCGATTTTGACACCTAACTAAAAGCAAACGTGTCAACTTGAAAATATTTTAAAAAATAAAAATCTGCAAATGTGCAATAGCTTTGTAATAGCATTAAAAACTATTATTTCGTTCGAGTTAGGGATTTAAACTTACATAAAAAATGCATAGTAAAAAAAATATTTAAGACATGACATGTTTGTCCAGTCGGAGGCGGCTCTGATCCAGCAGCTGCAGGGCATGCAGGCCGAGGCGTCGGCGCGCGCCGTGGAGGCGGGGCAGGCGCGCTGCGAGGCGGGCGCGGCACGGGACGCGGCCATACTGGCGCAGCAGCACGCCAACGAGCTCGCCACACAGCTGCAGGTAACACACACACACACACAGCGCGCTGCGAGGCGGGCGCGGCACGGGACGCGGCCATACTGGCGCAGCAGCACGCCAACGAGCTCGCCACACAGCTGCAGGTAACACACACACACACACACACACACACACAGCGCGCTGCGAGGCGGGCGCGGCACGGGACGCGGCCATACTGGCGCAGCAGCACGCCAACGAGCTCGCCACACAGCTGCAGGTAACACACACACACACACAGCGCGCTGCGAGGCGGGCGCGGCACGGGACGCGGCCATACTGGCGCAGCAGCACGCCAACGAGCTCGCCACACAGCTGCAGGTAACACACACACACACACAGCGCGCTGCGAGGCGGGCGCGGCACGGGACGCGGCCATACTGGCGCAGCAACACGCCAACGAGCTCGCCACACAGCTGCAGGTAACACACACACACACACAGCGCGCTGCGAGGCGGGCGCGGCACGGGACGCGGCCATACTGGCGCAGCAACACGCCAACGAGCTCGCCACACAGCTGCAGGTAACACACACACACACACAGCGCGCTGCGAGGCGGGCGCGGCACGGGACGCGGCCATACTGGCGCAGCAGCACGCCAACGAGCTCGCCACACAGCTGCAGGTAACACACACACACACACAGCGCGCTGCGAGGCGGGCGCGGCACGGGACGCGGCCATACTGGCGCAGCAGCACGCCAACGAGCTCGCCACACAGCTGCAGGTAACACACACACACACACAGCGCGCTGCGAGGCGGGCGCGGCACGGGACGCGGCCATACTGGCGCAGCAACACGCCAACGAGCTCGCCACACAGCTGCAGGTAACACACACACACACACAGCGCGCTGCGAGGCGGGCGCGGCACGGGACGCGGCCATACTGGCGCAGCAACACGCCAACGAGCTCGCCACACAGCTGCAGGTAACACACACACACACACAGCGCGCTGCGAGGCGGGCGCGGCACGGGACGCGGCCATACTGGCGCAGCAACACGCCAACGAGCTCGCCACACAGCTGCAGGTAACACACACACACACACAGCGCGCTGCGAGGCGGGCGCGGCACGGGACGCGGCCATACTGGCGCAGCAACACGCCAACGAGCTCGCCACACAGCTGCAGGTAACACACACACACACACAGCGCGCTGCGAGGCGGGCGCGGCACGGGACGCGGCCATACTGGCGCAGCAACACGCCAACGAGCTCGCCACACAGCTGCAGGTAACACACACACACACACAGCGCGCTGCGAGGCGGGCGCGGCACGGGACGCGGCCATACTGGCGCAGCAACACGCCAACGAGCTCGCCACACAGCTGCAGGTAACACACACACACACACAGCGCGCTGCGAGGCGGGCGCGGCACGGGACGCGGCCATACTGGCGCAGCAGCACGCCAACGAGCTCGCCACACAGCTGCAGGTAACACACACACACACACAGCGCGCTGCGAGGCGGGCGCGGCACGGGACGCGGCCATACTGGCGCAGCAGCACGCCAACGAGCTCGCCACACAGCTGCAGGTAACACACACACACACACAGCGCGCTGCGAGGCGGGCGCGGCACGGGACGCGGCCATACTGGCGCAGCAACACGCCAACGAGCTCGCCACACAGCTGCAGGTAACACACACACACACACAGCGCGCTGCGAGGCGGGCGCGGCACGGGACGCGGCCATACTGGCGCAGCAACACGCCAACGAGCTCGCCACACAGCTGCAGGTAACACACACACACACACAGCGCGCTGCGAGGCGGGCGCGGCACGGGACGCGGCCATACTGGCGCAGCAACACGCCAACGAGCTCGCCACACAGCTGCAGGTAACACACACACACACACACACACACATAGCGCGCGCCGAGGCGGGCGCGGCACGGGACGCGGCCATACTGGCGCAGCAACACGCCAACGAGCTCGCCACACAGCTGCAGGTAACACACACACACACACACACACACACAGCGCGCTGCGAGGCGGGCGCGGCACGGGACGCGGCCATACTGGCGCAGCAACACGCCAACGAGCTCGCCACACAGCTGCAGGTAACACACACACACATATTATGCTCGTACTAGCTTGCTAAGTCGACTCGCCAAGAAGAAAAAGATACTACACCGAGCTCTCGAATACTCACACGTTTATATGTGTTTGGTAATAATAAGATTGATTGAATGAATGTTGTGTTTTCAGGAAGCGTCGCACGCGTACCAGGAGCTGGACGCGCGCATGCAGCAGGCGAGCGTGGCCGAGCAGCGCGCGCAGGCCGAGCTAAGGGCCGCGCAGGACCGCCTCGGCGCGCTCGCAGACGCACAGGTCACACTCACACACACACACACACACACGTGCACAGACGCACATACACACACGCACACTCACAGACGCACACACACACTCACAAACGCACTCGTACAGACGCACACGCACAGACGCACACACATACACACACGCACACTCACAAACGCACTCGTACAGACGCACACGCACAGACGCACACACATACACACACGCACACTCACACTCACAGACGCACACACACACGCACACTCACTCACAGACGCACACGTACAGAAGCACACGCACAGACGCGCACACACACACACACACGCACACTCACACTCACAGACGCACACGCACTCACAGACGCACACGTACAGACGCACACGCACACTTACACTCACAGACGCACACGTACAGACTCACACGCTCAGACGCACACGCACAACAGACGCACACGCACACGTACGCACCAAGCAGGGGAGTGTGGCCATGCAGCACACACACCATCATTATAAACGACACCGCTACTTATTTATTGACTTCAGAAACTATCTTTGCATCTCGCGTTAACAGTTTTTCCTTTGGGGATAAAGAATTTTCCCGCTTTAAAAGTTGCTTAAACTGGGTCGTAACTTAAACTGATCTAAAATTAGGTTGGCCCTTACGAGGATATTACTCCAAAGTCTATTCTATCTATTATATATTTATACAAAGCTTCATTAAAATCCGTTCAGTACTTTTGAAGCCTACTCAATTTAAACAAACAAACAAACAATCTAAACTAACTTTTCTCTTTATAATATTAGACAAACAAATATAGGCTTATACCATTATCTGCGAATCAGACTCGCGCGGAGAGGGTTCCGTAAGCACGAAGTTTATCATCATCATTTGAAACAACTGAACTAATTGATTGAGTATAATGTAAGTATGTATCAAACAAGACTAAGGTGGACCGAAATGGACACTCAATAAAGATGGTTTTGAGATATATAAAAAACCCTACCAACAACATAACACTAAGTTAAAAAAAATTAAAACCCCCGCCACAAAATCCTTGCAACAACTAAAAAAGAGCTTTTAAATGGCTGAAGATATTTTCTTGGATCATTGCTAAGAAAACTATCGATTGTGACATCTGATCAAAATCGGCACTCCGTTTAGGAACTACGATGCCACAGACAGACAGACACACACGTCAAACTTATATCACCCCTCTTTTTCGTCTGGGTTTGAAATTGACAATTATACTGTTATCATAGGCCGAATTACAACGAGCGAATGCACTCGCTACCGCTGCCGAAGCATCTTCAGAGAAACTGAAGGGCGAAGTGGACAAACTGGTGCAGGAAAAGGAGAAACTCAAACAAGAACTCGACACCTGCAAGCAGGACGCCGAGAGGCAGAAACAACAGGTGAGTGATACATTCCGAGGACACTGCCATAGTTTTGAACAAATAGATATAGCAGGAACTTACATCTCAGTCAAAATTCAAAAACCACTCGTAATAGAAAATCAGATCATGTCCTTTTTAAATTTTGCTGCTTACCAAATAAAGCATGACTCGCCATCAAACTGATGAACAGTTTGGCGAGAATGTAAAATTTGTTAAAATGCATTTACCCTTTTGGTTAAATAAATAATTAAAAAAAAACTTAAAATGATTGAAACACTAAGTTTCGGCAAGTTTTGACCTGACAGACCTTGTGATCCATTATCACAGGATCCATTATCAAAATTGATTATTTTCTGGCGTTGGTCCCATCGAGGTACTCGATGAGGTAGGTGAAGGGTGTTGGATGGGCACATTTCAGGAGGTCTGCCAAATACTTCCGGCAGGCTGCACAATGACAGACCTAATTTTTTATACATAATTTATCAATGGTTAACTTGCCACCACTTTTATTTGGGTATTATTTAATGAGGTAATTTCCACAAAAAATACGTCGAAAAATTTGGCAGGATCGGCTCTGGTAGACTATTTTTTTTAAAGTGTTTAAGTTTCGGTTTACGATCTAGAGATAGCCTCTTGGTGTACTCGATGAGGTAGGTATTTAGACATCCGGCTCTCCCACTATAAGGTACCACCATCCAATTTTCATTTAAATTGGTCCAACATTTTTGGAGACTAGCCCGTACAAACAGACAGTCAAATTTTTTTTTATATCTGGATATTTCTGGAGCTTTCTCACCTCCACCGACGCCTATAATCAAGATAAACATCATGATGCAGATACATTTTTTTTTAAAGAAAGAAATCGTATGTTGTTTTGACGACACAAGCTTTGTCTGTAGTTGTCGTCGGAGATATCGGCGCTGAGCGACATGGTAGCGGCGCGCGAGGCAGAGCTCGCCGAGCTGAAGCAGATGCGAGCCGCGCCCGCACACAACGGCCTGCCGCCTAACTCCGACCAACACAAGGTACTGCCACCATCACACAAAATACAAATACAAATTAAATAAAATAGCCTAAAAAGAAAGGCCGATGGATAACACAATAGTCAAATTATTGGCAGATCTCACCAAAAGCTTAACGTTTGATTTGGATTGGATATAAAAATCATAAAAAGTATCTATCTACCTACCGGCTAGATATACCTGCTAATATTAATAGAAATCTCATAAAATTATTCTAACGGCCTGCCGCCCGCTAACTCCGACCAACAAGGTACTGCCACCATCACATTCACATGCTACAAATCAATACACAAAATACAAATACTCTTACACTTTTCCTTAAATAAAATAGACTAGAAAGAAAGGCCCATGAATAACACAATAGTAAAATTATTGGCAGATCTCACCAAAAGCTTAACTTTTGATTTGGATTGGATAAAAGTAATGAAAAGTATTTACCTACCGGCTAGATATACATACCTGCTAATAATAGCAGAAATTTTATAAATATATTGAAAAATAATTTAAATAGTAGAAAGGAACACAAATAATTTAATCAGTACGGTCCCGCCTTAAAGGCTTTAATTACATCGTCTTTTTTAATTAAAAAAGGCGGTTGTCTGTAAAATCGGTTTACTGATGATAGTTGAACGTGACAACGATTGTGCCTCTTTGTCGCTCGTTCCGCGCTCTCGCTTGCACTTCAAGCCTTAAATAGAACGCCTCAGCCGCGCGGTAACACCGCATTGCGTCATGTTTTTTCGTGCGTGCAGTCGGCTACATCGAATTATAAGACGTTGTCACGTCAATATTATGTAGTGGAAACCTATTTGAATGCTTAGTTGGTTTTGTAACAGGTTGTGATTGTAAATGTGGTAATGTTTGGTAACAGGCAGCGGACCTGGCTAAAGTGGAGAGCGTGGTGGAAGCACTCCGCAGCGAATTAGCTAACGCACAGCGCAGCAGCGGGGAGCAGAGGGACCAGCTCGCAGCCATGAGCCAGCAGCTGGCGCAGTACCAACACAAGAACAACGTGAGTGAGCGCGCGGAGACACACACACACACACACATATATATACACACACTCGAACACATACGCAGCACTTAGCTAATACGCCCGCGTTGTTTTTGAACTTAAGTTTCAGTTTCCTGTAGGAATCAGATATCGGGGATATAAGGTACCACCATGCAAAATTTCATTCAAATCGGTCCAACAGTTTTGGTGATTAGCCCGTACAAACAGACAAACAAGTTATGTTCTACATCCCCTTGACTCGGTTTTTTCGCATTGTTTTTTCGACCTCTACAGTTTTATTATATAGATCCTAGTAACTAAAGTGGAAAACGCGGTGGATTGATCGAGTGATTAATTCATCTCAGGAGCATAAATATCAAGAAACCTTGTTCCCTCACATACATGTCGAAAAGGTTGATTCAAAAACTTAAAGTAGCTCTTCTTTTAGCAATATTTCCTTTTCTTTCAATTTGCTATTAAAAATCTCCCCTGCTTCTCTTAGTGCGCAACTTGTACGCGAGTACGGGTTACAGAAAATGACAACAAATATTGGTTGTGATTTTAGTTAACAGTAAATGGAGTCAAAATATTAATTTGCTTTGTTTTCTTAGCATGTTAGCTAGCTAACCATACTTTCTCCAAAACATGGGTAGGTATTGTTATAGTTTAATTGAAACGCTTTTATCAAATTCGTTTTGTTTGTCGCTTTACTAATATTGATTTTGAAAACTAACTTAGTTTTATCGTTTGGCTCGTGTAGGAGTTGCGAACTAAAAACTGGAAAGTAATGGAGGCGTTACAGTCCGCGGAAAAGAGGGCAAGCGCGGGGCCGGCCGCAGACGCGCTCAGAGTAAGTGCTCACACATGTATAACACGAGGCATCTGCACACAGCGCCTAACTACGTGGAGGGAAGTGTCAAGGGAACTGTGTGTTCCTTACAATTTACAAATATTTTATATTCATTGCGTAGCCTCGAATGAACATTCACATTTTTTCATATCGAATACGGAAAGCTTGACCAGAAAAATAGAAAATCTCGCCATATTGCGTAATTTGATAGAACTAATTTTATAATGAAAATTGTTGCCATAAACATAAAAATATACATGTGGCGTTCCCAGAGCAGGTTTATTATCTTTCTAGTCAGGGTATATTTCGAATTGTACTTCTAAATTGTAAATAGAATCGTCGTAAATCAGCTCAACAATATTTGCTCGTCAAACCTCTGTATTTCGAAGCGAACTGGCTAATCGCAGGAGCAAAAGTGGTCGAGTACGAACGCACTATAATGTGTTTCATGTTTTTTAACAACAATGTTGATGACTAATACTGTCGTAATTCGAGCTCTTATATTCATGTCCCTGGGGGGCTTGAATCAACTCAACAACTCTTTAGTCATCTTAGACTACCATTAAATATGGTTTCAAAAGAAACATGCCTCGAGTGCGTGACGGTGCCCAAACTCAACACTCCCCTTCCATTGAGTCCAGCGCTCTTTTCAGATGTCGTGAATTATACTCTGATGTAACTAATCAAATTATTCATACCATATTGGCTCAGATTCTAACAACAACACTCTTAACTCAAAGTCTGTGATCTCCGTTTTATTTTCATAGAAATTTAAATTGTACATACATTGCATTATTAAACCACGTACCGAATTATAAATGCCATATGATACAAACAGCATAAAATTCTAGCAGTTTTCAGAAAACCGTTAGCAGAAAAGGATTGGCACACTAAATTTTTTGTTGTTGTGCTGAGAATCGAAAATAGTCTCTGGCCGGCTTCGCTTTATATTGCATACCGACAGTGTGTCGTTTTTATATGAAATAGGGTGTAAGGAACGAGTCTATACAAATTACGTGCTTCCACTAGATTTACTTTTTTTAATTATTTTTATTTTTTCTTTACACGGTGTCGGTAAAAGAACAACAATCTTAAAACGTGCTGTAGTATTAAACTGAGGACATGAACGCTATTCTTACATTGAATAAAAGAAAGTTACTTACTCCCTTTTGTACCTGTGCTTTAAATATTCTTGCACGCAATCCAACATTCTTATTGGCTTTGCCGTAGTCGAGTAAAAAACACTGGTGCTTATTATTGGCGACTTAAATCACGAAGTCAACTCATAATAGTTGTAAACGCCATCTACCGGTGGCGGCTATATTAAACAAATCTAAATCCACAGGAAGCGTTATCAAAAGCACAAGAAGCCCATTACACCGAAGTGGTGAGCATCCTCCGAGCAGTGTGCCCGGCCGCTAGCCCTAGCTCCTCAGCCGGCAAGGAGTGGCTCCAGGCCTTCGCCAACAACCTGAAGAGGGAGCTGGAGAAGCGCGACGCGGAGAAGAAGCAGCTGGAGAAGCTGGCGGCGGAGAAGAAGCCGGACAGCGGAGAATCGCGTGTGGCCGAGCTCGCCGCGCAGAACGAACATCTGCAGGCACTCGTCGACAAATACAAGAAGATCATCGACGACACGGTACGGGCTTTTAAAGCCTCATCAGAAAAATGAAAAACTTGCTCTGGGGGCGTCACATATCTTTTTGTTTCCGGCAACGATCGCCATAATTACGTTAATTAGTTCCGTTGAAGTGGCGCAATATGGCGGAGTTTTTCATTTTTCTGGTTCAGGCTTTACATTTTGATTAATCCGGTAGCTCACTGTTAGTCATCGTGTCGATTCTTCGACGAATTTTTGTAGACCAGTGTTCCGTCACCGATGTAGCAATAAGCTGGCACCACACTCTCGACAAAACTCGAGAGTCGAAAGGGACGCGGTTATGCGTTAGAATGAGATGCAAATACACCGCGCTCACTCTTGCGCATAACTGCATCCCTCGTATTGGCCATGTCTCGTCTAGTTTTGTCGAGAGTGTAGTGCCCGCATTATTCGTGGCAACGATCTTATCATACATAAGTGAGTCATTGTTTGTGGAGAGATGTGGTGTTCATTAAGGGCAAAGAAAAAAATAACTCCGGCAAGCCTTTGATCTCAGATTCGGATTGACATTGACTCCGGTTCCGAGGTGTTTTACGAGCGAGCTATCTATAATATAAAAATGAATCGCTGTATGTGCTGCTAAGCGCAAATCTCGAGATCAGCTAAACAGATTTCACTAATTATTTTGAAGTACGTGGATGGTTCTGTGGAGTTAAGTTGTCTCTCAGATAGATGAAGTTATCATTGCGACGCGTGTCGAATCGTTATGAAGGTTTGAAGATCAAGAAAAATACCGAATAAATTGGAATTTAAAGGGTGCTCCAAGCGTTCTTATTACACAACAAGCACTTGATTTGTTCTTACGGACAGAAAAAAATAAAAAAATTGCTCAATAAAAACTATAAAAATAAAGAATCGTTGGGCGGTACTATGTTCGCTGGGTCAGCTAGTAAGAGAGGCATATTGCAGGAGGGCGTGTTGTCGCGGCTGCAGGCGAACGTGACGCGCGAGGAGGGGCGCTGGGCGCAGCAGCTCGCAGACAAGCAAAGGGAGCTCGACGAGCTACGGCTCAGGACCGTCTCACAGGTACACACACACACACACACACACACACACACACACACACACACACACACACGCGAACGTGACGCGCGAGGAGGGGCGCTGGGCGCAGCAGCTCGCAGACAAGCAGAGGGAGCTCGACGAGCTACGGCTCAGGACCGTCTCACAGGTACACACACACACACACACACACACACACACACACACACACACACACACACACACACACACACGCGCGAACGTGACGCGCGAGGAGGGGCGCTGGGCGCAGCAGCTCGCAGACAAGCAGAGGGAGCTCGACGAGCTACGGCTCAGGACCGTCTCACAGGTACACACACACACACACACACACACACACACACACACACACACGCGAACGTGACGCGCGAGGAGGGGCGCTGGGCGCAGCAGCTCGCAGACAAGCAAAGGGAGCTCGACGAGCTACGGCTCAGGACCGTCTCACAGGTACACACACACACACACACACACACACACACACACACACACACACACACACACACACACACGCGCGAACGTGACGCGCGAGGAGGGGCGCTGGGCGCAGCAGCTCGCAGACAAGCAGAGGGAGCTCGACGAGCTACGGCTCAGGACCGTCTCACAGGTACACACACACACACACACACACACACACACACACACACACACGCGAACGTGACGCGCGAGGAGGGGCGCTGGGCGCAGCAGCTCGCAGACAAGCAGAGGGAGCTCGACGAGCTACGGCTCAGGACCGTCTCACAGGTACACACACACACACACACACACACACACACACACACACACACACACGCGAACGTGACGCGCGAGGAGGGGCGCTGGGCGCAGCAGCTCGCAGACAAGCAGAGGGAGCTCGACGAGCTACGGCTCAGGACCGTCTCACAGGTACACACACACACACACACACACACACACACACACACACACACACACGCGAACGTGACGCGCGAGGAGGGGCGCTGGGCGCAGCAGCTCGCAGACAAGCAGAGGGAGCTCGACGAGCTACGGCTCAGGACCGTCTCACAGGTACACACACACACACACACACACACACACACACACACACACACACGCGAACGTGACGCGCGAGGAGGGGCGCTGGGCGCAGCAGCTCGCAGACAAGCAGAGGGAGCTCGACGAGCTACGGCTCAGGACCGTCTCACAGGTACACACACACACACACACACACACACACACACACACACACACTCACAGGGTAGTTTCCAGGGTCAAAATAATTACATTCTATTTAGTTTAGTAGTATAAAAAAATATTGGACACGTATTTTTTCCTTTTTGAGATTAAACAAAAAATAACAAAGATATAGCCCATTAAAGTTACGTGTGACGTCACTCCGTGCACCTCCGTCTTAAAAAATGCAGCATGGCGTGACGTCACACGTTACAATGGGCTATATCTTTATAATTTTTGGTCTAATTCACAAATAAAAAATACGTGTCCCTTATTTTTGAATATGTAATCTAAAAGACGGACTAATTATTTTTTTTAAGGAAAGTAGCCTATTCTACATAATGGCGCGGACTCGTCGACTAAATAAACAAAAGAAGAGTTATTTCTACTATGACAAGCATTAAATTTTTGATAATAGTAAAAATATATTTGCCAAAAAATGATATACATAGCAGGTTCAGTCATATAGTGCAACATGTAAATTACGAAAATTGCCTAATTAAATGTTTTTACATAGGAACCTTTGGCGTTTGCATACTCCTGCATAGAAAAATCGTTGCCCACCATCGTAGAAGAGGTGAATCCACGCACCTGTAATATTTGTTTTGTAACGTCTTGTACCATGTGACGCAATCCTACTTAAATTGTCAATTGTCAGTCCTATTTAAACTCAAGTTGTCAAATCAGCTTTTGTTTTCGGTTGTTTGGATTTGCCCTACTGCGGAATTTAGCAAATATTTTGGTAAATTCCAGTGATTCATTAATAATAATCAATCTAGTAATGAAGTCATCAAAACATCCTTTCGTCTCTGCACGACGAAACGTAAACTTCTATGCAATTTCGTTTACAAACCCTTTCTTCGTACGTATTTTTGTCATGTATTTGGGCAATTCTGTGTAATTGCATTTATCGTAGTCTGCATCTTTCGTCTCAACTTTTTTATGTGAAATTTTACATCTTCCTCTTATCGTAACGTGAAAATTTAATTGTTGGTGATGGGTGGCACTTTGTTACTTTTAAAATTACTTGATTAATATTACGTTGTATTTGTTTAGATGCAAAAGAAAATAGATGCGTTGCAAGAAGAGCTGGAGCAAGCGAAGGCGGGGAATCACAACCATAGTTTTGCGGACGCAGAGAGACTCACGGAGGTTCGTTAATTAAAACAAATCATGAATACTTATATATGTTACAGTCAAAACACATAATATGTTACAGTCAAACCACATAAACGGTCAAAACCACTTTTGACTGCAAAAATCAAGCAAAAGTGGTTTTTAGTTTACCAGGCGGGTGCGAGCGTAGCCAACACGGCAGTTCAGGGCACCCCTACTCGGATAGTATAGGTCCGAAGGGTATGGCAGAAGCGATGTGGGCGAGCGCAGCGGGCCCAGCTTGCTCGCCATACCCTTCATGTTAGGTTACATATGAACTAAAATTATCTAGAAGTGGTTTTGACCGGTTATGAGTTTTGACTGTAACATATAAATATATCCGACAGATTTTATTAAAAAGTAAAACACGTTTCGTCACTTCGAAAAAACAATTTTAGTCAATCATTTTAAAGTTTTCTCTCTTATGTAATGTTTTGTAAAACAGTGTATTATATGAACTCCTAATATATATTACAGGAACGACTGATGATGGCAGGACTGTCAAACAAACAAAGCGCAGACTTGAGCAACGGACCCTTACAAGTATGTATTTAAAGTGTCTGCTTTAATTTATCTTAGTATTGCTCAATATTTATTGTATGAGTCATTATTAGATTAGGTACTTGATAGTGTATCTTCTTTGTAAATATCAAATAACATTAAGCAATTTGAAACATTTTCGTTCATACAAATATTAAGAATATTACTCATCATGGCGTAAGCCTCCACGGTTATTAACATTAGTATAATTAAGAACAGGATATTTATATGACAAAAGATTATCATTAGATTTGTAAATATAATAATAACATTTATAAATTCCGTGTTGCAAATCAATAGTAGGCCGTAAGTTGACGCAGTAGAGGTGAAAATATATTTATGAATCAGAATTTTAGTCAACACCCTTATACCAAAATTGTTTGCAATTAAATGATAATTTCAGGTGGGGCTGGAAGAGAAATAACAAATAGAAAATTCAGGAGTGAGAGTAGCAGTTCCGAAGTGTCATTCCCCGCGCCGCCGCCGGTAGCGCTCACCGCCTGCCACTACGATTCGATGACACTTTGACTATTATGTATCTAAGATACTTACTAAAACGGCAGACTTTGTGCTCTTAGTTCCATATGAGATTTATTCCATTTTATCTTAACCGCCTTATGATGACACACACGGCCGCAGAACCAACTCACTCGACCCCCCGCACTTACGTTACAACGAATACATACTACGTCGGATTCCGTTCCCAATACGAAAATTACGTTACAAATTGGTTCGGCCCGACACTGTTCGGATGCGGTGCGTAACTAACTGTTACTGGTAAATGGCCCAGAGCGCCGACGACGTCAACACTGCCTGCATTACATAGCACTAGACGGCCAAACTAAATATATCCGTCAGTTTAAAAATTAGCCACTGTCATAGTATCATCGAATCAAAATTTTAGTAAGTAAAGTCACTAAGAACTACCAGAAAGTTCTGTCCAGTTTACCGATTGTTTACAGCTACATCCGCTTCCCAATTGACAGATTCTATATCAACATAGAACATGCTCAAACTGGTGTACATTACACGTTTAGGGAATGTTTTAAAAAACATACTATAAAAGACATTCGACATTATAGGATACCTATTATTAAGATTACCTAAAAAACGTAGTGTACAGGTAAAAATATACAATTGTAAATTAAAAATATAATAAAATTTGTTCAAAGGGCTAATTGGGAAGTATTAGATTTATTAGACTGCCAAGTTCTATCCGCTTTAAAAATTGTGTTGTTTACTTATATTATACTGTATGTTATGAACTTATGAATTACTATATAAAATAAAACATTTTCATAATAATTGAAAGTTATTACGAAAATGTTTATATGAGTGGGCTCTATTTTACAGGTTACAAATAAAAAAGCAACATTAGCACCAGAGATGTACAAAATAAATTAAAACATGTGCTTGAATTATTTTAACAACATAGCATACTTAAATAGGCATTTCTTAACACCTTTAACCAAATTTTCTTGTGTATCTTTTCATATCTACTTCATGTTTGATTTTCATCATGCTACATAATTATAGTGGTTTTCATTCTGAGAGCGAACAAACCAGCCTGATTTGATTCGTCACCTAAATGAAGTACGTCCACGACCTATCCACGACTGTAGGACCAAACCTATTGAAAAAAAAATTACTTCGGGACTTTTTTAAATTAACAACTTTCTTGATTTACAATTTCATGGTCATGAATAGCAACGTTTATTCATGCTTACCGTTTCTTTGAAGCTCATTCAGTTTTCGGTCTGCTGCAAACTCGTTAAGATGATACAAGCTTGTATAAACTACACTTTGTAACCGCATTTTGTAAATAGGGCCCTAAAATTCTACTAATGCTTTGGTGTTAGTGAACATTTCTGAAAATTTTGACTGTAAATTTAATTGGAAAACATTTACGTATAAGTATAACATTATGCTTAGATTATAATTAATTTAATCCAATATACACAGATTTATTTTTGCTTCTATCTTTTTAGCAAATAATTACATAAAATTATAATTTAATGAGCAATGATTTATTTTTATCAAGACAATATAAAAAAAGCATGAAATACATGAGCATGTATTTTATCATATACATACTTACCTACTTAAAAATATACCGACATATTTTTTGTTACAATAGTATGTCTTTATTCACTGTATATTTAATTTGAAAGGTCCGAATTTACTATTGATTGTTTTCTTGTAACGATTTATTAGGGAATGTTATTTACTCTTTAGAATAACACAAATATTATTTTATACATAACTTTTGTATCTAGTGCATAATCGTTTCTGTCAGTGCCTTAGAGTAAGATTTGCAGCTGACTTTAGTATAATTAAATCAAATGCTTGTTACAAGGTAAGGTTTATTATTATTTGAATGTTACTCATTTTATTTGTATCAATTTAATAGCGTACAGTACAGATGAATAATGTTATAAATCACATTGTGTCAAAATGTCTTTGAAATTCTAATATGTAGCAGTAGATATTATCTGTATAATAAGCAAGCCACTTTGTATGATAAATTGATATATTAGATAAAGACATTATTGAAATAAAATATTTCTTAATCAATATTTTTTTATTATTATTTACCTGGTACCTGGCTTTAGTAAACATATTTTTATTTCTGCCTATGGGTAATTCCACCGTAACTGATGTTACATTTGGAGCGAGTTTACGAATTTCAACTTTAAATATAATCTAAATAAACTTTCATGAATAGAATAAGAACACAGTATCAAATTCATATTATGTATCCTTAACTGAAATACTAAAAATAATAGAAATATCACTTGCATATTCTGTAATAAAAATTCTTTTGTGCTCGTAACTGACGTTACAGTGAATGGACATGGTATTTTGAAGCTTTCAAGGGAATGCAATTCCTTCTGAATCCAAAGATATAGAAAAAAAGTCTTTTATTAATAAAAATCCAACATTAATCAACGTTTTATTTTCTCGAAATAATCTAGTAAAATTAATTCGTATATTTGAAATAATCTACAAAAAAGACCGTAACTGGCGTTACTTGAAATTCGTAACTGACGTTACCATCGAAATACGCGTTATTGATTACCGTTCTAATCACTATACAGGGTTTTTATTATCATACAGCAGGGTTCGGTCGATACTTAAGCTGCGCCAGTAGAATTTTATCATCATCTTCACTAGTATCGTTAACATCTGTAGGTTTTTCTCCTCATGTTAAGGTCTTTGCCAGTTGCATACTTATTATGACGTCGAGAAAATCATCAGATAAGTTTAATTTTGAAGTTTTAGTAGACCATCTTTCACCGGTGAAGGAAAACATCGTGAGGAAACCTGCACACACCTGCGAAGAAATTCAAAGGTTGTGTGTGAAGTTGACCAACCCGCACTGGGCTAGCGTGGTCGACTAAGGCCTATGCACCCTGGTATCAGGGTAGGCTTGAGCCCCTCGGTGTGGACATATATGAGCTGTTAACGACGAGTAGACCATCAATAGGTATGTTTTAAATCCAAAGCTTTTTGTCGTAAACAGTAAATATAGTCCTCACCGAGGTGTTCGAGCTTACCCTGGATCAGGGTGAATAGGCCTTAGTTAACCACACTGGCACAGTGCGGGCTGGTCGACTTCACACGCAACCTTTGAATGTATTCGCAAATGTGTGCAGATTTCACCATGATGTTTTCATTCACCGTATGAACGTCGAATAAACGTACTTTTTTGTTCCAAAATCGTTAACACATTGTTACGTGCTGAGGTTGAACCAACTCCTCCAGAATGGAAGACAACGGTCATAGCCACTTGGCTACTAATGCTTCAAAGCTTTTAGCACAACTTTTCCTTTTTCCAACTGATTTATGTACAACTTTTCAAACACGTGAAGTAGCTTTTCTTATTTTCTGAGGAATAATGATGGAGGAACAAGATCTAGAAGCTTTTCAAGTCAAGGAATATGTCAAGTTTGGTTGAAATTTAGCTGCTCTCTGACTTATTTTTTTTATTTGTTCCTTCAAAACTTTAAACATTTTCCGTGGTGGTAGACGATCTAAAGCTTGTTTCTTTTTTGCTTTACTTTTTTGATATTCATTGTGTTTTTTTTATTGTCTTCTTATTTACCCTCCTATCCAAAATTGTCTCTCGTTTGCATAAACTTTTTTCGCGGCAAAGAACACCATCGTAATTAAAATAGCAAAATATTGATGTAATTGATGTTACACAACGTTATGTAACGTCAGTTACGTAACTGTCGTTACAGACTTTAGCCCCCCTTATTTTTGACGGTATAATCAATTAAGGAAAACAAAATACTACAACATCTTCCATATTGTAAAAACTCATAGGAATAGAGATAAAATATTTCTAGAATATGAATTCCAAAAGTTATTAAAATAATTATGTTTATCGCGTAACTGGCGTTACAAAAATTATCATTATCTTCTGTGTCGAATATAATGATTGGAAAACAACTTACGCCATGTTAAATTTGTACAAATAATAGAGAGATGTCTCGACAATAGTATGTTAAACATTTTTCACCTGTATATTTCCAAATTACATAAATATTTAATTTTTAGAAAACATCTTTTTGACGAAGTAATCAAGTCACGAGAGACGCTTTCGGAAAATAACGAAATATGTTGGATATTAATTTGAAATCTTTCCAAACTGGCTTAAAATGTATACTTCAAGCCTCAAACTATATTATGCAATCATTAGATATTACTAATTTACAAGTTGACTTTTGCACTATCATGTCCCTAGTTACGTGGAATTGCCCCTATATATTCGAAAGTAACCATCTTCATTTGTCTACTCTACGGGGTCGAAAGCCAATTAATATTTATAAACAATTGAGTGTAGATTGTGTAGAGATTGTTTTGTGAGCTATAAAACTAGATTTTTTTAGGTGGTTGGTAGTCGGTCTTAGCATAGAGTTACCAGTTCATTTACCAAATCCTTGTGGTATTATAAGAACATTATATATGCCAGCCAGCCAAAACTTAACCTGGCTCTCTATTCTACGATCATACAAGATAAGATTTATAATCATTTATTAATAAAAATTTAGTCCCTCGCCCGCGCCCCGAAAAAAACAATTGTGACTATTTGTGACATTTATTGCATACCTACGTTTCAGAAAATGCTTTCGTATAAGAATCAACGAATAAGCACAAGTCCCTCGCCCGCGCGCGCCCCGAAAAAATCAATTGTGACATTTATTGCATTTACACGTTTCAGAAAATGCTTTCGTATAAGAATCAACGATTAAGCACAATAGTATAGTACGCTGATCGCATGGACACCGTTCGCGGATGTTTTTGACAACTAGACATCTGATCTGACTGACGTCATTCTCATTCGCATCATCGTCGTCGTATTATTTTTCGACTTCGAATTCCATTCTACAGTACATAAATTCGAGTATTCGACAAACTACAATTTTGTTCTCGTAATTCCAGTTTCCCGTACTGCGTTGTAAAATTTACTGTTTACAAATTGTTCTACGTGCGAGTAAAACGTTCTTGTTGCCATAGTCTATTGTGATAGATAAGTTACTGTGGGAACGCAAATTGCTCTTGAGCAATGGAAAATCAAGGTCCGGCCTTCGGGAGCAGTGTGCCGCCGTCGGCGCCGCAGGATCTTCCTCCGCCATACTCCACCGTGGTCGGCAATCCACAGTACGGTTTTGTGGCGCCTCCAGTAGGGCCTTACCCGGACGGCCAGTTCCCCCCGAAGGCCTTTACTGCACCTGGAGTGTATCCTCACCCGCCGACAGTGACGCAGCCCAGTCAAGCAGAGCTCGGCGGCCCGCCAGCCGGCGCGGGCGTCCCTGTGGGCATTGTGGTGCCACAGGCAGTGGGAAGTGAACCAGCCACCATAACCTGCTTCAACTGTGGCAAAGTTGTCACAACCAGAGTAACCTATACAACCGCTTGGCACACACATTTGGTAGCTGGATCGGTCTGTGTAATTACAGCGTAAGTTGATTTTTCAGAAATTTTAAATGATAGGTGTTATTTCATTTCATTAGCCATCATGGTTTTTAACTTCCCAAGGTACTTGTTTCTAGGGCAGTAACTCATCATGAATAATGAATGTTTGGGTGGATCCCACTATTTCTATTATGTTATTCAATGGTAAAAATACTGGGATAGATTCTCTCACAATACTAATAATTGAATAGGCTCCATAACTATTCAACTGATATTGATGAAACTTGGAAGAAAGATAAAACTTTGGCAACCTTTTGCCACAGGAAAAACTGTAAGCACAAGCGGATCCGCCATGGGAACAGGAAAAAATTTAAACGTAAGCAGATCCTCCGTGGAAAGCTAGTTATTCTTAGTCCAGAAGAAATTTCATACTGATTATCATACATTCTCAACTTGTTTATGTAAATGAACATTATTTTTTACAGGGTATGTTCTTTATGCTGCCTTGGCCTGGTGCCATACTGCTTCGACTCATTCAAGGATGCAGAACACTACTGCCCTAATTGCAATGCTTTTATTGGTAAGAGCAACAAATGCTAAATGGCCCAAATCGCTACTTTTAAAATGAAACTTAAATATAAAGACAATAGGCCTATCATCATACATCTGAATTCTTCCTTCAGCTTTGAATTATGCATATTTCTGGATTAGGATTCGGTACCGTGCCATTAATGGTTTTGAAACTTATTGTGATGATCTTAGAAATAATTTTGTAAACATTAGCAGCAGTGTGTATTATTCTTAATAAAATAAGTGATTCTAATGTACCTATCACAAAATTGCAGCTACTTTGTAAATGCAGCTAAGCTATTTACAATTTCTATTATTGTATTGCAATAATTTAAGCTAAATCATTTTAATCACAAATTCCCTATGATATACGTATTCACTTTTTTATTGTGTGGATAGTTATATAAAATAATTATGTATTATTGTCAATTTTATTTTAGTCTTATATGGTGTTACTGACATACCTACTTGTTAGGTGTATTATTATATAGAAATGTAAATACATTCCAAATAAAAACACTACATGATTAATACTGAATTTCAAAATTTTTTAAACTGTAGCTGAGATACCAAAGTAAGAATTACGTATGTTGTATTGTATGTCCATTTAAGTCTAGATTATAAAATCAGAATTTATAGTTGATGAATCCTAAATGTAATATGATATACTATTTTGGTACTATTGTGTATAAATTATTTTTAATGTACACGTTTATTATACAATATTGTTAGTTTTGAAAAACATTACATTTTAGTGACTTATATTTACTTAGTACCTTATATTTACTTTTCCTTATGTACCTATTTATTGTGTATAATATTATTTAAATGAATAAATAAAGCTTTGATAATGATATCATGTTTTATTTTGAATGTGTGGAGATTATAGCTGTACATATTTAGTAATCTATTTTACTATCAGTGATGATTAGATAGCTGTATCAATGTTTGTCACGAATGATAAAAGCACTACTTGCACATACAAGTGCTTGAATGATCAATAATGTTACTCATGTGATTAAGTAATTTCAGTCAAGACAAATAAAGCATTTTAATATGCACAACAGAAGTGATGAAGTGAACCAAGCCAATAGTAATATGAATGTTGAGTTGTCAGAGCAGAATGTAAGTCGCGAGGCGCCGCCGCCATACTCCCCGCCCGAGCCAAGCAGCGCTGTCTTCACCAGTCAGCCATCATTAGTGCAACAAACCGTTATAATCCAAGTACCATTGAAGGACAACCCCATCTACTACACTTGCCACAATTGCATGGAAAGAGTCTACACTAAAGTTAAATATGTCAGTTCCCGCAAAACACATTTATGTGCAGGATTTATTTGTGGCTGTACTTTGTAAGTAATTTTCAAGTTTGTTCTGTGGCCTTAGGTTATACTAGGGAGTGCAATCTTGCAGCAAAATCATCAATCTCGGTATTTGCAAGATTTTAAAGGTCTAATCTTGCAAGATCTTGGTATTTGCGAGATCTCGCTTTACAAACAAGTACAATTTAAATAAAAAGTTACTAATAGTCGTCAATGAATGCATTTGACGTCATAAAATAGCCTTAAACGAAGAAACTAGCGCCTCATTAACTGTATAATCCTTTTTTAAGGCTGTATTTTTGTGAGTATGTATTCTATTCAAAGTATTGAAACTTGGTAAACTCTTGTATAGCCGTACTCTCGAACGGTCATGGAATGTCATCATCTCAGCCGAAAGACGTCCACTGCTGGACAAAGTCTAAGTTTGAGCCTAGGCAATGGAAGCGAGGTTGTCGGTGGATGTGAAAATAAAACAGGGTCTGGCGGTAAAATATACTTCAATATATTTGTACACCAAAATAGATACTATGATATTCAATTAATACGTCGATGGAAAACGATTTAAAAACAATAACTTACAGTAGCAAGAGCGGCCATAGGGGCTGACGGATAGAAGTGGAAGAGGCGCCACACAGTGGCCAACATGCAGAACTAATCACATAGTGTTACCATTATAAATAAATATTATAAGGGGTGAACTCACACAAATCGATTTCTTAATACTTCCCCTCACACCTTATAATATGCACAATAGACTCTACAATTTACAGCACATACAAACTCAATGAAAATACTGTTCGAGATACCATCTCTACAACATGGCGTGATTCTAATATAACTTCAATTACATTAGACATAACATTTACAAAATGTTTACCTGTACAGAGACTATTCTCAGTATTATAGCATGACAGCATGCCAATTTACACATATGAAAATAGCATGCTATCATGACACCATTAGGTCATTGATATCACACATACATAGCATACAAAGAAACACAAAAGTATAAAATACAAAATCTAAGTTCTATTCATTTACTAAACTTCTTGCTATGTATGAATGTAGAGTACTTGCTTACACTCAAAGATTTGGCTAGCACATCAGCGATCATTTAGTCGGTGGGCAACAACAATATATTTTCTCTACATACCAAGTCCTTAACAAAGTAATACCTAACAAACATCTACATGCTTGGTATGTTTACGGCTGTATTCCCTCATTTCTACAAGCTTATGTGCACTCCGATTATCATTGCAAACAGTATTCAATTTCATACAAAAACTTCAAATATAAAGTTTTTGATAAAACAGATATCCTTACACATAACATACAATTTATACACAAACAATCTGTATGAGGGCTACACAGCGCTATCCACGTGTATACAGTTTATCGTGTTACCACCCAACACAACAACAAAGCCCGTGCAAAAGCGCCTGTCTAAGGGATCATTGGCTCAATTAGCGTCCGCATAAAATAATGAAAACAATTTACTAATTTTATTCAAAATGCAAGGCATAGTCTAAAATACCTGCTATGTACCTCTAAATGCGTTTCGCTGCCTGCCAATGACTCCTATTAAATATACTTATTTATTGACAGAGCTGACTGCAAGAGAACAAAATGTCCAGCCTAGTACAAACTGATAAATACATTAAACACCCCATGAGCTCACAATGTAGATATTTATCATTACATAAAATGTCAGAATCAGTCACAAATTTTTAAATTACTTGCATGGGTGTTTACAAAGGCCTGCAGTCTTAAATACCAAACCCTTTGAGAATTGTTCTGCTATACTATCTCAAATCTAGCTTTACAAGATTAGTGCCACTTACAGCATTTATACCAATAACATTTTTCAAATGCCCTGAATTATTACAATAATATTTTCTTTCACTAATATATAATAAACCGCTCTTTAGCACTATTAAAAATTGTAAAATAGCATAATATAACAGTCAAACTAATTAGTGTACTCACATGGTTCATATTTATTTATTTTACACTTGAAGAAGCCATTTTCACACGATAGCTCATTAACTCTATCATTCCAGAGCTTACTAGTTTGTTTAAGCTTAATATTAAGAAAGGCTGTTACAACATCAATATGATTTATTTATAAAACCAAGCTAACAAGCCAAAGCAAACAAAATTAGCAAGAAAATTCTCACAGCATGTGAAAATGTCTCCTCATCATATCACACAATGAACCTGCGTAAAACCCATGGCAACTATGCGCGCTTTAAAATAATAAAAGTTACCAGAAGCATCATGTCATAATTTAAAAACCCATTTAGTTCACCAAAACAACATTGACATCAGGTGGCCTATCCACCATCGACTACACCTGATTGGATTGCAGTGACTCATACTCACTTTCCATAGCAGCAATCCAATCTACCCTGTTTCGGCTAGAACCCGCCTCTTTGTAGGACAGCGGTTCTACGACACGACGACGATGCGGTAAGTCTCGCGCAACCATAGAAAAATCAGTCTCAAAAACATTGTACCTTGAGGGGACTGTTTACCCCTAGTAGGACGAGCAGGCCACGATGGGTGCACGGCGCGCGTCTGGGGTGCAGAGCGAACTTCCCCTGCAGGCGACGGTTCCCCTGAGAACTCTACAAGCTCATGGAACGAGTCAGCCGACCCAGCCTCGCTGTCGCCATGAACGTCCTCATCGGCCGAGCATGCCTCCCAGCTATCTGAAAAAGCCACAGATTATTATCAGTACACTTTTATTTATTTATTTTTTATTCATGACTAGAAAAATTATTAACACTAAATTATCATCAATAGATGTCATGTCATAGGTACTCATAAAAATAAAAATTCATCATCCATAAAATTCATTAAACTATTTGTGAAATCCTTACAAATCTAATCTCTAAAAAGGCAACGTTCCATAAAACAACTATTTAATGAATTCTAAGGGTCCCAAGAGTCTAAAGCCTTTAGTAGTCTCATAGCCTACAAGATATGCAATGCACCCAAAAAAATGAAGGCGACTAAGGTCCAGCTTCGACCCAGTTCACAAACCTTCAGGAGTATGTCCTGCTAAAGCGACCGTGTGCGACCAAATTTCCCCAAAAGGCGCGTGCAGAGACCAGCTCCCAGCATTAAGCATCTAACTTTATCCATAAGTGTTCTATTCAAACATTTAGACACACAATCAAAATACTCAGACCCAATATCAGAACGCACCACTTTAACTGACAAACCCAACTGTATCTCAACATGATTTATAAAATAAATAAAATAATCAATTACCTCTGACTTCCTCTTCATAATACATCCATATGATTTTCTTGTGTAGTCACCCGTAAACGTCACGAGACACTTCGCCCCACCAAAGCTGCACTGTTGCTTGGGACCAGCAACATCGGAGTGTATCTCTAAGGGTTTAACAGCACGTGTAGCCTCGCCCACGGGGAACGGCAATGTGACTTGCTTCCCAAGTAGACAGGTCTCACACTCGAGGTTAGGATTACAAACCTGAAACATTACACTAGATGCAAGTCCATTCCTCAAAGCAGTCATCATCCCCTTAGCTCCAAGATGCCCCAAACACCTATGCCAGAACTCCACTGGCTGAACATAAGCAGCAACATTAGCACTCTGTATTTCTTGCCTATCACGCAAGAACATCGAAGAATGCACACATTGCGAAGATCTAACTTGACTACAACCATTCAATTTACAAATCCCATTAAAATTTATGCAAGAGGTAATGAGGGTTGCCATAGATTTCACAAACATTGAAAATTCTTACAAATAATGCCCACAAATATCATAATAAGCCCACTCTTTGCTAACCAACTATCATACAATAAACTAGGAACATATAATACCTTTTCAACAATAAAAGAGTCCTTTAATTTCATTTCACCAACTTCTTCAGCCGTAATCTTCTCATTACTAGCGAGCAACACTTTATTTGTACAGTCCTCAAATTCCATATCGTTGCTCAACGATTGCTTATTGTTGCCCATGTGATCAGAGCAACCGGACTCAACATCAGTCTTCACAAAGAAAGCTGAAGCACAAGTATCTGTGGCAAGGAGCGAGCGGTTGAAGTTCATGTCACCTTTCTTGTCACGTCTCAGTTTGTAGCACTTTGATTTAACATGACCAATTTTGTTACAATAGTGACAGACAATTTTCTTCCGTTGTGTACCCCCACTAGATACATGCCTTTTATTAGAACCTGAAAAGAAAGCAGCTTCCTCCGTAGAATCATTTTTTCTTTTTCTAGATTCCTCCTGAAGAAGACGGGCGCGTACCAGTTCACTCTTCAATTCAGAAGTCAAACATGCAGTTGCAAGATTAGAGACTAAGGCATCATAGTCTTCAGGCAGGCCACTTAGTAAAAGTTCTGCAATTTCCTTATCATCAATCACTTTGTCGATATCAGCGAGTTGGTGAACTACATTCATCACATTCTCAATGTATAGTGACATGCAGTTAAACTCTTTGTATTCCATCTTATGCAACTTGCGAAGTAACAGCACTCTTCTGAATAAACCATGGTCTTCAAATACAGTTTTAAGGTTATTCCAAGCTTCCTTTGCCGTCTTGGCATCTCGAATATGCTGATAACACGAGGAATTTACACTCAAACCAATGCGGGCGAGAGCGCGCCCCACACGAGTGACATCCGTGTCCGTACCTTCGACTGCATTCCATAATCCTTCCAAGGTCAAAAGCATTTTCATTTGATACTTCCAAGTATGATAGTTATCTGTTCCTCTGAGCTTTTCAATCGCATTTCCAGACGACAGAGCAAAACCCACATTGCCCTCGTTTGACATCTTGGCCACGTTGACACACCGTCACGTCCAAAGTCAGGATCCAACGACACACGTTGTCCAAATCCAAATATCGCCGCAGCCAAGCGCACACTACAGCGCTGCCACAGATCTCCAATACCAACCAGCCCGTTACTCGTTATTCCATCCACAATCCACTCTTGATTCTTCACAACAAGCCTGGTGCCAATAACCTCTAAGTTTGAGCCTAGGCAATGGAAGCGAGGTTGTCGGTGGATGTGAAAATAAAACAGGGTCTGGCGGTAAAATATACTTCAATATATTTGTACACCAAAATAGATACTATGATATTCAATTAATACGTCGATGGAAAACGATTTAAAAACAATAACTTACAGTAGCAAGAGCGGCCATAGGGGCTGACGGATAGAAGTGGAAGAGGCGCCACACAGTGGCCAACATGCAGAACTAATCACATAGTGTTACCATTATAAATAAATATTATAAGGGGTGAACTCACACAAATCGATTTCTTAATACAAAGGCCTCCCCCAAGGATCTCCACAATGATCGGTCCTGCGCTGCCCGCATCCAGCGACTTCCCGCGACCCTCACCAGATCGTCGGTCCACCTCGTGAGGGGCCTGTCCACACTACGTCTTCCGGCGCGCGGTCGCCATTCGAGAACCTTTTTGCCCCAACGGCCGTCGGTTCTACGCGCAATGTGCCCAGCCCATTGCCACTTACTCTGGTTCGCCTGCGGATCTCATCATTCCTGATTCGATCACGCAAGGAAACTCCAAGCATAGCCCTCTCCATCGCTCTTTGGGTGACTTTGAACATTCTTATGAGGCTCATCGTTAGCGACCACGTCTCAGATCCGTAAGTCATCACTGGCAACACACATTGGTCAAAGACTTTAGACTTAAGACACTGCGGTATTTAGGACGAAAAGATATTGCCGACGATTTACCTCC
The DNA here is from genome assembly GCA_948473455.1 of Teleiodes luculella. Classification (NCBI taxonomy): domain Eukaryota; kingdom Metazoa; phylum Arthropoda; class Insecta; order Lepidoptera; family Gelechiidae; genus Teleiodes; species Teleiodes luculella. The sequence continues at coordinate 5,518,060 of OX419602.1, forward strand.
TTCTCGAAGTTAGATCTACCTAGCTGAACTGTTTGTCCCAGGTAGACGTAATGGTCTACAACTTCGAGAGCGGAGTCCCCAACTTTTATTGGAGTGGGTACTAGATGGGCGTTCGACATGACTTTTGTCTTCTCCATGTTCATCTTCAGACCCACTTGTTGGGAAACTCTATTGAGGTCATCAAGCATTGTGCCGAGGTCTACGATACCGTCTACGATAGGACTACGATATCGTCGGCAAACCGAAGGTGAGAAATGTACTCGCCATTGATATTGATGCCATGTCCTTTCCAGTCCAGAAGCTTAAAGACATCCTCCAGTGCAGCGGTGAACAGTTTCGGAGAAATAACGTCTCCCTGTCTTACACCACGCAGCAGCTGGATTGGTCTGGAATTCTGATCCTGGAGTTGGACTGACATAGTGGTATTATCGTACAAACACTTCGGCACCTCGATATACCGGTAGTCAATTTGGCACCTCTGAAGAGACTGCAGCACTGCCCAAGTCTCAATCGAAAGGCTTTCTCATAGTCCACGAACGCTAAGCATAGTGGCTGGTTATACTCTTCGGTCTTCTGTATAACCTGCCGCAGCGTGTGGATGTGGTCTATGGTACTGAAGCCCTTTCGGAAACCGGCTTGTTCGGGAGGCTGGAAGTCGTCGAACCTGCGCGCGAGACGATTCGTGATTGGATTCGTCATGGAATATGTTACTGCACAATCTTGCAAATCTCGCGAGATCGCGCGTGATTTTTGATGCAAGATTGATCTTGCAAAATTAGTGCAAGATCTTGGTATTTCGAGATCTCGGTATACCGAGATTGCACTCCCTAGGTTATACTCCTATCCTGGGCCACTATATCTTGAACATTGAAAGCTATGTAAAGGTACAGTTACACATGCTAATAAAACGTCATGCTTATTAGCATGCTTAAAGCGAGCATGCTCTTTGAACTGACACATTTGCTTATGTTTAGCATGCTTCTTTTAAGCAAACTTTTAAATAAGCATGCTCAAAGCAAATGATTGAACACACATGCTAATTGAGCACGGGCTAGGCTTCGGTATCGACATTGTAGCAAGTTCAATGTCAGTGTCAGTGCGTGAAAAATGGAAATCCAAGTGGCCCTCTCCAGAAAATTTAATAGTATAACCATTTTGATTGCAATACAGTGTGCCCAAAAGCTTGATGCAAACGATTGATCGATACTAGCATGCTCAATAAGCAAACCTGTTCACACGTGCTAAAAGCACCCCCCCTTCCACCCGCGCTGCAGGTAGCATGCCCAAAAATCGCACGACTGTCGATTTTTGAGCAAACTCGAAATTAGCATGCTCATAATTAGCAATGCTTCGATACACATGCTACTAGGTAGCAACTGCTCAATAGTGGCATGCTTTCGTGCTACTAATGAGCATGTGTAACTGTACCTTAACTGTGTAAATAAAATGGTTAATACAGTTTACTGGTATATTATTTCACAATTTAATGTTTTCATCGCTGATACAAAAGTAGAACTAAATAAATTTCAAAAAACCAAACTTCTAAATTTTTCTTATAGCAGAGCAGTATGCAATTACCATCAAGAATAAATTCACAAATAAATTTCAGATGGTGTGCCTTGTGCTGCTTGGGACTTATACCGTATGTTGTGAAAACATTTAAGAAGACTGAACATTACTGCCCACATTGTCAAACTCTTCTGGGAACATACTCAAAGATCTGAAACCACAGTGATTGACCGACCAGTAACATTTATGAGCATTTACAATAATTACATGTCCTGTAACAGAAATAAATTAATAATGATAAATAAGTGACTCATTGTTTAGAGATAAGTTTGGTAATTTGAATTGTATTCTATTATTTTTAAAATTAAATGATTAAACTGAATTATAGAGTTTACTAACTTTATTTTAAAAATACACTTAATTATATCTAATTATTGGAAGGGTTAAGATATTTACCTATTAAGTGAAAAGTAAATATTTGAAATGTCTTGTCTTAAAGAATCAAGAATTTATACAAAACAGATCGTATTCATTCGTAGATTAGGTACTGAATAAATAAACTATCCATAAGCAAAAAACTACTAAATAGTAAACTTCATATTAGCTGTAAGGAACTTGTAATCTGAAGCAGTCGGATGCGATCTTCCACTTGCCGTCGACGGCGACTATGAGGAACGTCTGCTGGAATGGCTTTTTAGTGTCATCGTTCTGGTAGGTGACGTCTCCACAAGCCTGAATCAGGTACGTCAACTTGTTTGACACTATATTCTCGGCTATCGGTTGGGCATCCAAAGTCTTCAAAACATGATTGCTAGCTGGTAGATCCAGCAGAAACTTCTGAATTTTATCACTGCCATTGATTCCGTTTCCATTCCAAACGAGAAGTCCAGTGTCCAAATACAATTTGGAGGTTAGATGCCTGCTGTTATCAACTTGTTTGTAGAATACTTTTGTGAATTCTTCTGCCGTTTCACAGGCGTTGTCGACGTTCTTGACGACCACTTCAGCCATTTCGATTCAATTTATTGAGTAAATCAACCTCAAGATTTTCAAGTTTTCTTTCAAGAGCCAATTTTTTTTTTTTTAGTTTCTTTCTCCCTTATGGGAAAGGCAAAGGGATCTAAGCCCATACAGCCTAGTCTTTAGTAGTTTCTTGCATTATCCAAGACGTTGTCTTCATCTTCAGTCATTATTTCTTCAGTTTTATTTCGTCGTCCATCTTTAGTAATTTCTTGCATCCATGTTAAACGTCTTCAGTAGTTTCATTTCTTGTTACGGGATCATTGAAATGCAAGGGTGGTTCTTACATTCCAATGATACTGAAGTTTAACGCGGGGTATCAAACCAGAAACAGCAAACCACACATTATTTCTCACTTTCATTAAATAGTTCTTCGTTAACGGCACATAATCGCACTAATTCCACCATATTAACACAACAATTACCATGAAAAACTAATTTTAAAAGGGACGAAACAATGAACCCGCCATTTCCTCTCGATTCCCGCGTAAAACCTTTCAAGAGCCAAGACGGCAAGCAAAACAACAATAAACAAGTTTTTTTTTTTTAGTTTATTTCTCCCTTATGGGAAAGGCAAAGGGATCTAAGCCCATACAGCCTAGTCTTTAGTAGTTTCTTGCATTGTCCAAGTTTAATGTCTTCATCTTCAGTCATTATTTCTTCAGTTTCATTTTCGTCGTCTTTAGTCATTTCTTGCATCCATGTAAACGTCTTCAGTAGTTTCATTTCATATTACGGGATCATTGAAATGCAAGGGTGGTTCTTACATTCCAACGATACTGAAGTTTAACGCGGGGTATCAAGCCAGAAACAGCTAACCACTCATTATTTCTCACTTTCATTGAATAGTTCTTCTTTAACGGCACATTATCGCACTAATTCCACCATATTAACACCACAATTACCATGAAAAACTAATTTTAAAAAAGACGAAACAATGAACCCGCCATTTCCTCTCGATTCCCGCGTAAAAACTCACAATAAACAAGAAAAAAAACAAACAATTTTTTTATTATTTTATCCTTTATGGGAAAGGCAAAGGGTTCAAAACCCATACAGCCTAATAACAAACAAACAAACGACGTGAAAGTTGTTGGTCTCTTTCAATCATATAGGAATCGAAAAGGATGGGAGATAAATGAATTTAATTTTGAATGAATGGTATTTAAAATAAGCAGCGCAGCTGTCAAATTCAGCTTAATTTAGTCGGGATGTTTTTAAATTCCTGCAAAATTACCAAAGAATGAGGACCATTTTTATATGAGCCTCCTCCAACAGATCTTTTGTATGTGTCAATATGTTCTTATGGATCTTTCGTAACCAGTTTTAACTTCATGATCAATGGGATTTGAAATTCGTCGCCAAAGACGTTATATACAAACATAAAGTCCTTGTTCGTCGCTTACAAACATGTTATCAATTACTAACAATATCAAAGTCTCTTATTAGAATGTATAGTATATAAATGCACTCTAAAAAATACTAAATGTTCACCAAAAAATGTCTATCTATGTAGGAGTACCATGTAGGTACTTTCAGTTAAACATATAAATATTGTTTATTATTAGCCTATAAATGTCCAGTGCCCAATTGAATGCTTACAATCTGTTATTTTGGGTACCAATATTAAGACAAAACGATTTTTTTCTCGAAATATCCCGCGTTTTGGAAAGATGTCGCCATAGTAAAAAGTAATCACATAGCTAAGACGCATGTACTGAGATAAATTTCAAATCTGTTGGTCGATGTTATTAGTTTTAGTTTTTTGGGGGAACGTTTTGACACATCATCCTTTGTCTAAATCACCATTCTGTGTCTAAATGTAGGTTGGCATTCACCTGTCCCTTTTCGTTCTTAAGAACGTGAAAGAGACATAACAACTTAAATTTAGATATTTTAGCAGAATTGAGCTCATTTTGTCTTATTTTTTCCTTTCTTCCCCAACGTCTACTATTCCGCCCATGGTCTAATAAAACAAGATCTTACACTCCGACCACGTGACTTGACACAAGCCTACATCATCCATTATGCTGTTCATCCTTGTCGAACAACACGCATTCGATTCTTGTGTTGTGTGTGTCAAGTCACGTGGTCGGAATAGAAGACCTTGCTTTCTTCCCTAAGAAATAAAAGCGTGTTAAAAAGGCAATAGAACTTTTCATTCAGCTTTACCATCACTTCTTCTTTCAGATTCGTTCGCCTTCCATGGATTATAAAAGGACGGCGGTGAAACCGCGTGGTGGGTAGGTAGGGTGCTCATGATCTTCACCCTCGTAGATCCTTAGTCGGCTCAGTTGACAGGTCTACGTTTAGCCAGGGATCGAAACCGGTTTTGAAATCCCTGTTATAAATTTCGTTCGAAAAACAGATATAATTCCGTTCCCCAATTAACCGGCAATAGATGAAACTTAATGAAACACACCAAAAATATTCTGGTTACCCGGTTTTGATAAAGAACGGAATGATATCGGTTTCAATCGGTTTTGTAATTATTAAAGTAATTGTTTTTGCGGCAGGCGAAGGCCAGGGCTGCCGGTTGCTTTGCATATTATGTTCCCCCAGGACTAAACCTACCCTTACCTAATCTTAGTTAGAGCTATAGTCGGATAGGGTTTGAACTAGCGTGATTTAACAAGTGTATGAAAAACCGGTTTCGATCCCTGCGTTTAGCTATTATTTTATTTTCCGCTAGTATTTTCATACCCGCCTTTTCTTATTCTCTGTACAGCTACTCTCGCCTAAAGGTTGCCTGGAAGAAATCGCCTAAAGCGATAGGGCCGCCAATTGCATTATTTTATTTCCCCGGCAACTCTGTAAATGTATTTTGTGCAATAAAGAATATTTGTACTGTATTGTATTAACAAAAGTACCTACGCCAATTTTTGTGATCCATTTTGTCTCCATTTTGTTGCCTATGAGGCACTTAACCCCAATTCATCCTAAATCGTCGTATCGTATTATTAGAAAATCCAACAGAAAGACGTGAGATGGCCTAATTTTACAGCCAGCGTAAGGAAATATATATTTTAGATAAAGTTCTTAAATAGCTAGCGTTAGCATTAGCATTCTCAAAACTTAATATCAATATTTTAGATTGGTGACCTACGGATAAAATGTATTACCCCCAGTTATTTAGAGGAGAACTATGTGAAGAAAAAAACGCCCTTGGTACACCCAGATGGACTATTGGGGTGAACCACGGGTTTGGACTTCTAAATTGATAGTGTAGAGTGTATAGACTGTCAATATTTGAGACGATAAACGCGGTCTCGAATATATCTCTAACGAAATGTACAAGGAACCTGCCAGATGAATCTGAGTGAATCTGGTGGTGGGTGGTGTTGGGTAACAAACCAGCAGCGTGGTGTGTTGGTGCGCCCGCGCCGCCAGTGAAGCGAACGGCTCGAGCACGCGCGCGCGAACCAAAGACTCCTGCCATTTCAAATTCATACATTCGAACTCCGAATTATTCAAATTTACTTTTCAAACCTATATTATTATTTACCAGTATTTACATTACTGGCTGGGTATTAAAATTACCTACAAACATTTGAATATTTTTGTGTTTGTGAAAAATAGGGATCGTACGTAACGGAAAGGTAATGTTTATTGAAAAAAAATTATGTAATACATATAGCATCAAATGTTATGATGGCGATGTAACATTGGTGTGAGTGCTGCATTCTAACCTACAATGTCGACACACTAATATCACTAATATTGTGCTCAATTCACACACTGTCCTGAAATGAAATGGTGGTCTAAAAATCTCAGCCACGCAAATCATTACAAAGCTACACTTACAATTATTTGCATAGTTACGCGACTGCTTTAAGTTAGTTTATATTGTGAAGTACTTATTGTACTTCATTACTCTCCTAAAACCATCCATAATTTACTGACAGAAGACTCGTTTGGAACAAACTGCCCGTGCGCAGGTTTGCCGCAACTTGAATTTCATTAAAGCACTTCTTGCGTTCCTTTACCTACTAACATTCTTTCGGCTGACGCAGTTACCACGATTGTTGTTGCTAACATTCAAACACCTGTCCTTGTGGGGTCGGTCATATATATATATTTAACAATCTTCTGCTTTTACCTTTATGTCCTTTCTCCTCTAGTTTGCATAAGAAACTTATACAAACTTTACATTAGACTAAGTTTTTGAATGAACTTTTATCTTTATTTTGGTCTCTACTTTATATTAAGTTACCTTATATGATGGTAATGATAATGCCTACCTGTAACCTGTCTTATGTCTACAAATTAGCCGTTTTTACTAACTTAATAACAGCCTCCGTACTCAAGTGTAATACGCTTGCCTAACATTACAGAGGCTCCAAGTTCGAATTCCGGTGGGGTACTCGTAGAACAAATTCCACTTTGTGAGACTTTCTCAGTTTGGTGAGGACATTGCAGACTGAATCACTTGAATATCATAAAAGAAAGATGATTCCGTGCTTCGGAAGGCACTCTTGGTTCCAGCCACTCTACGGATAATAATAAAATCTTTATTTCTCTCATCACAAGGACAATAAAATCTGTAGGTAACAATCCTTTGTGGTGAGAGCTGGTGTCTGTAGCCGGTATACATATACAAGACATGTTCGAAGCATTAGGCGGATCAATAATTCTGACGTCATGGCTTGAGAGGTAGGTTAAAAGTGGTTAAACCCAAAAACCCACACGATAAGCAATTCGTTTATTATTTTACTAGCGACCCGCCCCGGCTCCGCACGGGAAAATTGTTATTATGGGTTATCCATAAGTATATTATGCATGTATTATACATATAAACCTTCCTCTTGAATCACTCTATCTATTTAAAAAAACCGCATCAAAATCCGTTGCGTAGTTTTAAAGATTTAAGCATACAAGGGGACATAGGGACATAGGGACATAGGGACAGAGAAAGCGACTTTGTTTTATACTATGTAGTGATGATTCGGTAGCGTAGGTCCAGAGCCGTAAGGGATTTTAAGAAAGTGTGCACATAGTGAAGAAATTCAAATATAATTGTGTGCGATCTTGACGAGATCGATCAACCAGCAATGTCTGAACTCACCCTAAGAGGGGCCGAGCCCCTCGGTGGGGACGTAGGTGTGTGAGCTGGTGATGAAGTATTTTACTTTAAAAACTGAATTTATGGTATGTTTGGCGATATTATCATTTAAAACCGATTCGTCCATACAAAAGACATCAACGCATTCCGTTTACTTATTTTAAAGTATTCTCTGAATTTGAGTCATAGAATAGAATAGAATATACTTTATTTCACACCAGGAATGACAATAAATACAGTCTAGAACGATAAAAGTGTACAAATAGGCGGCCTTATTGCTAAGGTAGCAATTTCTACCAGGTAACCCTTGTAAAAGGAGATTGCAACGACAACAGTCTTCAACGCAGGCGGATAATAGATTGTATTATCTTAACATTTAGTTACTTTATTTTCTAGATAAAAAGCGTAGGTATATCGCCTGTAATATTTTTGAATAAAGTAAATTACCTCTAAAACAAGAACAAGATTGTACCGGAAGAAAAAAATGCGTATTTCTTTGTACATACATGAAAATCTATATAATGATCTTAGTTAAACTGTCCATAACTGACCAAAGGCTTACCTCTTTTTTTATTATCCTACTAACTACTTCTGGCCAGTCTTTTAAAGCAGTTAACTTCGGCCACCATCTCTTACGCAGTTGTCTACGTCTGTTGGTCGATGGATTCCAGATCGTGGTTTTGCCTATTTATGAATGAAGAGTCATTCACGTTATTCATATTTAATTGAAACATACAATTAACAATTCTTTTGTAATTATAATTATTAAAGTGATTTCTCATTGAGTTTAATACAGACGCTGTTACGTTATACTTATAGTTATATTTTTTTTCAGTTGTTAGTTGACTAACCGTGAAGTTGGATGGATTAGGGTTACTCGTAATTTGAAATCACTAATTTGCTTTATTTTAATTTTTAAAATGCGCCTGTAAAAATATAGGAAATAGCTTATGGAAGACGCTAGGCCACCACCAGTCCGCTTGCTCGGGCATAAAACGCTCAAAGCTCCAGCAAAAATATATTATAAATAGTTTCTTTTGGGAAAATTAACGTTTTTCTCTTTAATATTAGTCGCCCAAATGGTTTATCATCTATACTAATAGGTATTATGAAGAGGAAAGATTTGTTTGTTTCCATTAAATAGGCACTGAAACTACTAAACCGATTTTAATAAAACTTTGTATAAAGGAAAGTTAGACCTTGGGGAGTAACATAGGCTTACCACAGGAAAATTCCTCATTTCCACGGGACAAACTGTTACGCGGGTGGGCGAGGCGGAAAGCTATATAGTTTACATATTTATTAAATAAAAAGAGCTTATTACGACAATTTTAGCAACACAACCGTAGAGCAACAAAATTTTATTTACTTTGCAGTAATAATATCATCAAAACGGCTAGTTCCATTGTATATGAGCAATGTAAATAAGATTTACTTCCACGGCAGCGGCGGCGCGGCGTCGGCAACCGCCGTGAAATTACAGCCGCGTGCCATTTGACGAAATACGCGCCGGTTGAAGGTTGCCTTTAGATTCGCTTTTTTTTGCTACTAGTTGCACTGAAATTTCACTATAAAAGCAAGGCTCTAGAAACACAGCAGATGACGAGTCTATCCTTTATTCATCAGTTATATGAATAGGGCAAAGTAAAAAACAAACGTATAAATTACTTTAGATTGAGCAGATAAAGAACAGAAGTTTTGTTCATTTCTTTATCTGCTATACACAATGCTTGATGATTGAATAGCTGAAATAGATATAAAACGCGATTTAAGATTTTAAGCAATTTGTAAGCCGATCTTTTTGGTTGAGAATTGGTCCCTGAGAAATGCAAGCAGAATGCACCTTTGTAACCAACAAATGTGATCTCGAAACACCTGCCAAATATAATCCAGTTATGGACAGTTATTATTATTATTATAAATTTATAAGCTGTGGTAGCAGCAAGTGAGCAATAATTTTCCATTCGTGATTCAAATAAGCCCATTCTAACAGCATTTCTATGTAATTCACAAGCCAAAGCACTGACCAAACCCTATAACACCATTCAGGAAGTGGCAGTCAGCTCGCTTTCACCTGACATTACCCATAACCGCGTGCAAACCAGAGAGGTGGAAGCCGGTGCAAACCTAACTAAACTAACATATTAGGGATTAACCTATGTAGGGAAAAACTTTATAGTCTCCTTTATTTAGTGTAGGTCTTCGACCAACGTTATCAATACTAAATATTGTAATAATCAAAGAAGAGAATGAAAATTTGTATATCATAAAAAAGAGTAAAGACGATTCAAATAATTTAGAGAAAGAATATTCGAAGACTGATATAAATGAATAATTAGATATCCTTTAAAGCAACTTAGCTGTTCATCAAGCAAGGCTTTCACGATGTTTTTCCAAATACTATATAATATACAGACATTACATTTAGTTTTAATAATTAAATAACCTAAAATGAATGCATATCATAGTAGTGATAGGAGTTATTATTTTCCGCTATCTTTGAGGACTAAAAAACTGAAAACTGAAATGGACAGATGTGGTCAAAAAAGATCTTAGCTCATGCAATGTGACCGAAGACGACACGTCTAATAGAGCGAAGTGGAAGCGGGACACGAGGAAGGCAGACCCCACCATCAGATGGGAATAATAATTGCCCTGGAGAGAGAGATCTTTGAGGACTAAAAAATATTGTACAAGAAAGCAAGTGGTTGGATAAGCACTGTAACACTACCATTGTACGCTCCTAGGAAGTGGTGTAGAGCTAGGAAGTGCTTTCTAGGCCTCCTACCAAGCGCGTAGGCAAGTTATATCGCGTTGCTCGATAACCATCGCTATTTTCCCATTATGTAATGAAATGGCTGACTTAGTATTTTACGGTGGGTTAAAACCATGTTAAAACCTTAGTATTATGCGAAGATTATATAAGAAAAGATTAAATCAAGTAAAATGTTTTAATTGATGATATTTGATGAGTTTGATGTATGAAACGTAGAATTAAATACAAACTCTTACATTATCTCGTTCAAATTGTATTTATAATGCGTCTAATGCTCCGAATTACCGGAAGATGTAAATTCGAGTCTTGTTAGTGATCGGAATGATCTGGTATCGATCAAAATGGTTCTTTTTTTGTAATAGTAACCTATACTATAATCAAATCTGTTAAAATATTGTTAGTGGTGATAACATAAAACTATTTTGTTTATTTTGTTTTTTATAATTTGTTTAAAAACATTTTTTTGGAGCATTTTGTGGCTGTTCGCGCCTAAGATGACCCCCGGCAAGCGCCCCCCACCTCAAGCAGCCCCCGCGGCGGTCTTATAAAAAGCACCGAACCGCTCGCGATCTTTCTCTTTACCCGCCCATAAGGCAATCGATTAATAATAACAAAATTGTATTTTTTATATTATTAAAAGTCTGTAATCAAGTACACGGTATTTAATTTATTCAATGTAATTAGGCAAATCTAGGCCCTTACAGTGGCTATGGCCTATTCTGGGCCAAAGTGATCTAATTTTTTATTGATATTGATACGATAAGAAGAAGAAGCAATACTATAATAATTAAACTCAATTGTCAACTATCATCACAGGCCACAGCATCTAAAAAGATGTTTGTTGCAACGCTTGTGGGTTTAAGGGATCCCGCATCTTCGTCTGTGACTATAAAGTCCAATTGCAGCTCGGCATTTCTTGCCACATCGATCGCAAACAAATCGTGAATCCGGAGCAGGGGGCAGAGTGCGACAAAGTCTTTTCTGCTTCAGATTTTCGAGCCAGACTTCATCGTGTCTTGCCATTCCCAGTTTGAGGTCATTACGCCATTCAGGTCTCATTTCGGCGCGTTTCTCCCACCCATCAGTCCGAATTCCAAAGCCGTTCATGTCACGTTTGCAGACATCTCTGAAACGCATAAAAGGACGTCCGACTGGTCTCTTAGCGTTCGCTATTTGGCTCAACATGACCCGACGCGGCAGTCTCTCAGGGCCCATTCGATGGACGTGGCCAAGCCAACGAAGCCTTCTCTGCTTCAGCATAGCAGTTATGCTACTGCATCGTGTCTTGGAGAGAACTGCCTCATTGCTCATTTTGTCTTGCCAGGTGACTCCGAGTATAGTCCTCAGGCAACGCATATGAAAGGCGTTAAGCTTTCGTTCTTGTTTAACATAAGTGGTCCACGTTTCCGAAGCGTACAGCAATATACTCAGAACACAAGTCTGGTATACGAGGACCTTAGTATTGGTAGATAGCTTGCAGTTTCGCCAAACGCGCGCAAAAAGCCCACCGAAGGTAGTCGCCGCTTTGCCAATCCGAGTATCTATTTCTTTGTCGTTCGAGAGCGAAGATGTAGTGGTTGAGCCAAGATAGCAAAAATGATCCACAACCTCGAGTACAGAACCGTCGAGAGTGATTTTGGGAGGCTGATCTACACCCTGGACCATGATTACGGTCTTTTTGGTGTTGACGCTCATGGAAAAAAGGCGGCACGCATGACCAAATCTCGTCACCAACTCCTGGAGTTCGGTTTCGGAATTAGCAACTAGTGCAGCATCATCTGCGTACAGAAGTTCTCTGGCAACTAAATCCTCACGCTTAAGTTTAGATTTAAGTAAGTTGATGTTAAATAACTTGCCATCCTTTCTTGTATGCAAATGTACCCCGACATTGCAATCATCAAAAGCAGTCAGAAGTAGTGCCGAGAAGAAGATCCCGAAGAGCGTAGGGGCCAGCACACAGCCCTGCCTAACGCCACGTCTGACGCTAAAGGCAGAGGACTTTTCACCGTCAAAGACCACAGAGGCGTTCATGGGGTCGTGAAAAGATCTGATGAGCGCGAGGAGCTTCGGGGGGCATCCAATCCTACTCAACACGTCATACATGCCCTCCCTACTCACGGTATCAAACGCCTTATTAAGGTCAACAAAGGCTGCATATAGCGGCAAGCGGTGTTCTCGACTCTTTTCCTGAAGCTGCCGAAGAGTAAAGATCATGTCGCCAGTCGAACGGCCAGCCCTAAACCCGCACTGAGATTCCGGGTATATACGGGATGCCAAAGCTTCAAGCCTTCGCAGAACAACCCTAGCGAAAGCCTTACCGACAATACACAGCAGTGATATTCCTCTGTAATTATTACAGTCTCCTCTATCACCCTTGCCCTTGTACAAGGTAACTATGTCTGCGTCTCTCATATCCTGAGGCACAGTTCCCTCATCCCAGCAGCGCAGTAATAAAGCGTACAGAGGAGAGAAAACGCAACCTAGTTTTATAAGTTCAGCCGGCAAATTATCTGATCCAGTACTTTTTCCTAATTTCAGACTTTGGAGAGCTTCGAGAAATTCATCACGTGTTGGAGGATCATCAAGTTCCGACATCACAGGTCGCGGCAAGAGCTTGGTCAATGCATTAGGGTCAATAGCGACCTCCCGAGAGTACAGGTTCGTGTAATGCTGAGCCCATCTATCGAGTTGTTTACTTTTATCGGCGATCGGATTTCCCTGTAGATCTTTGATATTCGCACGTTTCCTTCTAGTTGGGCCGGTAGCAGCTTTTATTCCCCTATACATCCCTCCGAAGTCGCCTGCGTCTCTACTTTCCTGGATGGACTGACAAAGTTTAACCCAGTAATCGTTGGCGCAACTACGACTGATTCGTTGCACTTCCGCCTTTGCAGCCTCGTATGCAAGTCTTTTGGAAGGATCTCTATGATCATTAAGGAGACTTATGTGAGCTTTTCGTTTTGTCTCAATCAGTGGCAATAGAATATGTTCATAGTGAGCAAACCAGTCGTCAGTTCTTCTTCCCTTTTTGCCAAAGACCCTCTCAGCCGCTTGCGTGATTTCCCGTTTTACCATCTGCCACATATTTTCAGCGCTGGTACTCTTGTCCAGACAGTCCTGACTAAGGTTTTTGTCAACCACCTTTTTCAAGTCGTAGTATAAGTCTTTGTCCAGCATAGCTGCTGTGTTCAGTGCGACTTTCCGAGGTGCTTTCTTACTGGAGTGAATTTTTCTTGGAGCGTGGCGTGTTTTTGCCACGACTAAAGAGTGGTCAGTATTGCAGTCCGCACTATGGTAAGTCCGAGAGTTAAGAATGTCACGCAGGTCTTTTCTTCTTGTGATGATGAAATCGATCTGGTGCCAGTGGCCTGAGCGCGGATGCCTCCACGAAACCCTGCGGTTGGGTTGGTTTTTAAAGTAAGTGTTAGTTATGCATAGTGATAAAGATGCACAAACCTCCAGCAAGCGCTGGCCGTTGTCATTCATGTGACCAATTCCATGACGTCCGATACATTCCGGCCAATTATCAAACTTGCTTCCCACTCTCGCGTTGAAATCTCCGAGTAATAAAAGTTTATCGGAGGAGCGAACTTTTTCTAGACAATTCCGCAAGTGTTCGTAGAATTCGTCTTTAGCGTCTTCAGAGGCTTTGAGAGTTGGTGCGTAAGCTGAAATCAGCGTTATGGGCCCTGCCCTTGACATAAGTCTAAGAGACATCATACGTTCGGACCAGCATAAAGGCGTTTCTACACAGCCAAGAAGACTATTTCGGACGGCAAACCCGACTCCATGTTCACGCCGATCGCCGTCATTTTTTCCTTTCCAGAAGAAGGTGTAATTATCTTCCCGCAAACTACCTTCGTCCAACAGACGAGTTTCTTGTAGTGCAGCAACATCAATGCGGAGGCGGAGAAGTTCCCTGTCAATGATGGTGGTTTTCCTGAGCTCCGGTACGCTGTCAGTAGATGTCGTTGGGGTGTCAAATCCGGTTAGCATTGTTCTTACATTCCAGGTTGCAAATCTAGTGACATTTAATACTTTGGTTTTAAATATTTGTGTATTCTTTGTTTTGCCAGGTGCATTAAAACTCATCCCGTTTCAGACACTGTGACGTGCCTGCTGCTCCACACACCTATAGAAGCACGAGGTGAGAGACGGACCAGTACCTTATTGGCCGGGGGCTGCCCAGCTTAGGCAGGCGGTAACTGGTCAATTAGTCGCGATGGACTATCCTACCGACAGGAGTCACCCCTGGCGCCCGCGCACACGTCTATTAGCGCATAGCTTATTACCGGTGACTGCGACTCCCCGTGTTGTTATCCGGGCCTTTTCAGGCACGGGTGAAGTAGCCTCTCCACAGGCGCTGCTTGCCTGGGACGCAAATAAGAGGTCATAGACTTGCCCAGCATCTATGAACTCCTCTCGACCTCCTTGACTGTATCCACAGGAACGACAAGTCATTACGTGTGGAGCCAATTTGGTTGCAGGAGTTGCCGACTTGTTCTGGTTAAACCCTACTGTCGCCTACGGTACTCCGAATCCGTTGCCTCATCCGCCGACATACACCGTACCGAATCCCATCTTCTCCGCTGTAGCCGCCGTTAAGGACTTCACTCGTAACCCTGAGCAGGGGTCCGCATTATACCCTGCGCAATAAGGTCCCTGACCGAACTCTGCCACACTCTCACTCCGGCCTACTGAAGCAAGTAGTGCCCACCCCCGCGACAAGGACGCGCCGGTCAGGAATTACCCCAGTGGGGAACATGGATGGAGACCCTGTCCTCCCTGGGGCCGGGTTAACGGTCGGTATAAAACCGAACCGAGGCTATTTATTTATTCAATGTAATTAGGCAAATCTAGGCCCTTACAGTGGCTATGGCCTATTCTGGGCCAAAGTGATCTAATTTTTTATTGATATTGATACGATAAGAAGAAGAAGCAATACTATAATAATTAAACTCAATTGTCAACTATAGTGTGTTGGCATTAAATGCGACAGAGTGAAACCCATTGAAACTTTGAGAATTACAAATCATTAGAACACAGTATTACCACTGTACCACTGTATTAATCACGACCGTTAATCAAGTTTAGCTGGCGTTTAGAACAAAAATGATATAGGAAGCGTTTCTACGCCCCCAGTGGAGTAAATTAAGTCAGTCTCGAATTGCGAGGGATAATCAACGTCTTTTATAAATCCAATTTAAATTCTCTCCAGTTGTGCAACGAGTCGAGAGCACGCATTATGTCACGAGGAGATAAAGACGGTTATTGTGCAGTGTACGACTGCGGCCAGACGCGGCTGAGTAGCGGCGCGAGAGCACTTCCGTATCCACACAACCGCCGCCAACACGCGTTTCTGAGTACAACGTTTTTCAAGACTAGTTAAATTTGTGACTGCCTCGTAGCCTAGTTGGTAGACGTTTGCCTACGAAGCACAAGGTCGCGGGTTCGAATCCCGCCCAGGGCAAACATTCGTGTGATGATCACTTGTGTTTGCCTTGTGTCTGGATGTTGTATATTTATATATGTATGTCTATCAGCTATCTGACACCCATAGTACAGGCTCTGCCTAGTTTGGGGCCAGATGGCCGTGTGTAAGAAATCCCACATTTTTTTTTATAACAGCATAACTATTATGAATCATAGTTTAATCAAAATATTCTAAATGTGAAAATAGATAACTTGTTATCTATTACAGCCATACAGGCTGCTACGCGACCAAACGGCTGAACGGTGTGTAAAAAGAAATTACTTAATGAAAGATGGAACTATGGGAAACGACATAGATAGATGCATATTATCGTGGAAAAATATTTATGTAAGTTCTACGGATTTTTTTTGCGCGAATAGAGTCGAATCATAAGCTAGTAACTGCTTAAATGATTCCAGTTTAAGATGCAAGACAAAAATGTTCACTAGAATTGTTTACTCTTTATTTTAAACGTTTTACTCTATTTTTCTATTTCACTTGAAAAGTACAGTTTAGTTTTAACTTCCTTTACGCAAACGCACGGAACCAACAACGCCTAGCGGGGCATCTCAAACGCAAACGCATATAAGTAGGTAATCTATCTGGAAGTATTTGAGCATTAATAATTGCACAATCGAGCTCCGCTTTACTAATTTTCGTGAGAACCTGGAAGTATCTACATATTTTATTCATGAGACGCAGTATTACACAGATCGAAACAAAAATAAATAGCGACTTATAGAATTTACTAAAGAGAGCGCGTTGATGTCTTTTGTATGTGAGAAACCAACTCAATACGGTAAAATATTTATACGTTGATTTTGCGACCTAAGCTATATAAACTTCTAACCCCTTCTCGTTTTTCTTCCTTGCCACGTTCTAGGCTAACATCCGTGCCAATTTGTAAAGGCCTTCTATTTATTTATTACTCTAATTACTCTTCCTTCAAATACTGTAGTGCACTTAGAAATAGCACAGGGATTAATATCCTTATTGCGAATTTAATAGAATATTAAACTAACTAAACAAATATTAAATTAACTATTAAATATTAAACTATTCGCATAGTTTAAATTAATACAGTAGAATGAATGATCAAAGCTTGATAAATGGATAAGCTGATAATTAAATTGGGATTAAAAAACTGATTATGATTCATTTAGAGAAAATTTCAAATCGCTTATTTTAATTATTTTCATACTTTTGTCTCACGCTCGCGAAGATATTTAAAGGGTAGTGTGTGATGTTGACCAACTCGCACTGGGCTAGCGTGGTCGACTAAAGCCATACGAGCTCCAAGTTTGGGACATATATGGGCCGTTAACGACATTTATAACATGAAAAAAATATATGTTTCTGAGACAATTTTCTGGAATGTTCTGCATATTCCAAGCAGCTATCGGTCAAGTATAGTACATTACTTATAAGTATAACATAGTAAGGTTCCACAGCGGTGAAAGTGGACTGTTGAATAATATCTGCGGCAATCGAGCGTCGCGCGTCGGCCGATAGCAGCCGTACAAGACACGCGCTCAAAGAATATGACAAAAACTGCTACTATATGTATAGTTCACTGCTGGACTAGCAATTCTCTCCTTTCAAGGTAGAGGCTATAATATGCCAAGTATATATGACTATATATTTTGATGAAGAGCGATGCCTCTTGACACAGGGTTTTTTAGCTTAAAAGGACATACCAGCCCCTGTATAAAATAAGGAACTGTAAACAATTGATTTTATTTTTTATTGTAAAATATATTGTACTCACTCACCTATAATTGGCATATGTATCAGTTAGCGAACTTCATATAAATTTTCTTTTAAGGTTTTCATAATTTCTATTGGTGTGGTATATTTCGTTAAAAAGTCTTGTCCAATAATTCCATCTAAATTTATTGGTAATTCCGCAAAAACATGAAAAGTGTGATTAAATGAAGCTTTTGTTTTATTTTTTAAATTTAAATCAACTGTACCGTAAGACTTAACTCTTCCTCCTATTCCATTAATACGCGTGACTTTCGGTGTAATGTACTCGTTTGCTGACAATGCAACGTCTCGTCTTACTGCACTGAGCGATGCTCCAGTATCTATTAGCCATGTGTATGTTTTGCCGTTTATTGTAAATTGAACTGAATTCATATGATTATAGGATAGAACGTAGTTGTGAGTCACGAAAAAATTCTAACATGTCATTGTTTTCCTCACTTGGGTTTTCTGGCACAATTGCATTTACTTGATGTCGTCTTTTATTATAAAATGAATTACTTTTTCCGAAATTTCTTTTATTTGTTTTATTATAGTTATTCTGTGTTTTATTTTGATCGTTTCTTGAATTCATATATTTATTTTGGTATTGCGAACTTATGTTTCTGTTAAAGTTACCTCTAAAAGGCTTCCTATAACTCCTATGACGAGTATAAAATACATGACCTGGATTTAATGATGAAGTTGTTGTTAATTCTTCATCTTTAGCACCTTGTATCGCGTCTTTTAAAAATTGGTAATTTCGCGCTGATACAATTGTACTTGTTTTAGTATTTTGCAAACCTTCACAAAATTTGCTAATTGCTGTTTTTTCATTTATTGGTTTTAATACTTTAAAAGCCTCTGAATCATTATTTGCTTGTGCAATTGTTAAGTTTATAAAAAGATCCTCAATTTCCTGTCCAAATTGTTCAATTGACCTATGTCCCTGTCTAGTCATCATTAACTTGTTTTGTATTGCTGTATATGATTTCCTAGTCAGTAGGTGTGTCTTCATTTCATCAACCAATTGCGTTACATTATTGTAATTACCCATTAATCTGAGCTTCGCACTTTGGGATAATCTCGTTTTCATTACAAAATTAATTAATAATGGTAAATCCGTGTCTTTAATCATTGTAGAGTATAACTCTATAGCATCTATTAATTGTTTTGTGACGGTTTCTGAGCCGTCCATGGTCGGTAGTAATGATACCGCCGTTTTTAAATCAAAATTATCTTTAGTAGCCATTTTTTTTCTTCTTCAGTAACTACGTAATACTGCTGTATTTTGTTATATATTTCTTCTATCTTTAAACAATAAGAGTTTATTATTTCAACTTCTTTTGTTGATATTTCTGATTTCTCTAACTTACTGCTATATTTTACTTTTAATTCTTCAAAATCTTTAAGTAACAACTGTACTTGTTCTAACTTATTTTCTCCTATTTTTTCTTTCCTACGCTTGGGACCTAATTTTCTTATATCTTCCTGTTGTTGTTTAAATTGTTCATACAATTGTATTAATTCCGTCAAAACAAATTTAAACTATCATAACGTGTCAATATAATAATAACATTTATAATTTTAAAACACACAAATTAAGAAATACACAATTAAAATAAAATTAAAATATTCTTAAATACCTTCATCGCTTTCTTGTACCTCGGTCGATGACGCACGTTACACGGGGTGTTTTCTCATCACTGCCGCTACTGCTTGACGCTCGATTTTCTTGGTTAAATACTCCTGGTACTTTCTCCAGACGAAGTATATGAAGAGGAGGGATACCATCACCAGCAATGCCGCTATCATGTAGCTCTGTGTTAGTTCTGTGTGGTCTTGGTTTGCGCTAGCCACATTTCCTGCTCCATTCTGAGCTATTATGACTTCCTCTTTAACGTCCTCATTTTTCGAAGTATATCCTCCCATTACTCGATAATTATTCGCGTTATTAACTTTAGAACCAAAGCAGATTATTTCGAGCCGCGCGCCGCGTACGTTAGACGGTTTCTCGGGTCGGGTCGGGTCGGGTCGGGAACGGATTTTTTTCTTACTCAACGCAGCAACATTGGCTCGGAACCATTTGTCCCAGCACTGTCTAAAGACAGTGGACTGGCAGGGTCGCCATGAAGTGTGCGGAGTAGGGAGGATGAAATAACACGACCGTGGTTGGTAATAGACTGAACATTTATTAAGTGAAATACAAGGGTTTATATATAAAATTTTCGTGTCGTTGAACTACATGCTTTAACCCTGACATTTACCATATCTAGAATAATATTAAGTTACATTGATATTTAATACATTGTTATTATAAACATCTTAACTTATAAGGTACCGTTATGGTCATCTGATATTCTATGTTTTCATATCTAAAATAATATCAAGTTACAATGATATTCAATACATTTGTTTTTATAAACATCTTAACTAGGTCACTCCATATAAGGTACCGTTACGGTAATCTGATATTCAATGTTTATGTAATAAAATATTAATTCATTTATCTTATCATTTTCCTAAAAGTAGGACATACCTTTGTACCTACACTACAACTGTTGGTGTTTCTAAATAAAAAATAAAAAAACAAAAAAAAATGAGTTGGAAATCGTGGACTGGTGATTGAACGCTGCCATATTTTTTTACTTTTAGTCGTCTCGCTCAATTCATATAATAAATAATTCTAAGAATTACTCACCAGTTTCATTACAATTTTATTTCTAATTATTCTTTCTTCTTCCTAACAAACACACTAGACACAAAAACTGTATTTCACACGTTGCTCACACGCATAATATCTGCACATTTCAGCAACTCATTGCCTCGAATTACAAATACGTAGGTTTTGAAATTACACTAGCGCACGTATCTCCGCAATTATTCGGTTACATCAAGATAAAATAATTAACTTCAAATAAATAATTAGCTATATTAGCCACCTGGCACGAAGCGGGAAATAGCTAGAAATTGCAAATCATGAAATACATACATTCAACCACGCATACGACACAATCTATATACATAGATATTCATTTGACATAAACCTAAAATTGAATAGCACCAATTTGTTGTTATCATGTTTTAACTACATAATTACACCCCAACTTATTTTATAATTGTTATTGTAAAATATCCATTGTTTGTTTCTAGTTCATCGCCAAAATTATCAACAACAATAACAATATCGTACCATACCGTACATCGTAACGTAATAAAGTAAAACACAACTGAAGTACACATACTGTTCGCGAGAGTGTGAAGAAAATACATTGAATCGATTGACACATAAAAAAGACAGTCTCGCGTGTGTGATGTAGGTGTCACCCTCGTGGTGGTGCCAGAGAGACAGAAGTGTGTGGAGTGAGTGCAGAGCAGGCGCAGGCGTGGGGCGTAGGCAGGATGCGCGTGCGATGGTGGCGCGCCGCGGCGCTTTGCGCGTGCGCGCTCGTGCTGCAGAGCCACGCGTTGCCGCCAGCCACGCTGGGAGACGTCGTGGCCAACGCCGCCTCCAGCTTAAACTCAATGAAGGTAAGGATTATTAGACTCCTTAACGAAATTGTGCAGCAACAAACAGCTGATGTACTTCACGCAAGCCTTTCCGCTTTTGCTATGTATTATTAGTTTCCTAAGTTAGACGTAAGACTATCTGGTAACTTTTCAGTAATATCGAAGGATTCTATCTGTCATAAAAAGTAGTGCAATACCTATTTGCATATTTACCAAAGCAAAACTCAATTAATTATTTCCGTATAAATGGTTGAAACGTTCTTAAATAGATCGATCATACGATCGGGGCGCTGAAAAGTTTACTTTTAAAACCGAAATAAATAAAAATATATGTCGCAGTACCCTTTGTATCAATATTATACTCATTATTCTGAGATATTCTAGATAATAAATAAATCTAGTCACAGTATATGTCCGGTGAAGCTTGATATGACAATTTTGAGGCATAAGCGTAGGCCAATTATGGTACAAAGAAAAATGCACAGATTAGCGGTCATACTTTTCCAAGGAGCCTTGACCTTTCTATAGAATAGACAAAAGTGCTATTCATATCCATTGTACTCAATTTCATTGCAACACAACCATCCGAACCGTACACCTGCCGGCTGGAATAGAATCCATTCAAATAGAAGCCTAGTTTATTTATGAGCTCTTCTATTGTATGAGTTCTGACTACGACGAAAACACAAACTTTGTTTAGCCTTTGTGTAAATCTTCGTAATAATGCATTGAAAAATATTTAAAACAAAATACTTTTAAACGATTTAAACATCATCATAATTTCAGTCGAAAGACTGCTGGACGAAGTCCTCACTGAAAGATTTCCACAAAGATCGGTCCTGCTTGACCCGCATCCAGTGCCCTCACTATAATCACGATCTTTGGTACACCTTGTGGGCGGCCTGCCCGCTGCCCATGCTACGACTTATGGCTTGTAGCAGTAAAAGGAAATTAAATCATATTTTGTACATTTCATCATATTTATATCATATTTACATCATATTTATTTATATGGTGAGGGTCGCGGGAAGCCTCTGGATGCGGGCAGCGCAGGACCGATCATTGTGGAGATCCTTGGGAGAGGCCTTTGTCAGCAGTGGACGTCTTTCGGCTGATATGATGATGATGATGATTTGCAATTCAAACGTGCTGATACTCGGTTCTTCTTGACATTTAGGAATAAGTTAGTATTAAAAAAATGTTAGTAGGTCAGTGTAAGATACAATGTATTGAGAAATAACAGCTTACGAAAAAAATGTTTAACTTGAAGTGTATCAAGTTCATCTTGATCTTATCTGAATCAAGTTCATCATTGCATATTTATGATACGTATAGTAAAAAAATACAGTATTATGTGTTCTGATGTAACTTGGGTAACAGTAAGACCGGTCGACCGCAGACTTATTTGCATACCAACGAAACGTTTAAGCAACTCAATAGGCAAGGTAAAGACACGCAGTTTGTGGTGAAGACTCGATTCACGAACGCTGGTTGTCGTGTCGAAACATTGTCGAAAGGATCTTGAACCTTTAAGCCCTGCTATAATAGTTGATTAGAATGGGTCTTACATCTAGTACAAGCCTTATTAGTTTTTTCAATATAAAAGTCTATTTTCAAGAAAGTTTTTTTTGTTTCTAATCTGTTAGTAAGGAAGACTAACATTCAATATTGATTGAGCAATTTTCTCGTAACTCATTAAAGTATCAAATAATATTTAAAAAAATATAATCAGTAAATAAAGTTGATTTATTATTTATTTATTTATTAATTCCATTAACAATAATTTACATTGTGTTGGAGTTCTTGATTTAGAATTAGATTGTGTTGTTTAAGGTTAGGTAAATTCTTAAATATATTTAATGCGTCCTTTGTTCTATTATGGGATCTCATGCAGTATTGTCACGGCCGCGCACCCAGGGCTGCTCGGTGCGCCCGCGCCGGTATTTCGGTCGCTGGAACCACCCGCAGTTTGATTCTTTATATGAAGTCAATTCTCATGCGTAACACTCATTTTCCACTTGGTTAGTTTTTGTGAGTTCGCGGCTGTGCGCGTTCGCAGTATTTGTTTCAAAATGTTATCGAGTACCTATGCTGTTAGTGAAACCTTCTGTTCCCACATATAAGCTTCTAAGAGGGATATCCTTATTGCACGAACGGAGGACTGACAATGAGATACAAATGAGATGTGAGACTGGAAAATCACATTTATATGGGAAAATTCTAAATTTTGTAGTCACAAGCTATAAAGAAGGCTACTTGGTAATCTGTAAGAATTATGAAACTAAGAATTATAATGTTATTCTACAGCAATCACGAATTGTCTTCGTCAGATTTCACATGAAATTTATTTATTTATTGTACATTATTTTTACCGATAAAATTAAAATTCACTGCCGTCTAAGTTGGTTGATATAGGTATGTAAACTAGTTCTATGGATAACTTTTTTGCTGAATTGTGTAATAAAGAATGAAAATTCACGACCTGTGATGAGTCCACTCTGTATACAAAGTTGGTACCAAACCAAGTAGGTATTTCACAAGTACATAGAGAAACAGTCCCAAATTGAAGCACGTGCCGTTGCGCGATACCCTGGATCCGAAACAGCATAACGACCATGTAGCAATATATGCTTTTCACTGCGCCCGCGACGATTTACAAGCATTACGACTGCAAGGCAGACCGTACGCTACATTTCTTATGTAACGTATTTACATATCCATATAGCTGTACTACGCTAGCCACGCCTCCTAATGAACTAAATGTAGCATCCTGTTCATTGTTCATCATCGGTTACTGCATGGTCAACCTCAGTTGTCAGTTCCTTATTATTATGCTAAGTCATTACAAATATTTCATGATTATTTTTCTATATAAAAAAATGATTCGTTGTCCGACTACGGCGAAGCCAAAAAGGAAGGGTTATGAATTTTGCAGTCTTTGTATGTATATATGTATGGTATGTTTTTATGTACGCATGTTCCACGATTGCTCCTTAACTACTGATCAGATCTTGTATTGAACCAATCGTGAAGCAAAAATTCTTTCACCACCATAAAGCTACATTCACCCTGCGTAACATAAATTAACTTTTACCGTGAGAAAATGCCTCATTCCCACGGGAAAACTGTTAACGCGGGTGTAGCCGCGGCGGAAAGCTAGTACATAATAATTATTACATATGTGTTACACAGGTTTTAAGAGTTTTCAGTGCCCTAACAAAAGTCTCTGTGGGTGCTAGCTACCACTGTTTCCGAGTCTCTTGCCGGTTCACCCTTGTTTATTGCTTTTTGTTCGCTTGCATATAGCTTGCAAACCTAGTAGGGGACTGTGATCTTTTAGGAGATGATAGTGCAATTGACATTGTAATGTTCGAGCTTCATATGGATGACGCCTTTAAATAGATCGTCAGCCTTTGTGGTGCAATATTTTGTGGGTCCGAAATTGGCTCTCACGTAATAAAACTTCCATTAGCTCCATAAACGTGTGTAATCATGTGTTTGTTATTGCTTTAAAATAGTTCACGTTGTACGACTTTCATGTACACGTTTATATTATACAGTTGACTGCTCTTACCTACGTGAAACTAAGTGCTTTGTACACATTTACAACTTCTGAAGAAAAAACTACTTGTCAAGCTGTTACATAGGTACATACAAGTAATGTAACTGGTGTTCGCAAGAGTTGGGAAATTGCTTAGCTTCTAGATTCATCTCGTTCTTATAAGTTCTGTTGATTTAGGTTGTTGCGAGCAATATTGATTTGTCTGAGAATATTGGTTTCTAAACCAGGGAAATCGAGAAAACGAGAATGATTGCTCAGTAATAGCAGCCTATATAGTTCTAGAACATTTCCAAACACTGCATCAAGTGTAGATTGTAAAATTTGAGGTTAATCTTTATTTGCAGTGTAATGGACGTAATGGTCTTCCTGTATCGGTATGGGGCTACCTATTTCATGAATCATTATTGCAGAGATCGTGCACGGATTTTCGTAACATCGTTCTAGTAAAACCATTACTCTATAGATGAGAATTTTCATTTCAATTATAGTGAGAAACAGTGTGGGAACCTTCTTGAATAGGTAAACTTAGCCTTAAATAACAATTCACTTTGTATTGTATGACAAGTACTTTGCCATAATTCTCTGTATTATCTTTTAATAGATGCGAAGATTAGTACTTACTAGTAGTTTTATTTTAACAAGGAAGTTAATGTCGATGAGATCTGTAGTTATAAGACGACATAATGAAGAATTAAAAATTTATGTTCGAAAGAGATATATTGCAAAATTTTTCAAGAATGTTAACGATACTTTATGGACTATGTAATCGATACCGATCTATATTTCTTACGACAAGAACGCGCGTTCAGGAGTCGACGTAATAAAGTACATTTCTCTTGTATTTTGCAAACAAATTAAATGCCATGGGCGAACATAAAAATTTATATACATAATCATATTAATTATATGTAATATCACACGCTCTATTTAACATTGAGATGCAACAGAAATTAGGAAAATTTACTTAATCAATAAGTTCGAAGTTTAACCGAAATCATTAAACGTTGAATTTATTTATTTATTGTGGTCAGTGAAAACATTTTTATAATTATGATGTATACATTTAGATGTTTTGAACTTCAGTTTTTTTTAATAATACGATATAATAATAATAATAAGTATAATAATACGATATAAATGAGTATCAAGAATAAGCAAAAGAATGGGATGAGTAACAAATATTTGTAATGAAATTGAAAGCGTCCTGTTAAAGCTCGACCTTTTTAATTTACATAATTCATGAGCATCGGTTTATTAATCATTGAATGGAACACGTTTTGTAACGTAATGGATAAGTAAAATTTTGTGTACCAATTAACAGAATGATTTAAGACAACCGAAAAAAAAATATTGAGTCATTTTCTGACAACAGCTCTTGCTTTTTACTTTTTAACAGATACCATCTGTTAGCTTATAGGTATTTATGGTTTTCATTTTTCGGTTCGATTTATACTCAGCTCTTGTACACATAGCCGCACTTTGCTTTCTGGTGCTGAAGAAATGGAGTTACTGAAATACAATTCCAATAGATATATACGTATAAATTCTAATTTGACGTGAAATAGAGTGAATAAGTGCTGTGTTTGAATTTGTATATTAAAATGTATATAATAATTAAGATAAAAGGATGTACAGCTAGTCAAATGAATTTTTTTATGAAATGTCATAACAGTATTTTATATGAAGTGCCATAAAAAAGAGAAAAGATAAGTTCATCAAGAGAAAACAATAGTTCCATAGAAATTCCGCACAGGCCAGTGTTTTTATTTCTCTGGTCGGGCTTTAAGATAATTTATTTTGAAAACAGCATAGGCAACATCCCTTCTATATACCACAGACCATGTCCTCTATTTACCTTGGAGCTTATTGTAGTCCATTGAATGAGTCCCTCCAAGAGGGGTCTAGAGTGCGTGAGTTAGTAACGTAAGATGTTTCTTCGGAAACATGTCAAGAGTCCCTAGGTAATAAACATACTAAAACCCCGGGACACTAGGAGGAGCCCCGGAGTAGGGGGGGAAAGGGTCCATTTTTTCATTTTTCGCTTAAATCTCAAAAACGGTACATGTTAGAGAAAAACTTTCAAGGAAAAGTTGAAAGGCCATAAAATTATCTACAAGTTGTACCTAAATCATTTTTTTCTATTCTCAGCCGTTTTCGAGCTACATCCCATGAAAGGTGAAAAATTCGAAAACTTTTTATTTTACCAACTTAAGGTGCCCGCAGACGACCGTTTTTTTCTCCGTTTTTGTTGTGGATTGTAAGAAATGACGATGATGATGATGATGATGATGATGATGACCACTTTTTCATCCTTTTGGGTTGGGACGGAATAAAAAGTTCAAGTATCGTAACTAGGTACCCTAATAAAATTCAATTCCTCCTAAACGCCTCCATGGTGGAATCTGGTTTTTTTATCAATGATAGACCTAATTATAAGCAATCTATCGGTACCGGTCACAAGTTGCACTTTTGAGCTTTTTGGAAGAAAAAAAATAAAAAGTTCAAGTATCGTAACTACCCTAATAAAATTCAATTCCCCGTTAACGCCTCCGTGGTGGAATCTGGTATTTTTATCAATGATAGACCTAATTATGAGCAATCTATCTGTCCCGGTCACAAGTTGCACTTTTGAGTTTTTTGCGCGCGTTTGGAAAAATTGCAAGCTACTCGTGTCTTCAACACCAAGGTCCTCGTATACAAGACTTGCGTTCTGAGTGTATTGCTGTACGTTTCGGAAACATAAATAAAATAATATATATCTTGAGTTTTCGTAGCGGTTTCGTAGCACTTCGTAGCACAGTTTTTCAGTTTTTTAGTTCTTATAAATATTTGGGGACCTCTCACAAATAGTTGCTTTCGGATTAAAGTGACCTAATTCAAAAAATAGGGAAAATGAGTTATCTTAATAAGGTGACCTTAAAAAGGATGCTCTTACATGAGAATGACGAAATTTTTTAAATACAATTTTAGAGAACAATTATTTCGCGATTATTAAGTAGGTACATTATATTGACCTTTGACCTTTTTTATTGGCCTTTGTCCAGCAGTGGACGTCTTTCGGCTGATGATGACTTTATATTGAGAAATAAAAAATAATATTTATCGAATGTAAAATATGCTTAACTTTGCTGCTAAATACAGAACAGTTTTTTTTTTACATAATATACATACATTCATTTAAAAAGTCACGGCCTAGCATCCTCGAATTTATAAATATCTAATAAAAAAAACTGATTTACTTAAGATTACGAATGGCATGCATAATTATTATATAACTTTCTAAAATTAAGAAATGTACAAACAAGGTCTTTTGGGTTTTTGATTGCTCAGCTGTATTGTTTTAGTAGTCAGTTTATTAAGACGGTTAACTGACTGCATAGCCGAGTAATCCGAGTGGTAAAAAACAGGCTCATCAACTCACATTACAGAGGTACCGACTTCGAATCCCGGTGGGGTATTCGTCGAACAAATGTCACTTGTGAGAACAAATGTCCCCAGTGATCGTTTTAAAAGAGCATCTTTCGCTATTCCGTGCTTCAGAAGGCACTGAAAGTCATTGGTTTTGGCTCGGGTAGTACCTTTCTATGGATGCCATGCTGTATGCATGAGGTCGATCGCTGACTTTACAATCCATTCGAAAAAAAAATTGCATGCAATTAAGAGCTAGAAAGAAGGACACTATATTCGGTGAAATCTATTGTAGTTGAAAGACTAGTTACCAATTTAACAACGACGGTCAGAATTTTACTTTTTTGTATTTGTCATAATCATAACCGCAGCCTTCACCAAGGTGTGCCATAATACCCTTAATTTGCGCCTGTCAAACTTGGCGCGCCGATGTAGAGCAATATATCCGCCGATAACTACGGCAATCGCCTTGACTCTACCGCAGCCAACCCGCGCGTGGGGCAATGGATTATATCATCAGGCGTCATTCTATAAACACATTAATGGACTATTTCATAAACTGTTTGCGAATATTTGACCAAGAAAACCTTGAGGGAAACCTATAAGCGTAAAACTCACAGGGCTCCAGCGCAGTAGGCTGAATATTTACGTCCAACTTTGTTCCCGATTGATTATTATTATATTAAGAATAAATTACTTTATAAATAGCACTCTAGAAAAAACTGTACCTACAGTAAATTCATAAAAAGAATGGAAAGTGTACATGTAGGCGGCCTTATTTTCTGAGTAGCAATTTCTACCAGGCCACCTTAAACTTTATATTTCCGGTTGAAGGAAACAAAAAAAGCCTGTTCCCATTTTAAAAGCTTTTGAATAATATTATTTCGGGGGTTTCACTGTAATTGAACTGAAAAAATAATAACCTACTTTCTTCTTGTAAAGAGGACTTAACTTAGCCAATCTTATTATAATATTTCTGTGATGAAAATATTTCGTACAAAATTTAAAAGAACCGCTTAGTGAATGAAAATTATGTGTTACCATTTAAGGCTGGGTAAGAAGTTTCCAAATGGCTTTTGCTTAAACTTGGCCCTTATGGGCACTCTAGTTAACTGGAATTATCTCCCGCAGAGCGTCGACTTAAAAGTAAATCATTACGTGATCCTCACCGCCCACTATTTAATTTGCCTGACCCGTAAAGCCAAATTGATTTAAGTCGAAAACGGTGTTTAAAGACACGCAAATGAAATTATTGTAATTTAAAACACATTAAACACCATCAAAGTTTAAAATTATTCAACTTGTAGTTATGAGAAAGCATGACACGAACGAGCTGTCTCGCATCTGGTTAACTAGCCGAGTACCAGTACAAAACCGAGCTCAAACATGTTATGTTTGATTTGTAAGATTATTTAATAAAAGCATAAGTACCTAATACCTAGTAGTTTCAAATAAATGTTAATTTCACTAGACCTCTAATTAAAATTTGAACCGTAGTAAAATAAAGAACTTAGCTTATTACCCAACAATTTAATTAAGCACTCACTTTCGGCTAAGTTCATTTTGGTGTGTAACAAACAACTTTTAAACTTTGTTGGCAGCAGTATCTAATAAGAATGGATATAATGATAAAGGTACTGAGCATCAGGAATGCAATTTTTTCCGCACATGTACTTACAGGGAAAGCGTGCTTCTGTTCCGATGCGAGCCTTGCCATCGATCGAATCGATCCCTTATGTATTTTTTTATTGCGGTAGGTGTCAGGCGCATGGCGCAGGCTATCCAGCACGGTGAGCGAGTCTGTGGGCCTGAAGCATGCATTGCGGCGGCTGCAGGCGGTGCCTGCGCGCGCGGCGCGGCTCGTGCACGCATTGGTTGATCGCATGCGCGTGGGCGGCGGGCCCGTCGTCATGACGGAGCTGGGAGCGCTGCGCGGCCGCCGCGTCGTCGCCAGGACTTCAGCGCAGACGCCCTACTTCAGCTTCAAGGGAATAAGGTTGGTTTTGGAAAAGATTTTGTATCGGTAAGGTGACGTATTGAGTAACTTTCCGCCAGTTTCCGCCTCGTAGCTTCACGTTTAATTTTTCGTAGGAATAAGTAACAAGCTGCCTATGTGCTCAACTATTTTAAAGGTTTTGCGTGAAAGATGAAAGGCAGATTTTCGCTGAGGCAACATTGTGCGGCTTGCGGCATTCCACATAATGAATAAACAAATTTTACAGTAACATGCTTTTTATTTTGCCACGATGTTGCCTCGTCGTAAAATATGCTACCGCATGCCTTGCAATAGCCGCAAATAAATTATATTTGTAGCATAAAACAAATTTTAAATGCAGCACATCCATAATAATACTCTTTATTTAAATTCAAATAATGTATCTATTCGTCAATGTATCAAAACATAATTAGATAATAATTGAATAGTGGGAGTACATGCGTATCGCAATAAGCAAGCGGATTCACCAAGAACCTCGCGGAAACAAGGCTCGCCTAGCAAACGTGTCAAAGGCCACCGGACCTTCATGGCTGGACACACCTTCAATCAGCGGTTGATTCACAATCTTGCCACGGGAAACAGAACAACTATCAGCTAGTTACGAAAAAACGAGCTGTTCTATGATTTTTCCCCATGTAATAGGATATTTTGCCTTGGTATGATAAAGTAACAATGAAACTAATCACTATGCCAAACCTCCTAATCCATTTGGCTGTAAACTTGCACATTATTAAATGTGTAGCTTAAATATTACCTAGTAAGACGCTATGCATTCATTTCATAAGAAATATGGTAATTTAACTATTATAATTTTTATAATTACCGTCAAAATACCTTAGATCAAAGATACATTGTAGGTAGATATATCTTATCTATCCTGTATATCCGGAATTTTCACAATAACTTAGCAATCACATCAACTGAAATAGAAACTTAATAATAATATCCTCTTTCCTTTACCTATTGCTAAATAAAATAATTCTAGGTTCCCTATTCACCTGTTTGCTTTTATCTTATATATTTAGAATTACGTACCTATACGTAATTCTAAATATATAAGATAAAAGCAAACGTTACCTAACCTATTGGTATTTTAAAACGTAGCATTTTACTGGTAGTATTTTATTCATTTGAAACCACGCGTTTAAGCAAACTATAGGCAAACGAAGTATAAATCGCCGTATAGGACGATCTGCATAAAGTAGTTCAACTCAAATTAACTCTATGCGTGAGTCGAAGTTCGGGCCAAGTGGAGCCTTATGAAAGAGAATGATTTCTTATATTATGTACTGACAATCACCTTGTGGCATCAGAATTCAGGATTGTAATCTAGAATTTTTTAATAACTAGCAATCACTATGGTGGACCGTCGTCGATGCGGGTAGAGGAGGACCGATCGTTATGGGAATCTTTAGGGGAGGCCTTTGTCCAGCAATGGACGTCTTTCGGCTGAAATGACGATGATGATCACTGACAGTAACCCTTCCTCTTGTTTAGGTATGCGCAGCCCCCGCGCAACTCCCTGCGGTTCAAGCCGCCCGTGCCGCTGGAGCCGTGGTCCGGAGTCAGGGACGCCCTGGAGGAGGGCGCCGTGTGTCCGCACCGGTTCATGCTCTTCGACACCTACAAGGGCGACGAGGACTGCCTCTTCCTAAACGTCTACTCGCCCGCCTTACCTGAGAAGATCACTGGGTAAGGACAGTAGATCCATCATGGGTCGCAGTGGTCTTGGATACTTGGTGCCCTTCCTTCTCCATCCAAGGACAGTAGAGCTGGAGGCAGATTGAGATGCGCACATAGCACCACCACAGTATAAAAGAAGATTTTGTTAACCACTAAAGTCCACTATTGTAGATAGGTCACAATGTTTACATATTGGATTTGTTTACAAGATGTACATACATTTTCTTTTAAGTTTTACAGGATGACTACAGAAATCAAATTCTGTTAAGTAGTCAGTGAAATCCGTAATGTAATTTAACTACAAGCTAAGAACTTAACTCTTTGATTTTTTACTTAGCTTCAATCCGAAGTTAGCAGTGATGGTATGGATTCACGGGGGCGCCTTTGCCGTGGGCTCCGGAAACGCCTTCCTGTACGGCCCTGACCACCTGATGGGCGGCAATATTGTGCTGGTGACACTCAACTACCGACTGGGGGCGCTGGGCTTCCTCAGCCTGGAGAATGATGAGGTGTCCGGCAACATGGGCCTGAAGGTAAGGGAAAAAATACAAGCACAGCTGCTCTGCTAGCTGGTGCAACCTGTTAAAGCGAATAATTAGGGCTGAATTAGAATGATGGTCGGGACTTCGGGAGCGACGGCGGCGGCGCAAGGAATGTTTGCAGGGAAATTTCAGATCAGTAAAGCAGCATTTTAATTTTATCTGTCCTTCATTTTTTTATTTAGTAGTGCTTTACAATTTCATTGGAGGTTATATTGTAGGTAAGTGCTATAAGCCTATAACATTTGTTTGTGTGCGTAGAACCTCGAGGCATACAACACTACTAGAAGGCAGACGAGGTTAAACTTTATGTTTTATAGTATAATTAAAGTTTGGAATGTGAAAATATTTGGCAACATCTATGTACAGACAAAGAACCAGATAGCTGACCCCCCTGCCGAATGCTGTGCGAACGCCATCGAGGGCGCCATCTATCGCTCCAAAAGGGCAGAAAAGAACGAACCAACGGCCAATGATACTTCTAAAATTTCAAACAATGCCATCTGTCGTAACTTACAATAAACTAAATCGTTAAAAGAATGTTGTCAGTATAGCTAAGCCAATAATTAGGAAGGTGTAGTCTTATTTCGATTGTGTAGCTAGTTACAGTGTGGCGAAGTTGTGCACGGTATGGCTGTAGATCTAGATTTGCCTGGATCAAATCCACGAGAGCATTTTAATTATTTTGTTTTTTTATTTTTTACTTTTCCAAAAAGATGCAATTACTGCTATGAGGATTTGATTCTTGGATTACATTAAAGATTGAAATAAAACAAAATATATGTTACAATAAATATGTTTACATTTTATTCTTTAATATTTTATCGACTAAAATTTAATATCCAGAGATTCAAACTGGCATTTTTTAGGAGAGAGAACCAACATGCTACTTTTATAATTTAAATTACATTTAAAATTATAAAGTAACAATTTATATCTCTCTTAATTTTGTTTCAATCTCAGGATGATTTTAGTTTATATGAAAACAAAGTT
Source organism: Teleiodes luculella (assembly GCA_948473455.1). NCBI lineage: Eukaryota > Metazoa > Arthropoda > Insecta > Lepidoptera > Gelechiidae > Teleiodes > Teleiodes luculella. The sequence goes on from OX419602.1 coordinate 5,551,334, forward strand.
ATGCCAAATAGTGGTAAGTTATACAATAAAAAAAGAAAGGGAAAGTATCTAACATAACCGCTGGTTCTCAAAGGCAAAATACTTATTTTGAAGCTTGAAACGTTCCCCAGGTCTTCTCCACAATAATTTTCTTCCATCTTTATCAGACTTGAAGCTCTTTTCGTCAGTAATAATTACAATTTCGTTCTCCCAATCAAAATTTAAATATTCTGATGCGAATCTCATTCTGTTCTGGCTAGACAATGGGCTTCCGATGGTTGTTTTTTTTATAATTGGCTTATAATTATGTATTTCACATGCTTGGAGTATTTTCAAACTGAGTCAAGCGATATATTATATGTTATGGCAGTTGACCAAGTCGTTTTAAATGGGACTTCGCTATGAAGCCTTACGATTCCACAATGACGTTCTGATGCAGCAGTATAAGCTACCGGTGGTCGTCGGTCAGAGCGGTTACGTTTCACATCACCAGTTTCTTGGTATCGCCGAATCCATAAACGAACTATATTTCTCTGCAATATAAAATACTATGATATAATTTTTGTCACGAAATCACATTCCACAAAATATTATTCTTTATTATTTTTATAATTAGGTTTTATAAATAGGTATTCATATACGTATTATCTACTTACCGTGACACCTAATTCTCTAGAAATACTTTTAATACTGTGGTTATCTTTACAACGCACTGTTGTTTTTGCTTTCATAAAATCATTTAGGTATATGAGAAGTAATGAAAATTGGTAACAGATTATTTTAAATAAAAGTAACCGGAGAGTGCATGAACGTAACGACGACGACGTAAAGTAAATACCTTGCCACGAACATTAGTTTTCTTTATAGTGTAAAACTTGAAATAATAAGTAACTACCCTCACATAATTTGTTCGTGTTATTTTGCATGCATTCTCTCTCAAAAAAAATACATCATAGCTATAAGTCATAGCAAAGTGTGGTATGATATCAAATTTCGATACACTTGACAACTTGTCAGTTGGCGCAGTGGTTTAGCGTTAGCTGTGAAGCTTGTGAAAGCTAAGTTACGCGGTTCAAATCCGTTGACTATTCAACATAGTTTTTTTCTGTTTAATAAAAACGGACTTCTCAGTATAATATTTATAAAATCAAGATATAAAATAGTGACGGCGCCGCCGGCGCGCGGCGGTCCAGATAACTAGTTTCTTGTGAAGCAAGTGTAGGCACATAATCATCTACTCTGCAGATGACGACGATTCTAATCGATGAAATATTGTAGAATAAAATGCAGACATAACATTCATAAATTATAAATATATTTTGTATTGATTCTTATTTTATTAAAAGAATGAAATCCCCATAGCAAACACTGCGTCTCTTACAAAAAAAGTTAAAAATAATAAAAGACTAAAACATGAATATGCGCTCGCGGGATCGATCCAATTAAATCTCGATCTACAGCCATACCGTGCGCAACTTCGCCACGCTGTGACTTAGCGACATTTCCGAAATTAGACTACACCTTCCTAATTATTGGCTTAGCTATACTGACAACATTCTTGTAACGATTTAGTTTATTGTGAGTTACGACAGTTGGCATTGTTTGAAATTTTAGAAGTATCATTGGCCGTTGGTTCGTTCTTTTCTGCCCTTTTGGAGCGATAGATGGCGTTCGCACAGCGTTCGGCAGGGGGGTCAGCTATCTGGTTTTTTGTCTGTACGTACAGATTGATTCACATCAAAAGATCACTCGCTGATGCATCCTTCCCATTTTTAGCTCACCGAAGGACTCAAGTCAATCTTGAATTGTCTCACGATGTTTTCCTTCATCCTAAAGCGTCGAATAAACCCACATTAGGTATCCCTAAATTCTAAAATCTAAAATACGGGTAAGTACGTTCAAAACACTACACGCCTCTCCAATGCTCTACTATATCTGCCTCAAGAACGCTCGCTCACCCATAAAATCGGTTAATTATCCTTGGATCGCACTAATTTCTGGGGAATCGTCATTTTGCAATGCTTAGCCATTTAAGGTAGACTAGTCCGTTGAATCAAAGAAACATCGGTTTCGTCACTAAACAGACCAAAACATTCCATCGACATGTTTTGCGACCTTGGCTTTGAATATACAATATTCTAGGTCACAACCTAAATTAATAAAATAATTTCGTTTCGTTCGTGTAAGGTTGAGGCAAGGCGTGTTTATTTTGGAGATAATTCTGGAAAGTTTATTCATAATTGTTTACAATTTCGTAACCATAGTTTGTAACGGCATGCCCTTCTATTGTTCATAAGCGTTGTCATGTTGAAAACTGACGATTATACGATTTTGAAGAAAATTAACTTTTTGTTTATATAGAAATATGTTGCTTTTAAGTTCATCAAAATGCGTATCATTTCAAGCAAAAATATTTTGATTATCATGAAATCACGTTGTAATTTTGTAATTAGTACCCATACATTTAGTACCTCAGTACATACGGCCACGTAGGATGACTTCAGGATATTAGATGATTATCAAAAGTGCAAAAAATTGTATATGAGTAATTATGAATTAATGAACTGAATAGTTAGCAGCAAACATCGTCAACAAGATGTCGCGTGGTACAGTACAACTGCGCGCCCACGAAAAGCTTATAGTAAAATATATTAATTTCCCTCCACGCTCATTCCTCCCCGCCGCTTGCCTGTCTCAAGTTGTTTGCCGGTATCCGTATAGTAGTTATACATATAATTTTTTAAGCCGGCATCTATATCATCACTCATTATTCGTTTACAGGACCAGGTGCTGGCGCTGAAGTGGGTGCGGGACAATATTGAGTACTTCGGGGGCGACTCCAGCAGGGTGACTATCTTCGGCGAGTCAGCCGGCGCGGCCTCCGTGCATCTGCACATGCTGTCGCCAGCTTCTAAGGTGAGCCAGAGATATTGGTTGTGTTCTAAATTAAGAGTTTAGTTAACAGAAGAACGCCAGTCTGTAAGCCTAGCATGAAACACTGTGACAACCGATCATCTCATATTAAATTGTCAAAAAGTTGCGAGAGACCCGCAATTTTAGAATCCAATTGGATTCAAATAAACTTCCTTCACGATAAAATTGTCTCATACTAGTCCCCCCTGTAGGCCTACTATGTAAGTAGCGACAGGCTCGAGAAGCTGTCAAACGCGACATATTGACAGAACTACTATGGCTCTAATGTCACTATGTCCCGTTTGACAGCTTCTCGAGCCTGTCGCTACTTACATAGTAGGCCTACTGGTAAGGAATGTGGCATGACAACCAACAACGAACAACTTTGGTCCATGTAATAAGCAAGTAATTTGCGACTGAAATTTTAAACTAGTAAGTATAAGTATGTATCAACCGAGGGGCGCGAGCGGCGCGACCCTACCCTAAATATGATAGGATAGGTAGTAAATAGGCCTCAGACCAGCTTCACAAACAATCTCTGAAATTCGCAAATAAGACTAGTAAAAGGATGACAAAAATATAACATTAGCTTTGGCGTAAGGTGCAACAGTAGGCCTACATGTAAGTAGCGACAGGCTCGAGAAGCTGTCAAACGCGACATATTGATAGAACTGCTATGGCTCTAATGTCACTATGTCGTGTTTGATAGCTTCTCGAGCCTGTCGCTACTTACATATTAGGCCTACAGATCTCGAAATCAGTCATAATTGCCGTAACAAATCAAACGTTGAGTTGCCGCCGAGGTTCCTCTTTGAACATGTTTGTATTTAATGTTAACCTTAACCTTTATGAACAATAGATATGAAATATGTAAGTGATAGATCGTAACACATTGAGTGATATTGATTGTGTACTCCATGGCCTCTATGCTTTTAAATTAATTTTGACTGCGACATGACATGTCGAATGATGAGCGTTACAGAGTTCTTTACACAAGTCCGAACAATTGCGATAGCTACACAGGTTTCTATAGGTACATTAAATCTTACGACATCCTTTATAATTTTATTTTCGACACAGTCGGTGCTGCAATTATCTATGTAAAGGCTACAAAGGTCTCTGACATTTGACATTATTTTCAATCATCTAAAATAATTACGTATTGGGGTCTGTTACCAGCATGAGGTCACTATGCGTTTTTCGGTTACTTTGAACGTAACTTCATCAAATTCAAGATTTATTGCTCATAAACGGGAAATGAAGATTTTTTCATTTATTTATCTTACATTACACTTCGATCAAATATAAAAGATTATGTACACGTGTATTCAACGCACCTATGCCATTCCTAGCCTATTTTTAAGGTTCCGTAGCCAAATGGCAAAAAACGGAACCCTTATAGATTCGTCATGTCTGTCTGTCTGTCTGTCTGTCCGTCCGTCCGTCCGTCCGTATGTCACAGCCACTTTATTCCGAAACTATAATACCTATACTGTTGAAACTTGGTAAGTAGATGTATTCTGTGAACCGCATTAAGATTTTCTTACTAAAATAGAAATAAAACAATAAATTTAGGGGGGCCCCATACATAGAACTGAAAGTAAAAAAAAAATTTTTCATCAAACCCATACGTGTGGGGTATCTATGGATAGGTCTTCAAAAATGATATTTATGTTTCTTATATAATTTTTTTTCTAAACTGAATAGTTTGCGCGAGAAATGTGTGTCCCCCCCCTCTAACTTCTAAAATAAGAGAATGATAAAACTAAAAAAAATATATGATATGCATTACCATAAAAACTTCCAACGAAAATTGGTTTGAACGAGATCTAGTAAGTAGTTTTTTTTTAATACGTCATAAATCGTAAACCGCAATTTACCTTTCACTATTATTAAAACATCGATCAAAGTCACAACGAACTACAAAAACTTTTATATTATGTTACTGGCTGCTATGGAACCCTTCATGGGCGATTCCGATTCGCACTTGGCCGCTTTTTATTGTATGTATTTTTTTAGTCAAACTAGCAGTCGAAAGAACCCTACTTACATGCCTCTAAGGAATATTTATTTAATTTGCTAAAAATATAAATATGTGTTGCTACATTTTCTAGGTTCGAAGCGACAATATTGCGAGAAAATCATAAGCCAGTTAAAAAGGGCTTTTTAATAAAATGAGCTACCGAGATGAAGGTTCTTATTGTAATCGGTCTTGGCAGGGTCTGTTCCACCGCGCGATAGCCCAGAGTGGTCTGGCGCTCTCCCCGTGGGCTCTCACGCGCAACCCTCGCGAGCGCGCCTTCGAGCTCGGCCGGGAACTCGGCATCGACACCAACAACACTGCTGAGCTGCTCGGTATGTACAAATATCTTTTAACACACTTGCCGTCCGTCGCTAACCTAAACTTTATGCCTTTGCCGCAAAGTGCTGACATCTTCTTTTTGTGTCAATACCTTGTCAGATTCATAATTGATTTGCCCAAGATACGACTGCTGATTGCATTGTCTCAAGCTTAGAGCAACGCCAGCCTTCCGTACCGGAAGGTCCGCGTTGCTCTAAGGTCTCAAGTGTTATGAGCTCCACTACTGATTACTGATCTAATGTCAAGATATGGAAGCTGCAGGATACGATGTGAAGTATGCCATAGTCACACTATGGCACACTGCATCACGCACGTACGCACTCACTTAAAAACCAAGGACGAAGACTTCCGCCAAATGCCCTTGTTTTCACGAAGCTTCAATATTTTAAGTATGGCAATTTGGGGACTGTTGCCTTAGATTTTTTACACTTAGCGCAAGCTACTAGTGGAAACGTTTGGGTATACAATGCATTAATGAAGAATGCTCCTGTGGTTCTCATTGTCCGTACCTGCAATACCGTGGAAACTATCGAAGGCTAAAATTCAAAGCATGGTCCTTCGAGCCGGATATAACCAGCGATCTATGGAATCATTTGTACACAGATACATTACAATAGAATATTCTTTATGATAGCAATTTCTACCGGCAACTTTGTGGGTATGGAAATAGCGTGGTGGTTGACTAAAAAGTAAATAATAATAATAATGACGAGATGATTCTTTGGTAGGCTACCTGCGCGCCACCCCAAGCGAGTTGCTAGTGAAGGCGGGGGCTCGGCTGGCGGGCGCGCCGGGCCAGTCAGCTGATCTGCACAGCACGGTGGCGCTCCCGTTCGTGCCGGCAGTGGAGCCCCCGGTGGCCGACGCCTTCCTCACGCAGCACCCAAGGGACCTCATGCCCGGGACTGACGTGCCGCTGCTGACGGGCTACAATGCACAGGAAGGCATCATCTTGTTCAGACGTAAGTTATTTCCAGAGTAGGTAGTAAGGAATATGTACGCAAAGGGCCCAATTCACGAAGCTGAACACCTTAAACAATCCGTTGCTGGACAGAAGCAGCCCTCCATAATTTTTCTAATGAAGTCTCGGATAGGGGATCATTGCTGTAACTTTGGGGATCACTGTTGTACGTTCACAGATTGAACGCTGGCTTGCACCACTGGAAGTGTTAAGTAGGAAAGCAAAACTGTCAAAGATCTTTGCCGTTTCATGATACAAATTTCATGTTCTCGATTGATAACATCCAGTATCAGTTAGCTAGAGTACTATAAATTCTACTAACTCTAGGTTCCAAATGTTGAGAAAGAGTAGCATTTCCAATCTAGAACGGAAATGGGCAGGTTAGGTATCTCGTATGTCCCAAGAGTCAAATTAAGCCCTGCGCCTTAATAATTTAGGTGCGACCCTGTTTCCATTAGCAACAAATTATGTCGCTACTTGCTGCGCTGCGTGCGGAAATTCCGTAGTAGTTAGCGCGCTCTATGGTTAGCGCGGCCTAGCATTGGGTTATTCACGTTATCTCTTACGATACGAATAAATAATATTTTTCTTTCCTTTTAAAATACAGAGGTATCACAAATAGTTCCCGCTACCACCTGGGCAACGCTCTTATTGTCCAGATGTTTCTTCAACATTTTCTTCTTGATGTCGTTTTCCTTTCGTTACTTAACTATTAACACTTTTCGTTCGTAGCAATAAACCGGGTAGATTTATACTTGAAGTGCGCGAGTCGTGCAAGGGCTACGACACGAAAACACAGAATGAATAATATGGCGAACCGGGATACGATGCGAGGTGATGCGAGTGTGTGAAAGAGAGGAGTGAACCTTTTTTTCCTATACCTCCTAATCTCCAATATACCTACGTGTAAGGGCTGCAATGTGGGAACATAGCTACAATTTGTCAATATCGCTAAAAATGAAGCCGCGAAATATAATATATTGTGTGACTAGCTTTCCGCCGCTGTTAACAGGTTTTTCCTCGGGAATGAGGCATTTTCCGTTTTGTAAAAGAATTTTTAATATCGGTTGAGTAGTTTTTGGGTTTATTTATTACCAACACACACACACAAATGCAAATCTTTCCTCTTTATAATAATAGTATGATAATACGGGAATAGTCCAGTGGTTAGCGCGGCATAAGTGCGGTCACCGCAGTGTCGCAACCCGGCGAGCGGAACCGGCGAGTGGCAATGGCAAGTACCGAGGGCGACGCTCGCAGCCGCTGGGCCCTAATATTCCTATTCCTAGCCCCTCACTTCGCGGCACCGGTGCTAATGCCACCGTTGCTCACCTTGTGCATACTGACAATTTTAGAAAAGTTCAAGAAGTTTATAGACCTGTGAGTTTGAAGTCATATGAAGCCTTAGAGCAACGCCGGCCTTCCGAAGGCCCCCGTTGCTCTAAGTATGAAGCTATTGTTTTCATTTTGTTTGATGTTGATTACCTGCTTGTATTGATTGACAGCTTAGCAAAAACTGAAGTAAGGGCATGGTAAGTTTTAACGGTTTTGAGCAGCTTTCCTATTAGAAAGAAACTTTACTGTTTCAGTATTTTAATAATTTTTTTTCTTTTTAATGTATTTAAATTTCTGTCTGTATTTTCCTTGGGTATCAATAAAGCATATTTGTATTGTATTGTATTTGCTAAACAGTCACTTACACTTTGTATACGAGCATTTATATTACAATATTTGTATTTATATAAAACTTGCTTTAAGAGTCCCCCGCTTTAAATGTTTTTCTCGTGAAAATTACGTATTTTTCCGCGGTTAAAAGAAGGCTCATTTCCCAAGCTTTATTCAATCTCTGTACCAAGTTTAATATAAATCAGTTTATTGGTTTTGTCGCAAAAGCTTAACAAACAGACAGACACAGAGTTATACTTTCGCATTTATGGTACCTAGTAGGAATTATTAATATTCATACATAATATTATACATTAAAAGGGGGGAAAGAAGGAAACATAAAGAATTATTTGAACCGATACTATTACACATACCCGCTGTCTTGTAAATTACTACCTCTAATGATTCACTGATATTTATTAACTTGCAATATAAAAGTTTCACACGACCCGCTACCAATTAAAGTAGATTGTGGTCTTTAGGTATCTTATCTATGTACTTGCACTTCTCTGCAACAGTTTCCGCTCTGCTCGCCGCAAAAATGTTGCAAACCCACCTTCTATGTGGAAACTGAGGTCGTGCTGGCCCTACCCATAAAGGTATTTAAATTAACAAACCCTTCAATTTAAAACATTGATGCAAGTAAAGTAAATGACTTAGTTGAAGCATATTTAGGTCAAATTCTTTCTCAGTCTGTAATTATTAGTAAAGATTTAAGAATTAAAGTATCATGTAATGTTTTCAACTGTCACGAGATCTCTGTAAAAAAAGCTGCAGCTATACTATGGAGACGTAATAGCAAATTTTATAAAAATAAATTCTGTCTATTACCTGAGGGAAGGATGGGTTGTCTCGGAGTTGTGATTGCTCCAAATGTCATGCAGCTTTCTATTGGTCGAAACCGGGCGAAAACAAAAATATATCAGTATCAAACAATGTATCAAATCACATATTATATTATTATGTTGGTTGACAGGATCGGGACGCCTTATATTGCATCTCTACTACCCAAAAAAAATTTCCTTACTCTATGACTATACTAAAATTGTACCTACTGTATCCCTAGTTTTATAGAATGATACCGAAAATTATCATTACAATTAGTTTTTAGTCGATGAGATTGGTCAAATAAATTATACCTCTTCCTATGTTAACATAATAGAGGACTTTGATTTGATGCGATAAGATTATTGTGTTGTCCCTAATGTTGAAGATTGATTACAAGAAACTAGATCGATATGACCAATCAAACAACAAAACAAACATACCTACCTAATAATTTAATCGACAATTTGAGGCCATAGGTATCGTGACGTAGTAGGTAGTAAGTCTTCCGATAAAACTGCGCGCACTCGCTGTCAATTTTCAAAGAAAACATAAACAGGAACACCCGTAGCTATAAATATATTTCAGTAGTAATATTAATAAATTCCCAGCTATAACTTAACATATAACTTAAATATAAAACTCGTCACCACACACGGTAGCCATATTGTAATATAAATTTACACCCTTACTTCGTCTCTTACAGTCTACCCGTAATATTTCGAGATTATTGTTTTGTTTTATTCGTCGACATAGCTAAGTATGTGGTCGCTTGCAGATTTGTATGGAAAATATATCTTGCTCTAATTAAATATTATAGCCACATGAGAAAGTAACCTTGTGACCGCCACGACAACTAACTGTATTACTACGTAACTGAAGCGGAGTGGGGAACCGACACAAAGTTGATATAATCACACGCGATGCTTGTTATGTAAAGAGTATAGATCTTCTAACATCGCGTGACCATCAATAAATCGATATAAACAAATTTACAACAAATACTAGAAATATTATGGATCATTGGGCTATTATTTATTCATGCAATACAACACAAATTTAATTCATCATATTTTATAAAACGTTACACTTTTTAAAGAATTTACGGCTAATATTATAAACGGAAAGTTTGTGGGTATGGATGGATGTATGATTTTTACTCTTTCACGCAAAAACGACTGAATGGATTTTAATTAAAATTTACAGTAATTTAGCTTATACATCAGAATAAAGAATAACAAAGAATAATTACTTTATTATTTTCGGCGGAGCCGCGGGGCGAAAGGCTAGTTCTTTATATATGTACAGCAATTATTGCTTGCTTGCTTGCTTTCTTGATTTTTTTATTTCGACATCATCGTCCGCTTTGAAATGTATTCAAAAAGACCTTTAAATATATGCATGCATAATGCATTCACCAAGTGCGAATTGTTTCGCAAGGAGACGCTTCACAGACGACGGTCATATTCATCAATTTAAGGATCTTGGGCAATCGCTAAATGGTTTATTTTTGTAATTTCATACTAAACAAACACCGAAATAAAGATTGTACAAAATGTTCACAATAATAGAATAGGACTAAAATTTGTAACTACGAGTACTTTCGTTTATAACTACCATACATGTAGAAATTGAGAACCAACTTTTTTGAAGTCATTTAAAAATACTTAGTATTTTTTATGTTAACTGTAGCAGAGGCTTTATTACTAGAAACAGAAATATCTTTATTTGTTTATTAAGTAACTAACATTTACATAGTATCCTAACTACCTATGTCAAGTGATGATATTTGCCGAGTCAATCTTTGGTATCAAAATATTTCATCTGCCCTATTTACTTTTTTTACCGGCTATGTTATTATTAACTTATTTATTATTTATGTTACTATTAACATAAATACTCGTACATAGTACATAGCAGATAAAAGATGAAATAGACCCAGATGACTATTAACGACTTAATTGCAGTGAATAAAAACAGACTGAAAGAATTTCTAACCAAATTACTCGAACTTATTATTTTTATTATTTTTAGCACCCATGTTCATTTCTTTTATATCCCCAAGTTAGATTACTTTGTCAATATATGTATGTACGTACATGCATCCGTGTGGAAGATTGTGTGTCAAGACGAGATGTCGAAAACGGATATTCTGAGTCACTACCTCTAAATTAATAGCAGCGATTGCCTTTTATCTGTGTTTGTGTAAGGATTGCGATTGCCATGTTTGATCGAGACGGTTATATAAGATTTTTCGGTATAGATCCATATTATTTAGGGCATAGAGCAAATATAACTAGTCATGAATATTAATAGCGTTTTTTTATTATTATATGTATCATCCGGTTTTGATCCGATATTAGATCTAGGTATCGCGATAGTAAAGAAGGCCAGTCAAATAAAGTTACCTTACCATACAAAACATCCATCATCCTTCAGCCAAAACAGGTCCACTGCTGGACAAAGGACTCCCCCAAAGGACGAATAACATTCGGGTTACCTGGTAGAAATTGCTAGCTTAAGGTAGCCGTTTGAACCGAGCGTTGCCATAACTTTAATTCGTATAACAATTAGAATCCATAATTTAAAAATACATACCATTATTTCGCATAATCATTAAAATCCCTAATTTTATAATGTATAATTTAAAACATATAACTTTAAAAATCATAAATATAATTTTATGATATGCCTATTTATTTTTACCCTTTAGTGTACTGAAAATGAATGCAATAAATATGAAGTGAAAGAATAGTAAAAGGTATGATGTATTTAGAAGACGGATAACCATAGGAATAAGATTGCTTGAGTTGGCTATTAGTTTAATTTAATTTCTGTTATTAAAGTATATTGTATAACATTACATATTTAAAAAATATATAATTAAAAATATGCGACGCTTGTGGAGTTTCTTCGCGCGAGCTTTTCTCCACAAAAAAACGCACATTTTGCTTTGCTGAACTAGCCACTAAATGTAACTTTATTAGAATTAACAAAGTGATGTTGAATTTCCAAAAGTTAAAAATAAATGATTTGATTTGATTAAATCAGCATTTAATTACAAAACATTAATTAAAGTTAAAGCATTCATAGCAAGCATCCATCGAACACAACCTTCTATATAATAATGGTCAAAAAGTATTTTTAAGACAAGCTTTTATTTAAATGCTCTAAAAAGATGAAAATAAATTTCGGCTTAATCAACCATTAATTTATTACATTAAATTATTTATATATTTAAGTAAGAAAAATAAGCTGGTAGCGCATTTTTTTAGGCATTCGTAGTCTAATATAATAATAAGAAGGTAAAAGTAATAATAAGTATTCGTATTTATAATATTAGTGATGATAAAATTATGTTTTTTAATTTTATATTTTTTAATTGTTATACAAACTAACAGTATTCATATTAAAGATAGGGCTTTTAAATATATGTATTTCAAAATTATGGATTTCAATAGTTATATTTTAATGGCTATGGATTTTCAAATTATGCATTTTAAATTATGGATTTTAATATAGACCCGTCGTCGCTGTCGCATGCCTCCAAAGTCCACCTTAAATACATCACCTTAGAGTCCATTAATCTTTTTCTCAGTCGTCATGTAGCCTGCACGAGTGTTCATGTAGCCTGCACTCTGCACTCCTTCGATACTCCTGTTTTTTTTATAATATTTTATTTTATATCAATCTCATTAACTCTGGTGTCAGAAAAATTGAGCCGATGAACTTTAACGTGGCTCGTGTAACTTGTGTAAAACTACATTTTTAGAGTAGGTGGGACCAAAGTACGTGTATGTCTGTTACGTGCCTTCCGAAGCACGGAATCCCCTTTATTTTCTGAGTCATACCTAGTAGTATTAAAGGAGAATTGTAGGATTATCTGACATGTATACAGTAAAGAATCCTTTTCTTTCTCCAAAATTTTTGAAATTGCAAAGTTAAGTAATATGTAGTGAAATCGACCTAAATATGAATTGTTATGTATGTACTTACGAAAAGTGTCGTTTACTTTAGCATTTAGAGCGTCATCCTAACCGATGAATAATAGTAACATAGATAATTTTCACATGTTATGTAATAGGTTGTTGAGGCGTATATCCAAATACAAATGTTTAAAAACGTAAACTTTATGAAAGTTGCCTACTTCCTTAAGAGTAAGATGATACGTAAGGTGCTCCGTAAAAGTAGACACAAAATACTTAAATGTAGAACTAAGAGATATGAAGTCTTAACTATCGAAAGTACAGACAGATAGACATAGTTAAATACATATGTACGTATGTATGTATGCCAAGTAAATCTCGGCTATCAATAAATACAAAATGTATGCTTATTCTACGAAAATCGGATATTTTGCGTCTCAGAAATAACCCCGAAACCAAATTTGTTATTGATCGGCTGTTGTCTGTTGATTCCGTTTTTATCCAATATAAATAGATAATAATATGTAATAATAATGTAAAGCGATATGAATATGTTGTATTGTAAGTAGACGGCCTCGTAGCCTACTTGGTAGTACGTTTGCCTACGAAGCACAAGGTCGCGGGTTCGAATCCCGCCCAGGGCAAACATTCGTGTGATGAGCACTTGTGTTTGCCTTGTGTCTGGATGTTGTATATTTATATATGTATGTATGTCAGCTGTCTGACACCCATAGTACAGGCTCTGCCTAGTTTGGGGTCAGATGGCCGTGTGTGAGATGTCCCCACATACATATCAATTACAATAATTCTACTTTCTGTTGAATAATAATAATAATGATATTGGCGGTTGGGTAGTAATTGTCGTTTATTATAGCTTTTAGATATTTTATTTAAATGTGTATAGTTTCGACATCCTAAAGTCATTTGTTTTATTTTGATTTATTACTCTCTTAGACTCTGCAATGTAGTTGGCAGTGTATTATGTTTACTCAATTATTGTACTATAACACGGGCGTGCCCGTGCTATGAAATAAGAACCACAAATAACGATTTAAACACTATATTGTATTAAATCGCGAACTCAATATCACAACACAATTAGAAAAACACTTCAAACATCTATTCCTACGGGAACTGGGTTCCTGGAGCGTTTTATAACCGCTCCAAGGAACAATCGCGTTAGAACTGACTTGAACTATCAAAATCCGTTTATTCGAAAATAATTTAAATTTGGAACAAACATGCGGCCAGTACCAAAGGCAAAAGAGATGGCATGACCAATGCCACAGTACTATTTCTTGTGTATTTTTTCCTGTACATTGCTGTTTATTGTCCCAAATAAAATAAAATGAAATAAAAATTGTAGGGCTCCAGCGCTACCCCAAGCTGCTGAGCGAGCTGGAGCGCGAGTTCCGGCGGGTGGTGCCTCCGGAGCTGCTGGCCGCGGACGAGGCTCGCAACCGCAAGGTGGCCGACCACATCCGCGCCTTCTACTTCCAGCAGCGGCCCGTCGACATGAGGAACATCGACAGCCTCATCGACGTAAGCCTCTACATAACACAAAATTAAAAAAAAAATAACCCCCGACACATAACCGTTACTTGATCCTTTCAACAACTAGAAAAGAGCTAATAATCTTCAAATGGCTGAAGATATTTTCTTGGATCTTCTTTTAGCTTAGAACACTCTCGATTGTGACACCTTGCAAACAAAAAAACTAGATTAAAATCGGTGAATCCGTTTAGGAGCTACGATGCCAGACAGACAGACAGACACACACGTCAAACTTATAACACTTCTCTTTTTCGTCGGGGGACAATAAATAACATGTGACACAAGTCCGGTGAAGCTTGATGCTTGACTGGTCCAATCTGCGGAAGTCCAAAAAAGTCAAAATTCAAAGAAGTTTTTATTCGAAGTAAGATTCACAAATCACTTTACGACGTCAAATTTTAAAGTAAGTTACAAAGTTTTGCTGGAACCAATCCTGTAATCCAAAAGTCCTATAATGTAAACGAACAGCTCACCGAAAACAAACTTTAAGTTTTCTCTTTCGTATACCATACATCTTTATTGAGTTCATCGTGTGATTACAGTCAGTTTGAGTTGGCTAATAAATAAATACATTAGTTAGTTCTGGTTAGGGTCGCTGAAAGCCGCTGGTTGCGGGCAGCGCAGGGCCTATGATTGTGGAGATCCTTGGAGGAGGCCTTTATGATGACGATGATTAGTTACTTCCGCATCACATATTTTTAGTCGTAATATTCGAAAGATTACATAATACGACTTCCGTTAGATAATCAATAACTAGACTATTCTATTCACAACGAAACATGATTTTGTATAAGTTTTTTTACTTAACTAATGTCCAAAAAGAAAAATATCCAATCATCAGAGTGCCTGTGGACAATATTTCATTTTAGCAAAGTTAATGATTTCGACTACCTAGTTGAATTTCGTATTTGTTTGTGCAGGTTTCGTAACGATATTACCACAGAGTTTAAATACTTATAATAATTATAAATTAAACAATTAGGACATGAAAACAGCGTTATGTTACCAAATGAAGCATAAAAGTTACGTATATTTCCTTCCAGCTATTCACTGACGTGATGTTCTTGCGCCCGCTGCTAGAAACACTTCGAATACAAGCCGCGACGAATAGAACCAGTCCCACTTACCTGTACCGATTCGCGTTCGACGGAGCCCTAGGGCTCTTCAAGCGTATGCTGGGGATCAACCACCCAGGGGCCTGCCACGGGGACGAGATGGGATACCTGTTCTACTTCTCCAGACTGAATTACAGATTGGACGATGACTCTACAGAGCTTGCTGTATCTAAGAGAATGGTGCAGATGTGGACCAACTTCGCTAAGACTGGGTAACAATTTATAAACTACTACTTATTTACAGATGTTCCCAAATTCTAATATGGAATGAGCATTGAGAGGTGGTAGTGAATTTAATTTAAAAATGTGTAGTGTGTAGGTATATAATTTCGCCGCCCGAGGAAACCTTGTTATGTATGTAAGTAAATAAAGTCATTAATTAGGATAATGAAGCTGTGAAATCCATTCGGTTTCGTACAAACTTAAAAATTTAAATGTCGCAACTCGGTTGTTTTTATTATGGCAGTTTTGTGTCATTGCAAGAGAACAATATGTTACGACGACTGTTACATAGCATTGTATATTATCCGAATATGTTATAACTGGTATTACACAGTGAGATTAATGATGGTCATCCATCGCGCTTGCTTGGCTCGACTCTGGCTCACCAATTTACGCTGATTGGTCATGGTGACTGTGCAGCCTCAAAATTAATTGGCTATTTTGAAGTAACATTAATTAAAGTAATGGAAAAAAAGCACTTGTTATTTATAAGAAACGCTTGTTTACATGCCCTAGTTAACGGTTAATTTCTGACTAATTTTTTCGTACATTATTGATAAAGTCTGCTATCATATCTAATTAGGAAAATTTTGATACAGGAAATTTCGCGATAACCTTATTTACTAAATAAATACTCACTCAATCATGTTGTCAGCCAAGTGACAGCGGTATCGAAATACTTTTTCCATCATATGGGTTCTGAAGTCGATGATTTAATTCAGGACATAAAGTCAAAAATGTAGGACCTAGTTATTGAGCTGCATCTGATTGATGACAATTTCCGTAAAAAAATAACTTTTACGTAGAGACTTATTCAGAATAAGGTCCAACCCGGCAAAAACCTATGTAATACTCTGCAACTACGCCACCACCTAACTTCGCAATGAAGTAATTGCAAAGTGTACGTCAGACATAATGTACCTACATATTGTGTTAAAAAATCGCATATCGTTAAAAACAGTTAAAAAAAAACAATTATTTTGGCGCAGCTGTACTCGTAATAATCTCTGCAGTTGACTGTACATGGCATATCTGTATTGTTTGAGATATATACTTTGGTGTTTTGTTTTGGCGAACACATTTAATCAAGCTAGAAAAAAAGTTGTTAAGTAGTTCCTACTCTAAATGTACAAAATATTGTTTTCAGAAACCCGACGATAGGCGACCAAGAAGACCCGATAGACTTCAAATGGTCGCCAGTGAACGACACTTCCCACTTAAGCTACCTGGACATCACGGGCCAGTTCACCCTAAAGCAGGACCCCGAGGCGCGGCGCGTGCGCATGTGGGATTGGCTCTACGAGAACTACGCCTCCCACCCCTGAACGACCCACCAACGTCGTGCAGGCCTGATTTACCCACAGGCTAAAAGACCGTAACCGCAGAGGCGCGAGACGTTTGATCGCGATCCGATATCCGAGTTTATGTGCAACTTGTTCCACAGAAAGTAGACACAGTCAGTGTTACTGGCTGCATATAAATTCGGATATCGTCCCGCAGCCCGCGCTTTCCCTCATCTGTGGGTTCGCACCTTAATAAGGTTGAGCGTATGGCCCTAGAGGGCACTGAATTTGCGTTTGCAAGCACCATTTACCTATTTATTGAAGCAAACGAAAAATCGTCTTTTGTTTTGTATCCATACGGGCATTTCTACGGGAAGATGCGAATCAGCTACTGTATCGAAAAAAGGACCTCTAACAGCTCATTAAGTTATCGAAAAAAAACACATATATTTACAGGACTATTGGCCTGATGGAGAGCATATCTGAAAAATCGGGACGTTTTAAACGGCGCCAAAAAAATTTTTCAAAGTTGAAAAACGGGCAGAATTTGGCTTAAAATGGCGTGTCCGATTTCCAGAATTTACTCTTTATTGCTTCATAACTTTTTAAATAATAACTAGTTCATTATGATTCCAATGTTCACATACCATGAGATAAACAACAAAGCCATATAAGTAATAATATTTATTGTAAATCATTGGAGTTTGACACAATAACACATTTAAATTTTGTCCGAAGCTTCTGCCTCAATCCCGTGCCAAATAGTTTTATTTACTTATATCACTAACTTCGCCAAGTACGAATGCCACCAGCTGGTTCCCGCAATCTAATAGATGAGCCTGAGCGGCTGAGCAGTATGGACTTGAGGATAGCTGCATTGAGGAGCATTTTTCGAGGGTTCAAAACTCTTCCGAGAATTTGGGGTCGGGTAATTTCTGAAAACTGTGGACGGAATTCATTTTGTTTGTGAAGTCTTATATTAAATTAGAGCTAAATCTATTGAATATTTAAGTGATATCTACCAGTACGTTTTGAAAAAAATACTTTAATTTGTAACATTTACAAGTTATTTGATGAAATGTGGTTTTTTCTCAATTTCGTGGATCTCAATTACATGTAAAATGGTGCACCGAATTCAGAAATCTTCCACTGAATTCAGATTTTTTCAATAATGTTATGAATTGTGCTATACGTATGTATTATTGTGGTCCCGTAGCCTAGTCAGTAGTGCACCTGCCTTCCAACCTAAGGGTCGCGGGTTCGAACCCAGCCCAGGGTAAACATATGTGTGGTCAGCACTTGTGTTTGCCTTGTATCTGGAAGTTTGTATAATATTTCATCATCATCATCATTAGGCGCGCAATTTGGCCCGATCTTCGGCTGTACGCATCCACCTGCTGCCAGCCACTTTCTGCAGATCGTCACTCCATTTAGCTGAGGTGCGTCCTACATTTCGTTTTCCTAGACGTGATCTTCACTGCAGAAGCCGGTTACTCCAGAGATTATCGTTTCTGCGATAAACCTGACCAGCCCACTGCCACTTCAGTTTGCTTATTCAAGTGGCTATGCCGGTTACATTGATTCTCCGACGGATTTCTTTGTTCCGGATTTTATCCATTAAAGAGACTCCGAGCTTATTCTTCTCCATAGCTTGCTGAGCAACTTTAAATTTGTGGACTACTCCCACAGTCAGTGTCCACGTTTTAGCACCACCATAGGTAGGACTTTTGTCTTTAGGCTCTGCGGTATGGGCACCGAGAAAACGTGACGCAACCTCCGGAAAGCTCCGGATTCAAAAATCCTCCTATCGGCTTCTTATCTGTTCATATTTATACGAAATGTAGGAAGCGCTCAACACTATACAGAAGACACTCAGGACGTCAGCCTGTACGAGATTAGGATGGCTCTCCAACAGTTGAGAAACAAGGTGCCGGGTGATGACGGATTAACTGCTGAGCTTCTGGAGGCAGTCTTAAAAGCTCTCCAGAAACTGTTTTATTCCGTCTTCCTCTAAGGAACAACGACATGGCTTAGAAGCGTGGTGGTCCTCTTTTAAAAAAGGTGATAAAACCCTTTTGAAGAACTACAGACCCACCCATCTCGCTTCTGAGCCATTTCCAAAAAATGTTTTCGAGACTCATCACAACTTCGACAACTTCCAGCTTCCCGAACAAGCCGGTTTCCGAAAGGGCTATAGTACCAAAGACCACATCCATATGCTGCGGCAGGTTATACAGAAGACCGAAGAGTATAACTAGCCACTATGCTTAGCGTTCGTGGACTATGAGAAAGCCTTTGATTTGATTGAGACTTGGGCAGTGCTGCAGTCTCTTCAGAGGTGCCAAATTGACTACCGGTATATCGAGGTGATGAAGTGTTTGTACGAGAAAGCCACTATGTCAGTCCGACTTCAGGATCAGAACTCCAGACCAATCCAGCTGCAGCGAGGTGTGAGACGGGGAGACGTTTTTTTTTTCGAAACTGTTCACCACTGTACTGGAGGATATCTTTAAGCTTCTGGACTGGAAAGGACATGGCATCAATATCAATGGCGAGTACATCACTCACCTTCGGTTTATCGACGATAACGTAGTCATGGCTGAGACCTTGGAGGACCTCGGTACAATGCTCAATGTCCTCAATAGAGTTTCCCAATAAGTGGGTCTGATGATGAACATGGAGAAAGTAAAAGTAATTTCGAACGCCCATGTAGTACCCACTGCAATAAAAGTTGGGGACTCTGTTCTCGAAGTTGTAAACCATTACATCTACCTGGGACAAACAGTCCAGTTAGGTAGATCTAACTTCGAGAACGAGGTCAATCATCGAATCCGAATCGGCTGGGCAGCGTTCTGAAAGCTGTGCAATATCTTTTTGTCCCAAAAACGGCAGTATCTTAAGTCTAAAATCTTTGACCAATGTGTGTTGCCAGTGATGACTTACGGATCAGAGACGTGGTCGCTTACGATGGGCCTCATAAGAAGGCTCAGAGTCACCCAAAGAGCGATAAAGAGGGCTATGCTTGGAGTTTCCTTGCGTGATCGAATCAGGAAGGATGAGATGAGATCCGCAGGCGAACCAGAGTCACTTACATAGCCCGAAGAATCGCGAAACTTAAGTGACATTGGGCGGGGCACATTGCACGTAGAACCGATGGCCGTTGGGGAAAAAAGGTTCTTGAATGGCGGCCACGCGCCGGAAGACGTAGCGTGGAAAGCCCCCTTACAAGGTGGACCGACAATCTGGTGAGGGTTGCGGGAAGCCGCTGGATGCGTGCAGCGCGGGATCAGGGACGCGGGGATGCGTGATCGAGTCAGAAATAGCATGCTGCGATCTAGGACTCATATAGCTGATGCCACAAAGGTCAAACGCTGCCAAACTTAAGTGGAACTGGGCCGGATACGTCTGCTGCGTGCCACAAGACCAATGAGCAAAATAAATTAAGTTTTGGCACCCACCGATCAACAGACGTAGAGGTGAACGGCCGCACAGGAGATGGCGGGATGAACTGGACAGCTTTTTGGGGGACTGGCCAGAATTGACTTAGGATAGGAAACAGTGGAAGAAAAAGAGGAAGACCTTTGCCCAGCACTGGGACAGTGTAGGCTAAGTAAGATAAGATAACATTTATAAATTTAGTCGTTCATTTTCTATATTTCCTAAGCCGTTTCTGAATTCGGTGACCAGTTTTCTGAATTCGGTGGTGTCTCAATTCGGTGACTGACTTTTAACATAAACCACTCACAATATCTGGTGCTAAATGTCGTCATTAGACTCAAGATGGAATAAACTTCAATCTTTGTTATCAAACTATTGATGAAACCCAAATATTAATTTACCCACCGAATTGTGAAAATATAGACCCTTTTGTAGAACTGTCCATACCCGAGATCACATCTCCCAGCAATCCACGGACATGATGCTTTATACGAGTATGTGATTTGTATCCATGGGGACATTGGGACGAGTCTTACTTAGCCTTGGGCTTTCAGAACTCTAGTAAATTCAGGCTCTAGTGGCGTGCTATACCATTGAATATTGTGTGCTCCGAATGTTCAACGTATAGAATATTTTGTGTAGGCTAGTGCGGTGTCAGAAATGTTAAGCTTGGTTTACGATTGAATACAAAGGTATATCGACGAGGAAAAAGCAAATACTCCTATCTTACACAGACCTAAATGGAAGATAGGAGTATTTACTTGTGTTTGTTGAAAGGCTATTTATATGTTGGTTCAAACAACGTGCTTTGTTTGTTGCTTTTAAGAAGTAATGAATCTTGTAGTATGTACTTATTAACCCCAGCAAATGGAATACCAAGAATAAGACAATAGATGGCAATAGACGTAATTTGATCTCAAACTGAGCCACGATCGATGAGATGACTGAACTTTAATTTGAGAAATAATATTGAAGCGACTTGCTCCGTTTCTTATTTTAGAAGGGGATTTTGGGAGTCGCTATGTAAATATTTTAATTACTAGTGTAATAAATAAGCCACATTTTGTAAACTGCAGACTAGTTTAATTTTTGAATAAGCCGGCTATGAGTGCGTTGATGTCTTTTTTGATTATTATTTGTTAGTAGGAAAAGCTCGCGATAGGGAAAAGTGGAAGGAGATGAGAGAGGCCTTTGCCCTGCAGTGGGACAGTACGGGCTAGAAAAAAAAAAAAAAAAAAAAAAAAAAAAAAAGTAGGAAAAGACTTCAACGCGCTTTCTTCGGGTTCTATGAATATTCTACTTAACGTATCCAAGTTTACAAATTGTTTTAGTGATATTACGTATAGTTTAGTTTCAAGATGTTGATACTGAATTAAACATATTTAAAAACGACCTCTACTTTTTTATTCGTAACTTCTTGTTCATGCATTGTACTCGTACCACCCAGTTACCTCAATTATGCAATACTTAGCACATAAATTAGTAAAAGACATAATACAAGCATATAAAAGAATCACATAAATAAATTAATAAAAATAGATAAAAAATATTTCCTTAGGTTTAGGATAGCATATCCATATTAATTAAGTAATATAATTATGAAAGTCAGCACACTTAAATAAAACCACCGCTAGGCAAAGTTGCGCCGCATAAACAAACAAAGCAAGAAAAAAAACGTCCAAATGCAAGTCGGATTCGCCCATAAAGGGTTCCGTAGCAGCAAGTAACATAATATAAAAGTTCATGTAGTTCGTTGTAATTTTGATCGATGTTTTAATAATACTGAATGAAAGGTAATTAATTTATGACGTACTAGCGACCCGCCCCGGCTCCGCACGGGAAAATGGTTATTGTGGGTTATCCTTCAGTATATTATGCATGTATTATACATATAAACCTTCCTCTTGAATCACTCTATCTATTAAAAAAAACCGCATCAAAATCCGTTGCGTAGTTTTAAAGATTTAAGCGTACAAAGGGACATAGGGACATAGGGACATAGGGACATAGGGACATAGGGACATAGGGACGGAGAAAGCGACTTTATTTTATACTATGTAGTGATAAAAAAAAACTACTTACTAGATTTCGTTCAAACCAAATTTCGGTGGAAGTTTACATGGTACATCATATTATTACTTATATATTTTAATTTTTTCAGTCTCTTATTTACGAAGTTACACACATTTTACCACTTTAGAAGTGTCGCTCGCGAAAACTATTCAGTTTAGAAAAAAATGATATTAGAAACCTCAATATCATTTTTGAAGACCTATCCATAGATAACCCAAACGTATGGGTTTGATGAAAAAAATTGTTTTTGAGTTTCTGTTCTAAGTATGGGGAACCCCTAAAATTTATTTATTTTTATTTCTATTTTGGAGTAAAAATTTTAATGCGGTTTACAGAATACATCAACTTACCAAGTTTTAAAAGTATAGCTGTTATAGTTTCGGAAAAAAGTGGCTGTGACATACGAACGGACAGACAGACATGACGAATCTATAAGGTTTCCGTTTTTTGCCATTTGGCTACGGAACCCTAATAACTCCTTCCTCCTTACTAACTTATTCCTTAGTTTAATGTTCTTATTATGTAAGTACATGACTGGCACATGAGATGAGATTAGAAAATTAAAGAGCATTATTGAGGATTATTAGCTATTTCCATCGTCACTTTGTTCATCCACATGAAATGACCGTGGAGATGGTCCATTGTTTCAGTGATTCCTCCCTCTTATTGGCTATAATAGCGCTTGCTTATCTATTCTTCATTGAATTAATACCTTGTGCTATTATCCGAGTATAATAGACTGATTTTAATGATGATTACCTTCCTTCAATCCATTTTCCAGAGTTTTACATGGTTAATATCCATGAAATTATTTTATTGAGTTTCAGATTACCTATTTTATTTTATTCGCGCAATAAAATATGTAGGTATAGGTATTTAAATGTTGTATTTAAGGCGTTAAGATCGACATGACCTGTACGTTTACGTTCTAGGCTCCTAGGACACTTGGCGATTTCTGTTTCCGAAGTTTTACACCGGCTGCAAAAATGTATAATTTTATCTCATCGAAAAATCGATTCCCCTCAAACTTCAATCTGATACCGAAGTAAGTACAAAATTATGATATGCAATTTTAACCATATTGTATATTTTTATTGTTAAATTATGATTGTGTCGTTACTTTTGTCCCTAATTAGGTCAAAAAAGAATTCCCGACCACAGTTCCAATTTATGTTTAAGAAATTCGTGACCCTGTGCTTCATGTTTTTACTATTCTTTATTAAATCCCCTATAAATCTCAAATCGTTTTGTAAACTTTTAAAAAATGGGCCCTCAATCCAGATGCACACGACATTTTTTGTTGTGCATTTTATAGTCAACCTGGTTCCCAATAAATATAAATAATAAAATACCTACGCTGCCGCTCCAAAAAAGCTCTACAAATGATGATGATGATGATGATGATGATCCTTCCGACCGTTTTCGGTCATAACCAGCCTGTGAAGATATGTTTCAAATGTTAGTGATTTAGTAAAAAATCGTAGATAACATTTCTGAATAGAACTTAAAAAATAATTTGATGCTTAGAAACCCGCTCAGGCCCAAAAAAAACCCCTAGTGTATTTCAACGTGCCTGGGGGCACTTAGCTCAGCGGGAAAATCTATCTAGAATTATTATAATTTATGACAATATAAAAATAAATATGTGTTATGTTATTAGGAAGGCCGCTTCGTCGCTGCTGCCGCCGCCGCCGCCGCTGCCCAGTACGGTGCACCAAAACGTTTTTGAATTGATCGGGAAAACACCGATGGTCAAATTGAACCACCCAAATAAGCTTCTTCCTGATTTGGATTATAAAAATAAAGAAATTTTGTGTAATATATGTAAGTATCGTCTCGTAATCTAAATATCGTATCGTCGGTGGCCAAGTGGCTAGGCCCGTTGACTTCCGTTCTGAAGTTCGATGGTTCAAACCTCGGCACGTACCAATGTGTTTTCGATTTTCGAATTTATATGTACGTTTATTCGACGCTCTTACGGTGAAGGAAAACATCGTGAGGAAACCTGCACACACCTGCGAAGAAATTCAAAGGTTGTGTGTGAAGTTGACCAACCCGCACTGGGCCAGCGTGGTCGACTAAGGCCTATTCACCCTGGTATCAGGGTAGGCTCGAGCCCCTCGGTGGGGACATATATGAGCTGTTAACGAGAACGAGATATGTAAGTATTGCCCCATGGCTGTAGCTAGAGTCGAATTTGAGGTAGGGCATAATTGATCTGCCCTCGGAGCACGGGCTCCTAAATGAATCACCATGTATATGATTGACCTCTAGAATGTTTATAGGTATCTCAAACTCAAACAAACAATTTAATTATAAAAAATATCTTATTTTTTTGTATTTTTAAGGTAGGGCATTGTGATTTCAAGGTAGGGCATTGCCCCACAATGCCCCCCCCTAGCTACGGCCCTGTATTGCCCCCGGCATCTTTGCTGTTCATTTGCTCGCTTATCGTGTTGGTTTCGAAATTAACCTACCTCACAAACCCTAGTGTCTGATTATTGAACAGCTTACATGGCGTCTAATATGGCTCGTACAACGGTACGCATACGTAAATACAAGCCGGGGCCAACGGCTTTACGTGCCGTCCAAAGCACAAAATTATCTTTCTTTTCGGTCAATCAGGAGACTGTCCAAATTCCTAACCAAACTGTGGAAAGTCTCACATAGCGATATTTGTTCAACGAGTGCCCCAAGTAGTTTCGAATCTCCGTAACGTGAGCGTTTTTTACCATTCGTCCTGTGGTCGCTTAAAAAAAAGGCGCCGTGTACTCTTTCAAGGATATATTGTGGAGTTTTTGAGAACACTACGCGCCTAGTAAAAGAGTGAAAGGTAGTCAACTTTGCGTTAATGCTCCAAGCTTTGAAGCTTGGTTATAACGAACTAAATCATCACTGAGTCTCCCAGCCCTACGGTCCCCCGAGTCCCATGTGCTTAACTGATAAATTTATCAGACAGAAGACACTCAGTTGCAGAAAGCTGGCATTAAATCCTACCTTAGGTAATGGAAGATTAACTCTAATGATTTCATTAGTTTAAAGACGTTGCATAAAAATAAATTATGCCAGGATAATCCTTCATTATTTAATGCTCTCATTAAAAAATGTTGCCCTCAGAAACAGTATGGAAATTAAAAAAGAGTGAATGTAATGACGCAAATCTGTCGTATTTGATGGTAGCCGAGCCATAAAACTTCAAAAAAAAGCAAATATTGTTTGACATAGACAGTTCACGAGCAATTCATATTTACCTACAATTCGTGGCTTTAAAAAAACTGTTATTGTCGATTTTTTTGTATTTTTTGCTATTTTGTGATGGCTGAAGTGCAGAAAAAACGGGAGCGGAGTGCCAACTACACAGGGCAGTAGAAAATCATGTTAGCAGTAGTGAACTGGTGAGTGTGTTATTTACAACATTTTCGTTTATTAAATAATTTTACTAATATGTTAAACAATGCTACCGTAAGGCAAATTATGCAAAACAGGACTACACAGACTAGCTATGTAAGTAATACCTAACTGAAATTACGGAGTATACTTCTCACACAAAAATCTAAACCTCGATTGTCGCCGGAAAAGTTGTAAACAAATAAATTACTTTTGTTCCAGTTATAAGCGTATTATTGAAGATAAAAGGATGGGAGGAACGTATGTACGCAAAAAAACCGAAGCCTGGAAGGCAATTTTTAGAAAGTACAACAGTAATACTACTACAGACTACAGAGGGACAGAGCAGCTCAAAACATTGTATGATAATATGAAACAAAAAGCTCGGAAGAAAGTAGGGGAATGCAATGTATGTACTGTTTTAGCTCAGTGTAAAAATGTAGGAATTAAAAGTAAGTAGGTATATCAATTAAATATCAGTTTAATACCTACTTTTACTTTTTCTTTTCTTTACATAATATTACATGATTTACACGATTATTATCTTAAATATATTATACTGAGAAACATTTTCTGTGTTTTATTTAGCATTTGAAATGTTATTTAAGTAATTGATATTAGAAAGCAACCATAATAAAATAACCTATTGGTTAATAAAGTACTAAAGAACTAAGGTAAATTAAATATTTCAAGCTTTTGCAACTAGATAAAGACATATTTCGTTAAATATCCTGACAATTTTTAGCTTTAATGGAGCTTTCAAGGCCAATTATATTTTTAATGAAAGAAACGTCAAAATAATGCCCATTAGACGATAAAGACGCGTTGTGCAACCAAAAATGAGATAAAGATAGGTTTGACAGAGGGTTTGACAGTTCTTCCATTAAACTTAATGAAGCATTAAATTTAAAATTTATTATGACATGATTTGCTTTTGTGCAACACTTTAATGGAAGATTAGTATTTAATGCCACTTTAAATATTTAATGAGCCTTTCTGCAACTGAGTGAGAGTCATCTCAGGTGACAGCATATACACCGTGAAATTGAACTGGTTGTATATTCGCAATATAGTTGTAGTACCCGTAAAACTAAGCAACTTTCCCTACGAAACATAGGTTGAAATATCTATTACTAATGTACTATTGCATTTCTTCGTTTTTGTTTTTCGTTTTTATAAGTAATAGCATATGGCAAACCTATTATATTTCTACAGGCGAAAACTTGTAAATGGCTTTAGTTCCCATTCATTGTTGCAAATCGAAGTTTTATGTAACTAGCTGTAAGTTTTCCAAATAAAGTAAAATAAAATAAATATCGAAATTAAAATTCAAAGTGTCATACAAACAAAGTGACTGGTCACGTGACTGAAGTTATAATTGAAAATTTTAATTTGGAGTTTATGAGATTTCAACCTAGGGAAGGTTTTTCAGTTTCATGAGTACCTACTACCAATATGATGCGGATAAACAATTAGTTAAATTTCACGGTGTAAAGGTACTGTAATAGGTGGGCTCACTAAGAAATGCGCGAGAAGATTAAGGTGTCAAACGCTACATAGTGACATAAGATTCATTCTGTCATTATATCACGTTTGACACCTTCTTGCCCGTTACGCAGTGAGCCTACTAGAAAAGAATAGAATATAATCATAATCATTTATTAAATGCACACATGTAAAGCCTTAACTATTACATGCACCCTGTTAAATTAGAGCGTAGCAAAAATATAAAACTAAAGTTCTTAAAATATATTTAACAGTAAACATTAAAGTTCTCAAATAAACATTAAACATTAAATTCTTAAAGAAATACTGAACATACATGTTACTTAAAAGATAATAAATTAACTACCCAAGTACCAATCAAGAATAATAAACCTTACATGTCTTATTTCAATCTATAGTTAGATTTTGGTAAAACAGAAAGGATTTCGTAGAGTCATTTGTCTCTTTAAGACTTCATAGAGTAGAACTACCGCTACTTTATTTAAGTATTTCCAAAATCCAAGTTAAGTTTTAATTTAGCTTAAGTTTGCCTTCAAAAAGTACTTTTATTATACTTTATTGCACACCAGAATAAAACAGAACAGTAAAATTCACGAAAAAAAAGTAATGTTCCGATTTTTAATACAATAACGACCAATTTTAATCGTTAGCTGCCACTGTCTTACAACTTGATTCAAGTTCAGTTTCCTTGAATGAAGACTACCTGAAACACTTATAAACTTCAGGTGTGAAGCTCGAGTATCTGAATCCCGGAGGGTCAATAAAGGATCGTATCGGGAAGTCACTCATGGATATCCTAAGTGAATCACGATTGCTGAAAAAAGAATCGTATATTTTGGAGCCTTCGTCTGGAAATACTGGAATTGCAATTTCTATGAACGCCGCTAAAGCAGTTACAGAGAACAAATGTAAGTCAGCATGATATTACCTACTTATACCTACACAGGTATAACCCATATTTTCAATTCACCATCGTAATATTTAACTGGAACAATACTTAGGTAATATTGACACTTAAAAGTTTACCTTAATACAGTATGAAGATACTCATAACATAACAATCTACCAAAATTTCTGATGATATTTGTTTTCCTGTGTTATTTTATCATACAGAAAACAAATACTTTGAGCTTTGCTGATGGAATTGTATTACTATGGACGGACACCTTCAAAACCACTTGTTTTCAAAAAATAATTTAATTGTTGTTATATAGGGTGCTTCTACACGGTGCAAGTGTTGAGTCAATTGACTTCGTTTGAAAGCACTAAAACTGTAAAATATGTCATGGCATTACTTAAATAATGAGGTGTAGGTCACACAGACACAGACCAGCGCTGACGAAGTCAAATTTGACTCGACATGCGTAAGCTACTTGCACCTTGTAGAAGCACCCTTATACTCGTATCAGTAAACATGAGCAAGCGAGCAGGAACTAAAATAACACATTATTTATACCTATGATAGATACTAATATTATAAAGAGGAAATTTATTGAATTTTTATGTGTGTGTGTGTATGTTTGTAATTAATAAACACAAAAACTACTGAACCCATTTCAAACATTCTTTCACCATTACAAAACTACATTCACCCTGAGTAACATAGGCTACCATTTACCGCAGGAAAATGCCTAATTCCTATTTGAAAAACTGTTAACGCGGGTGGAGCCGCGGCGGAAAGCTAGTTATGTATATGAACTTACAGTGCGCGTTTACCTCGTGATCGTGACATCATGTTCACAGTATGTACACAGATGTTCAAGTTGTTTGCTGCAAACTATAATTAGGTAATTAGCAAAACTTGTTTGGTAATTTCAGGTACGGGTTGTTATATTGTGACCAATGAAAAATGTTCTGATGAGAAAATTAACGTCATGAAGCTATTGGGTTCCAACGTGTGCATAATCCACGAGGGGCAATCGGAGCAAGGAGTTATAGAAGCTGCGATCAACCAACAACCTCGTAAATCCATTGTATTGGATCAGGTAGGTGCAGAGAAATATATAGTGAAAGATATCTTATCTGTACCTTCATTAGATCTTGGTGCTTTATATGAAATTAAATAAATATTTTTGTAACGAGGTAGCCCCACGCTGGGCGCCATTGTCACGCCCGCGGCTCGATTTGCTCCTGGGTGAGCCTGCGGCGTGAACTCTTGAAGAAGTGATAAACTCGACGAGGGAAGGGACGAGGAGCTAGGAGCTCCTGCCTGAGCGATTGTTAAATGAAACACAAACTTCCACTTGCACTGAGTACACAGATTTATTCACAAATTACAGTTTATAGAATTACAGAGTTTATTGAATTTAAAGATTTAACATGGTACAAAGGCCTTGTTTAAAGATTGAGGCAGAAGGAAGAAGTGAAAATAAAAATGGATGATTTGACGGATGATTTTTGAATGGATTCCAAAATTAAATATTCAAATTTAGAGAAAGAAATGGTAAATGAGATGAGAAATGAAGTAGAAACAGGCAATGAGGTAGCATGCAATGCACCTAGTTACATTTTTATAGTTGGCCTATAATTAACATCTGAGAGAGACGACTAGTAGAGGTGATGGATGATAGAGTAACTTATCAACTGTATTTTTTTTAGTTTTCTAACCAAGTGAATCCTCAAACCCACTACACTCAGACCGCTGAAGAAATTTACATGGACTTGGGTCAGAAGTGGCCCGACTTGATAGCGATGGGGTGTGGTTCGGGCGGCACCTTCACCGGGATCGCAACCAGGATTAAGGACGAGACCAACCAGTGCCGAATCGTCGGCGCAGAACCCGAGGCAGCTGGCGTATTCCATCACAACCCACATCCAACACCATTTTTAGTAAGCCTAACTCATTCCTCACTCACTCACTCACTTCGAGAAGAAGGTCAATCGTCGAATCCAACTCGGCTGGGCAGCGTTCGGGAAGCTGCGCAATATCTTTTCGGCCCAAATACCGGAGTGTCTTAAGTCTAAAGTCTTTGTTTGACCAATGTGTGTTGCCAGTGATGACTTACGGATCTGAGACGTGGTCGCTTACGATGGGCCTCATAAGAAGGCTCAGAGTCACCCAAAGAGCGATGGAGAGGGCTATGCTTGGAGTTTCCTTGCGTGATCGAATCAGTAATGATGAGATCCGCAGGCAAACATGAGTCACCGACATAGCCCGAAAAATCGCGAAACTTAAGTGGCAGTGGGTAGGGCACATTGCTCGTAGAACCGATGGCCGTTGGGGAAAAAGGTTCTTGAATGGCGGCCACGCCCCAGAAGACGTAGCGTGGGCAGGCGCCCTACAAGGTGGACCGACGATCTGGTAAGGGTCGCGGGAAGCCGCTGGATGCGGGCAGCGCGGGACCGATCATTGTGGAGATCTTTGGGGGAGGCCTTTGTCCAGCAGTGGACGTCTACTGGCTGAAATGATGATGATGATGATGAACTCATTCCACCCTGCAGGATTGCTTCAGTTTGATAATTTTATCTAAATTCTAAATTGATTAAATTGTCATAAGGTATAAAGATAAAAAGTAGTCTAAAAAAACTATGTCCTAAAATAATTTCATTCAGATCGTATTTTTTAAATTATATATATGGAATTTCTGTGCCACAGGTAGAAGGGCTAGCAGGCAATTCACCTCCAATCAACCTCGATAAGCAATTGAGTGACGAGTATCAGACGGTGACGGACAAACAGGCATTTCTTACGGCAAGAAACTTGGCCAAATATGAGGGAATACTGTGTGGTATGTAAAACATTATCTATTTATTTCCACCCTACGGCCTCGCCAGCCACAAGTCTCACTAATGAAATTTTGTTTTATTATTTACTCAGGCGGCAGCTCAGGCTTGATTGTGGCAGCGGCTATAAAGGCCATTATCGGTAACGAAAGCATCAACATCCCAGGGAAGGTCGCAGTGGTGATCCTTCCCGACGGTATCAGGAATTACATGAGCAAGTTTGTGCTGGACCAGTGGATGGAGGCGCATCTGTTCAAGCCTATCCCAGAACTAAAACTAGAGCACGTATTGAACGATACATTCTGAGACTCCACAAATGTGCAGTAGCCAGACATGCGGCTGGATATATTGACCTTGGGAGCACCCGTATTCCGTAGACATAGGGGTGAATTTCGTAGTGCGAGTGTCTAACCGCATGTGCTGGCTTCTGTACTAGTAACTGCGTGATTGCTCGTTAGACACAATAAGGGATTTTCCTACAGGTGGAATTAAGAAAAGATAGATATAAAATATGTTCCGATAGATGGCACTAGTAGAGGCCGGGCCGGATTAAAACTTTATCCAGCAGTGGACGTCTTTCGGCTGATGAACTTCAAAGAAAAAAAGTAAATAATTTCTTTCTCAACGTTTAACAAAATATAAAATGAAGCTTCGATAAAAACAAAACGGTAAAACGAAGCATCGGATAAAATGAACGTTGAAGAAAGGAACGATCGATAAATTTGGTCGTTCTATAATAGAGTTTCGGAATGGGGTAGTAATAGGTTGGGTGGATATGCAAACCAAAACGTCAAAAATAATGTAGGTATTTGTTGCAAGGATGTTATAAGTACTACCGTACAACAGTACTTATAAAATTTTATGTTAATTTCACTTGTAGGAATAGATACGCCCACGGAGTAGAGAGGAAGGTTAAGGTCACCAGTCACTATTAAGGCCATCTATTGAAAAATTTTGAAGTTGTGATTTTTTTTCTTCTTTAGTTTTCAAAAAATTTCTCATAGAAACTACTTCTACAACAAGTCTCTCAGAGGGATTTCCTCCTGACATCGACACTTAAGTGTCGAAGCACCGTTCGCGGTAGCTTTCCTGTAGGCTTACTACGTTAAGAAGCGACAGGCTCGAGAAGCTGTCAAACGCGACATATTGACAAAACTGCTATGGCTCTAATGTCACTATGTCGTGTTTGACAGCTTCTCGAGCTTGTCGCTTCTTACGTAGTAAGCCTACTGGCAATAGGTAAACTGAATCTACAGAGTACTTTTATTTTCTTCTGTGTCTACAGTGAATTATGAGTAGTTTCTTGGAAAATGAACGTGTTATTTATTTTTCAGATGGTACAACTATCCGATAGATGATAGCAACAACAATTATTTTAAGCAGGTTATAAACGATTTCCCAGCCAATGTTCTGCAGTTCCACCAGTACACTAAAGCAGGAGATGTACTAAAAGCACTGCTCAAAGATAAGAAGGGTGATGTGGTGGCTCATATCTACGATGATAAGAAAAAGCATGACGGGCTAAAGTAATTCTTTTCCATAAAATATAAAAATATTTATTATATTATTTAGAAAAAAATAATTAATATGATGATTGAACTAATTATAAAAGAAAATGCGTAATTGTGTTCTAACAACTCGTTGCGAATGTATTTATTTAAATAAATCTAGGTTTAAATTTTTTTATGAGCTAACTAGCTACCCCCCTACGGCTACGCCCGCGTTGGCTTTCGCATTGTCTCGTGGGAATGACATGTTTTCCAGCCTGATAAAGTCATCTATGTATCTACGTCACTCTCTGCCTCTGACCTTCAATAAGCGTACAACTAAACAAACTATAGAGTTACTTTCGCATTTATAACTGAAACTCCGTACACGTTTACAATGTTTTCCGTGGGAGTGAGGTATTTTCCCGCGGTAAAAAGTAGCCTAAGTCCGTCCCCAAAGTCTATTCTATCTCTATACCAAGTTTCATCAAAATCGGTTCAGTGGTTTTGGCGTGAAAGCGTAACAAACAGTCAGACAGAGTTACTTTCGCATTTATAATATTAATATAGTAGGGATTCGGGGAAACCTTTGTAGATATTTAATATGCCTTTGTACTCGTATATTACAGTAGGACAGTGGGCTTAGCGACGCTAAACTCGATTCGCTACTACTTGACGAATCCACGCCAGTTGCCCTACGAAGACTACCAAAATGAGAATAAGGCTCTTAATGAGCCCATCACTCACTTCATGGAAAGAGAATTCCTCGTGCTGCGATTACCGAACAGCCCTTACGCCGATAAGCCTACAGTAGGACTGTTGTCTCGCATTCTTGACATCGGTCCGCATGTCGTCATAGGCTACGAGCAAAAAGGTAAGGTATCAATCAGGGCTGCTAGACAAAACAAAACACCCTCTTAGGTTCTTCTTATTTACATATAATGTTGTATTAGGTTCACCGGACTTGCAAGGGAGCAGAGAGCCCTATCCCCCCTAGTCTTTGACAAAGACTTAGCTTTTGAGAAAATTGAATTGCTCTTTGTGAATGGAGAACTACGAGTACTCATGGAAAAATAATATTTCAACTACATTCTGACTGCCTGATGTCAGGGGCAATGCAGTTTTAATGCAGTTGGAACGACTGCAATTCTGTCTGGAACCTAAAGTCAACCAACGCAATAATTCACCCTAATTCAGTGCATGCACAGAAGCTTCGATGGTGTGCTCTCCGTTCTGTCTAAAAATTGTATTTTCTTAGTCACATAAGGGTATTGTGTAGTATATAATATAACTTTAATTCCAGATGACGAAACTAATCTAAACTATTTCTATGGAAAATATGTTGTCTCAGCTAAGGAAGTGCTAAGTTTCAGAAGTAACTTACCTTACTTACCTTATTGATGTTATCTGTTTAGATAAGTCTAGCGATATAATCCAATGACCTCGGCTACAGCGAACATGGACATGAAAGGGTTTCAATAATAAATGGGAAAAGCATTAATTAAATAATGTTGTTTGAATCAACCTTCCTATTACTATCCTACTAATTTTATAAACGCAAAAGCTTGTGAGTATGGATGCATGTATGTTTGTTTTGTTACACTTTTACGCAAAAACTACTAAATGGATTTTAATTAAACCTAGTAACAGTAATCTAGCTTATTGAATATATAAAAAGAAATATTTGAATATTCTATTCCTCTTCTTCTGTCGTGTCGATGGCTGGATTTCAAATATTTTTTACCTAAAATGAGTAAATATATTATTATTTTAATATCTTTACAGTTGATATGATTTATAAGCTGAGTATTTTGTATTGATGAAATAAATTAATCCCTTGCTCACGCTCACTATACACTAATTTACAATTTAACTTATTTACCACTATTCACATGTAGAAAACGAAAAAAAAAAGTTTGTAGTTAAATATTTAAAACGTAGGTACTAAATAAAATCTACGTCGACTAGTAAAGGAAATTGATTTGATTAGATAATAATAAAGATAGTAACTATTTGATTATATTGTGTTATCCATAAGGTTGCGATTAAAGGGAATTAGGCCGATATGGATATGACCAATCAATCAACTAAAACAAACACTCCTAAATTACCAATAAATTGGAGGCCAACACAACACCTATGTTGTAGTATAACAACTGCATTAAAAAAACCGGTCAAGTGCGAGTTTAAATCCTGTGGAGAGGGTTCCGTAGGTACATAAAAAGTTCTTCACCATCAGCCGAAACCATTGGACTGATTAAGTTGAAATCTGTAACCCAAAAATGGACTTGTGCCATTCAATAATGAATTTAAAACATGGAAGCCTCATTTGGGCAGTAAATTAGGAATTTAAAAGAAGTTTTACTAGTTTCCAACTAAATCAGACAGTAGTTTCGGAGGAAATTAGCGCTGACGGATGGAGAGTCACACGAATGATTCTCTGTGCTATGGGACTAGCATGGGACTAGTAAGTATTTGTTATTCTGTGCTATGGGTTTTGTTTTTTTCTGTTTGAGTACGGCAGTCGACACTATATATGTGTCTATTGAAATCCCTTACTACGACAACTTTTGACTAGCTGCGTGGGTAATTCAATCAGATACGAGTATTTAATCAAAAGACATGAATCGACAAAGTTTAACTATGTATATACCTACTTTCCTGAACCAGATATTAAAATTTGATCCAATAAGAAAGAATTATTGAACTTTTGTACAAAATTGTTACGTAATTTTGATGCAACCCGAGATACAAGGTAGTCCAAACTTTGCCAAATTAAATATATGTCAGTAAATTAGTCAAATTTTCTACAAAAAATAAAAATGCTTGCAACGCACGTCAATAGTTGTTTCAATATTGAGGCTGTGAGCGAGCGCGTTGATGTCTTTTATTACTTTTATCACCTTTTATTACTTTGTAAGTAGGAAAAGACAGCAACGCGTAGTAGTACCTATAGGCTATTTCAATAATATCCTAACAACGTGTTAATTCAATGTTTATTGCACCCTTATAAAACTAAAGATTAATACAAAACAAAAACACAACATGAGCTTAAAATTTTTACAAGTGAGCATCGACCGGGTTGCAAAATTATTTTTACATAAATAAGTTAAAACACTTCATAATACCACCTATTACTTCACTTTATTATAATAATACCTACCTATTTAATTAATATACCTATCATCAACATCACTACTTATTATAAAACAAAGTCGCTTTCTCTGTCCCTATGTCCCCATCTATGTACCTTTGTATGCTTAAATCTTTAAAACTAGGTACGCTACGGATTTTGATGCGGTTTTTTTTAGTAGAAAGAGGGATTCAAGAGGAAGGTTTATATGTATAATACATACATAACATACTTAAGGATAACCCACAATAACCATTTTCCCGTGCGGAGCCGGGGCGGGTCGCTAGTATTATTATAAAATAAAAAAGTCTATTTTTCATTTGTGACCTTTAATTTGTCAAGAAGTACCTATTATTATTTAGGTACACAGAAATCAAGTGAATAATTTTAAAGGCTTATTCAAATTGTTTTCTCATTTTTCCATACGCGTACTACGACGAGTACAGAAAACAGAACGCTTCGAAATCAATAGTAGGTAGTAAATTAACCTATCTTGAATCGTTTAAAAAAATTAAAACGTTTTCAAGTCATCTCGTTATAACCAATCGAAACCATACAAAGTTCAAATTAAAACTTTATCAATCGGATTTATAAAGCCGCGATTAGACTACACAATTGTTAGCCTCTGATAAATTGGCGTTCTACAAATTGGAGTAAGGCTATTCTGTTTACACTGTCCTAAGTAGGCTGCCGATTTTATATAGAGGAAAGATTTGTATTTTTGTGTGTATGTTTGTAATGAAGAAACTCAAAAACTACTGAACCGATTTCAAAAATTCTTTCACCATTAGAAAGCTACATTCACCCTGAGTAACATAGGCTACCTTTCACCGCGGGAAAATACCTCATTCCCGCGGGAAAAACTGTTAACGCGGGCGGAGCCGCGGCGGAAAGCTAGTGCCTCTATAAAATGTCGTCTTCATGTCATCAATTTTCTTTTTTATTGTTTTTAAAGTTACATTTGGATCGATATTTTCATACATTTCCAAAAGAACGCGGTACCTATCGTATTATAGGTATATCGATTATATTGAAAAACGTCTTTATCTTTCTGTGAGGACATCCATCTCTAAAAATTACGGCATTAAATACACCCGCTCGCATTGAGCTCAGCGCGGCGACTGAGTGCGCGCATGCGCATTAAGGGTGCTAAGTTACTTACTGTGATTACACCCGTCCTTAGTAAGGATGCTAACTTTCTTAGTAAGGATGCTAACTTGCTTAGTAAGGAAGTAAGAACGGTCGGGACCCGTCAATCTCCGATAAGTAGAATGCTAACTGCCTTACTGCAATTACACTTGTCCTTAGTAAGGATGCTAACTGAGTAAGTCTCCAACAAATTGTGTAGTATAATCGCGGCTTAAACGCGCGCCGCGCCGCGATCGTGCACAAAGCAATCATTTCATTCTATTCGTCGGTCGGTCGCCCGTCGTCGCCTCGCTTGCTTCCGTTCATCTTCCGTTCTTTCTTTGACAGTTATATTTTTCAGTTCGGTCGAGGTGCAGCGAGACGAAAGTCGCGTACGACTGCGAGTTTTATTTACTGATCTCCGATTTGTATTCTATATTTACCCCGGCATTCTGACTAGACTTCACTTATTTCTTCTGAAATTGTTAAGGAGTATTTTGATTTTCTAGGCTTGGTACGTCGACTGTAACAGTACCTACTGTGTATTAGTAAAAAAACCGTGTTTTTCATTGCGCGGATCTCTTATCAAAGTTTTTTGCAATTTGTATGAAAATTTGACTAAAAAATAAGGGAAAATGTCTAACCACGTGGAGAATGGGGCCAACGGCACGCACAAGTATTTTAACCTCAAGGATATGCCGCATATTATTAAACCACTGTAAGTAAAGTTTTTCTAATAACTCCACCAGAAAGCATTATTATTAATTTGGTATACCAATAAGGTTAGTTACTTAAATTATGTTCGGTCTGAGTCAACTTCCACCAGAGCCAGTAATCAGATTCTATTGAAATCTGATTAAAAATCCTTAAAGCTGTTCTTTTCAACTTACATGGTATCATAAAATCATTCCTAACCTAAGTTTCTAAGACCATATATTTTATAGTCTGTCTATCTATTAGTTAAAGTAATAATGTATGTAGAAACAAAAACACATCTAATGTTTGCCACAATAAATTGAACACTTTGAAGTAATAATTAATAGTTACAAAGGTGATTGATCACTAGTTACAGTAAAAAGATACATACTTAGAGTTGTGGATTATAAAAAAATAACAAAAACAATTCAGATCCAGGAAAATATAAAGTGCATATTTAACTAAATCATATATAGAGTACTCAGCTTTGTACTTATCAAGGATATTTAAGTTTATAGTAAAATCTATAACAAAAATATATAATGAATGAATCAATAGGAATACCCATTTCTACCATTATGTACTCACCAATAACATTTTAATAAAATTACTGGCCACCGGAGTAAGTAAGTTTCTCTTAAAAAAAAACATGATTTCAAATGTTTTAGAGGCACTATTTCTTCAATTTGATTTTAGCCAGGATTAATCTTCAGTTTTGGTAGTTAAATACCTGTTGGATTAAAACTATCCAATCTCAATTTTATTGATGTTGAGCAGAAACATGTACATACCTTACCTATATATATTTATATTCATGTCCTGTATGATTATTTATCCCCATACAATATCAAAACAACATTCTTATTTTGTACAGTTTAGTGTCGGAAAAGTATTTAAAACCTTTTGTTTTAATAAATTATCTATAACTAATATAAAAGATCAATCACTCTAGTACTCATGAAACTGATAAACTTTTCTCATGAAACTTAGGTTGAATTGAAATCAAAAAATTAAAATGTTACTTTTCACACAAGCTTCATTCAGGTACATGAGCGGCCACTTTTATGACAAGGTCAGCCTACATTCCTGAGGGAAATTTGTTCAGTTTCATGAGTACTACCACTATGTTACCAGTTAAATTTCACAGTGTATATGTATAGCTTTTTATTGTCACATCCTCTTTAAAACACACCTTTTATAAAAATTCCCACACTAATATACCTATAGGACAAATAAACACCGATATTGCCAACATGTGATTGCAGAGTAAACTTCCATTATTTACAAAACAAGTTTTAATTCACAGCCACAAGTCCTTTTGCTTGTCAATTTATAAACATTGTAGAGCTATTCATTTTTTCAAGTCTAGTTTTATCATGTGGGTTGTGAACTCAAGTAAATAACTAACTATAAATTGATTTGTACACTTTCATGAATTAACTAAAACTATTTTGTTATTTTCGAGGGATTTAAAGTTTAATAAGTAAAATGTTTAAGTAACAAATATAAATAGGTAACAATAAATTGTTATGACTTTTTGTGTCTACTTTAATGTAATGTATGCTGTTGTATTAATACATAAATAAATATAAATTTTACTATGCACTCATTCTCAATCATTTTAATTAAGAACAAGGGTTCTTCAGATTCCTTGGAGTACATATTTTCAGAATCATTCTAGTAAGACTTAGTAGGATAAAATAATTTTTGAATATTTTTTGTTAATTATATTATGCAACTGTAGGGACCGCAGACAAAAAGTGTCATCAGATATACTGCAGTCAATTGGCAACACACCCCTAGTGAAGCTGAACAGGATTCCCCAGGCAGAAGGTGTCCAGTGTGAACTGTGTAAGTTTTAGCATTTTAAAAAACCTGCGTTTTTTATTTAAATCTTTATATGATTATTACTTTATAATCTAAAAACAAGCCCCACCAGAGAAATAAAAACCTCGCCATAATGCGGAATTTCAATGGAACTAATTTTATAAGGGAAATTGTTGCCATAGTCGTAAAAATATGTATACCTACACATGGCGCCCCCAGAACACGTTTTTTATTTCATTGGTCAGGCTTTACTTTAGTTATTTTAATCAACCCAGCTGGACAACAATGTAAAATTTCATCAGTCTATCGTTCGTTATTTAGCAGATGAGATCGCCACGCCCCGCACAGTGGTAGACATTGTATGGCACGGCGGAAAAAATTGTTTTTTCTGAAGGGGATGTTATGAATATTGCACATTAGTTCATAAAATAATAAGATTACATAGTCTTTTTCGTTTTAAAATTGTAATAATGATATTGTAAAAATTGAAAAGTAGTGATAAAAAAAATAATAATTTAGTATTACTGAATCAGTTATGAACAAGTAATATAAAATAAAACAACAGTTTAATCCAATTAAAGATATTACCATCATAATTTTAGTTAAACTACACTCATTAAAAAATATTTCTTATTTTTTTGTAATTTAAAGCACATTTACTATAGGGCTGTGAAATGAAGGCTTGCAAAAACTTGCAGCTAAAAATGATTTGTTAATTATCTATAGGAATGTATCTATCACGTGAACTATATAAGACACCGCCGATCAGCGCCGATCGCTAATTATCGTCCATTGAAAAAAGAGATTTTGTAAAAAAAAAATTGCTCTGATCTTTAATTACACTACATTAATACTAAATACTTTATTTTTATTACAAATTAAAATTTAAATGCTCTAATGTGTGTAGTATCACGGGTAATTTTTATATTTTTTGAAACTGTACTGGTCGCGAAATATAACTCATAGATAAAAGTTACATTTTCTTAGAAATAATTTCAAATCTCTTTAAAGTCTGATTTGAGCCCTTTTTTTAACCAATTATGTGAATGATAAAAAAATAATTCTTATATGGTTTTATTCGTCAAAGTATCTAGTATTTATTAGTGATACAAAATATGCGTAAATTTGTACTCTGAAAAAGTGACTATTTTCCGCCCATCTACCACTGTGCGCCGCCACAGGCCGCTTCACTTGGAGAATGTGCGCGCCCATAAGAAGATTCAATAGATCATTTGCAATGAGGTTTATCATTTCAGATGTGAAATGCGAGTTCCTGAACCCTGGTGGTTCGGTGAAGGACCGGATTGCATACCGCATGGTACTGGACGCGGAGCAGAGAGGTGTCCTGCAGCCGGGCAAGTCTGTCATCATTGAGCCCACCTCCGGAAACACGGGCATCGGACTCGCGCTGGCGGCTGCGGTCAAAGGTGCGTGTATATAGGCACTTGTGATCCCGTTGCGAGCCATAGAATGCAAGAAAAACACTTAAGGCAGGTATTTCACTGGCGACGAAGACAAAAGACGAAAGGGACGCAGTTATGCGTCAGAATGAGATACAAATACACCGCGCTCACTCTTGCACATAACTGCGTCCCTTTCATCTTTTGTCTTCGTCGCCAGTGAAATACCTGCCTAAGGCGGTAAAGCGACTCGTCATTTCCTAGATGAGCTATGTTTCGACGTATAGGGCTCGCCGAAACCCAGAGCTTGATCCGAGCCGAATATTTGTATTTAATACCAATTTGATTGTCATTAAAGACCGACTAGTCGTTGTTCCGATTACAACAACGTTTTCAGCCCCGCTACAACTAAAGGCTTAGTTTTTACTACTTTATGCAACGCTGTAAATCCGTTTATACCTATTATGCTATGCTTTCACTACATTTAGCAGAAACTATCAGCAGCTAAACAGATCCGATAAAGAATATTGGCTTACGTTGTTTTATTGTCATAAGTTGTTTTAGGTTTATAATTTCTCTGACAGCAGGACAGATTTTTGGAGCAGGACTAATCCAGCAAAAAACGTCGTTCGACGGAAATAGTGATCTTTAAAAAAACTAGCTCAGTTTTAAATAGGTTTGTGTCTACAGGTTACCGCTGCATAATCGTCCTCCCGGAGAAAATGTCCGACGAGAAGGTAAACACGCTGCGTGCGTTGGGGGCGGAGATCGTGCGGACGCCCACGGAGGCCCCCAGTGCGTCCCCCGAGAGCAACATCAGCGTAGCCGCGCGCCTCGCCAAGGAGATCCCTGGGGGCGTCGTGCTCGATCAGGTTAATAGAATAAGAACACATTTATTTACAACACACAAAACAAGATGTACAGTAAGAAGAACAAAACAAGTAGAATGATGATGAAATGATGATGATGATGATGATGAGAACAGATAACAACAATACATAAAATACACTTTTTGCTCCCTATAATGTTACCTATGGCATTGATCGTTCAGTGTCCGTTTATCGTCTTCTTCATCTTTGGTCTTACCGTCTATAATAACATCAGAGAGGTGGGAAAACAGGACTTCGTTCTTAATAGAGAAAACCTTATCGCCCTCTAACCATACCAAGTATTTTATCAAAATGTGCACACTCGATGGTGTACAATGCATAGTAGATTCATTGTTCTCAGAATATACATGCATGCATGCTTTTATACAAGCGTTGTAGAGAAGTTTGGAGGGGTTAGGGTGATGTTAGACTCTTTCGAATCGATTTATTCGATTCGCGCTCAATACTCATCACATGCAAGATACGATAGTCTGACGATAAATGTTATCATTTAGATCCGGAATACAACAGAACCAGGGAATCATGGCGCGGTGTAGAAAATCCGGCAAAGGAATGTTAGATACAGATGTTTTTTTTTTCTAATATTAGTTTTCTCTATTTTGTAATAATTTATAGCTTATTTTGGAGCTATACAACACACCATTTAGCACACAATATAAACATAGATAGACGTACTTCATATTAACAACGCCAAAATAAATTATTACATAACAGAGAAAATTAAATACAAAAAAAATACTAGGAAATCCGTCCTAGTGTCACTTAATTCCTATATGATTATGATAATAATTGATGATGATTACTGATGTAAACGTAACGTAATGATAATAATCAATCAATCAAACAGTCACGATTATTTTCCAACGATAACAAATAGTTTCATAAGTTTACGCAAACAGCGGGAAATAAAAACTGGCAGTATACCACTATGATTTTGACGGAGATTCTCCCACGTTACACTCGAAACTTAAATTTGATATTATTTTTTTGTTCATAGCGTTTCGTTCATGAGATCCGAAAAGAACGGGATTGAATGAATCTTAATTATGAATAAATCATATTTAAAATTAGAGCGCAGCTGTTAAATTTAAGCATAATTTTATGTTTCTAACTAAAGCATTCGACGTGTTAATTTGACGTCTATACAACATGATAAAACCATATGAAACTATATTGACAATCTCCTGTCTCTTTTTGTTGTTAAAAGCGTGAATAGTATAGAATCAGTACCATTACACCCCGTTAACTGACTGTTTAAATACAGGAAATAAACGTAAATTAGTAATCATAAATAAAACACATTTTCTCAATAGCTAATTCCGCATCTGTATTTGGTGGCACGTGTCAAGGTTCTGGTCAACTTGAATGTTTATTAAACTTCGCAGATCTAGTTAACTGATAAGAGCACAGCGATCAAAGAACTTATCACACAGCGTGCTACCGATAACCTTATGTTATGATTATGACGTATTGTTTTCACTGTTAACAATTGTCACACTTTTATATGAAGAGTATGAAATCTGCATGGGTATTTCAGAATCGAACGAAAAATTGTACGTATGTGTATGGGTCAATCGTGTGATCTTGATTTATGAAAATTTATTGCCTTTAGATGAACCTAATTATCTTTAAAAAATATGCAATGCAAAGGTAAATATTGTTTAAATATAAGTAACTATAAAGCTATAATCTATCATTGAGACAGTATGGCAATTTTGTGACTCCGCTACTGAAATTCTAATTATGTAATTTCGATTTACGTCAGTCCTAAAGTATGAAATCCATACTCAAGTAACCAAGTAAATAATTTAGAATAAGCTCTATCAATGCGATAATTATGTTAGGCTAATGTTATTTATTTTGTTGGTTTTTTTTCGGTAAATTCATAAATAAGTTAGTGACTGAATGACGATAAAAAATATTTTGTAGAAAAAATACTGGCACATTGTAACGACAATAGATTTTGCATGAAAAACTAAATGCATGTGTTTTTTGAACCTGGCTGTTTTGTTCGCGTATTCTTTATTCAAATTTTACACAAATTTGAGATAGTTTTTTTTATCCAGTACAACAACCCGTGCAACCCTCTGGCCCATTACGACGGTACGGCTGAAGAGATCCTGTGGTCTTTGGACGACAAAGTGGATATGGTGGTAGTGGGCGCGGGCACCAGCGGTTCCGTGTCGGGCATCGGGCATAAGATCAAGGAGCGCTGCCCCGACTGCACCATCGTCGGCGTCGACCCCTACGGCTCCATACTCGCCGCGCCCGAAGAGATCAACCGCACTGACGTCACTTACTATGAGGTACGGCACTTGATTCAATTCTAGAATAGAATAGAATGAAGAGAATGTACTTTATTGCACACCAGTAGGCTTACTACGTAAGAGGCGACAGGCTCGAGAAGCTGTCAAACGCGACATATTGACAGAACTACTATGGCTCTAATGTCACTATGTCGCGCTTCACAGCTTCTCGAGCTTGTCGCTTCTTACATAGTAAGCATACCAGTACTTAGTAAATTATAAAAAAAATACAGTTAACAATTAACGTGTACAAATGGGCGGCCTTATTGGTAAGGTAGCAATTTCTACCAGGCAATTCTAGGTTATCGGCAAGGACAATACGAATAGGAAGTCGTCTTTTTAGGACAGTTGTCCAAATGAACCTAATGGGAAAACTCCCTGCTCTTTAGTTGGAGTTGTTCTTGCTACATTGTGTCTATAGATTCGGATGGAACGAGAACGCGAAGTGACGAAATTAAGCTTGCATCGGGATTTAAATAGCAATAGCTACTGCACATAAAGACATAGAAGATTTATGCTGGGCTCATTATTATATCTCACGAATTATTAAAACTCCGCACATACTTCACTGTACCTCTATAATCGATAAGCCTAACATACATATTCATACATAACTCAGCGATTAAGTATAAAGTAAAAATATTATTGTAGAGATTGGGGTGATGTTAGAGTTACATCATTGCCGACGCGTTCGCAATGAGCAGTGGCCGACTGCAGCGATAGTAAACATGTTATTAACTCAGTTTTATAGTGCGGTCAAATTCATTCTGTAAAGTGCCTCTTATACATGCGTATGCTATGCCGCCAAATACCTAATTTATGAATACTTAAATGGCTTTATCACGAAGTATACAATCAATATACAATA
This sequence comes from Teleiodes luculella, assembly GCA_948473455.1. Taxonomy (NCBI): domain Eukaryota; kingdom Metazoa; phylum Arthropoda; class Insecta; order Lepidoptera; family Gelechiidae; genus Teleiodes; species Teleiodes luculella. The sequence continues at coordinate 5,596,001 of OX419602.1, forward strand.
TTTTACTGGTAGTCCACCTTGTCCTAATAATAACGAACTCAACCAAAAATAAATACTTAAATATTCTATTTGGTGCAGTGCAGCTATTATAAAGTGACGTGCGTTCTATTTCAGCGAATTATTTTTCTTATAAGACATGAAAATTAAATGTACGTAGTTGCATTTAAATCTCGGTAGAGCATTTCAAAGGGCGTGACTCAAAAATTCTGTGTTCGACATATTTCGCGAGAATCACCTTGCGAATATTACAAAATTGAAGAAGCATTCATTGATGCTTTGAGATTTGTACAAGTAATTTGGGCTTAGGACGTTCACGAAATAGATGTTTTGTGAGCTGAGTTAGCGAACCTGTCATAATTTTAGTGACGAAGATCATCTGCTATGTACCAGTAACAGACGTGTCTCACCACAGAATACTAAATAGTAGTCCCTAGTCTCACTCCTCCGTAGTTCAGATATGATCCGCCGATCGATGCACCTCCTCTATTATAAAAACACACAGAACCAGACGACCGAACCGATTTAGATCTGGTTTTTTTTTTTTTTGTTTGCAAGGTGTCACAATCGAGAGTGTTCTTAGCTATGAACCAAGAGAATATCTTCAGCCATTTGAAGATTATCAGCTCATTTCTAGTTGTTGAAAGGATTAGGAGAAGATATTTTTTTAAATTTACCGGAGTATTTCTTTGGGAAAGTTGATTGTTTCTATACATTGACTGAGCTTTGCCAAGCCGTCACTTGTACACCCGGAATCCGAGTTTATATGCAGCCTGTAGCATAGATTGCGCCCGTTTTCTATGAAACAGACAGCAAATAACTCGCATTCCGTCCCGCAGCCCGCTCTTTCCCGCGTCTGTGAATTCGTTAAAAGCTTTAGTGGAGGTGTGCCATACATATCGTCACTGGAAAGGCAATATTACTGAACCGCCAACTTGGCCATATTGACTTATATACATATTCGGGATCAGCGAATTTTTCTGCGTCGATCTGTCTAACTAGCATTATGATCAGAGCACTTTTGTGGCGTTTCAGTAACCCAAAAAAAGGCGGTTATTTTTTTTCGCCGTTACTGAAACGACATAAAATCCGGCGTTTTTTTGACGTGTGTCGTATAAGTTGTATTGCCTTGCTTTGTTGATGTATAGTTGATGATTAAGTAATTTTGACTTATGTTACTAGGAATTATAAATGACGAATAAGAAATTTTTACACCTCAGATTTAAAGAGGCATTGGCTCATACGTAATTTAGCCACTATTTTTTTACCAAGTTTATGGCTATTAGTATATTTGCTTTGGTTGATAAGTTATTTCAATGGTAATAATGTGACCGGCCAGAAGGATATCAGTAAATTCCTGTGTAATTGACAGTGACAGAGGTGCTAGAGGAATAACCATCTGTTCTATGAAAATATTACTGTGAGGCTGTGCAATTTGTTCCTGCTTTGCAGAAGTTAATATATATAATGAGATATTTAAAAAATATATAATTATAAGTATTTATAAACGACAAAGCAGGCAAAGTAGGCAGTCTCAGTATGGGTATAAGTTTCTGCACATACTGAGTGTCCTTTTTTTGAGTTTTTTCTTTTTGATTTCACGATTCACCAACTCCTGCACTGCTTATCTTTCGTCTGATTGACAGAATCCGCAAACTTTTGATTTATGCAAAGGTCATTTTTAGTCTCAGCCAAATGATGATGAAATTTTATACTTTAGATAGCCCAGAAGCTTAAATACATCCTCTAATGCAGCATGAAGCAGTTTTGACCAAAATACTTTGTCATCCGAGAGTATTAAACCTGGACATCTCCAGTAGCTGTCTTATACAATCACTTCAGCATCTCTTTATACCGGTTATAACTTCAGCATCTCTGAACAGACTCCAGCAGGGTCCAAGTTTCGATTGGAACATTTTCTTTTAGCTCATCAATGCCCAACAAGGTAGCTGGTCTGTTTAATGTACTTAACTTAAATTATTGGGAGTAAAGTTCTTGGTACTGTGTTTGACCGGTAGACTGAAATTCATTGGACCTATTTGCGAGAAAATTTGTAATAGTTCTTAAGAATATCTTTTATATTTGACATAGAAGGGGAAGGAAAGAGTCTGCTTTTCTTTGACAGAGTTTTGTCTTCTTTTAAAAAAAGAGAATCACCAATTAGATGTGATTCATCTATGTTGTTAGTCGAAATCAATCAGCTTCAGAAGAGTTTTCAATATCAGTGTATCTATCTTCAGAAGCACAGCTTTTATTCGTTGCCCGGCGTATTGTAGAAAAGCTGGGATAACATCAGTACCTATAGGTAGTATCAGGTTAGCCTGGCACTCTTGGGCCACTGACTAGGTTAAATTGATGAAAAGCTTAGTTCATCCAACTGTCGCTGTCGTAGTCGCCACAACTTTAACGTCCGCATTTCTCTAATCTCTTATTAGTAACAATTTTTAACCTATAAAGATTAGCGTTATAAAACGCTTGATAAACGTATATCAAGGTGGAAAATTGGTGGTATTGGTGGTATTCGCGAGAGGCTCTAAGATCATAATATTTTGTATCGCTGATAGCATAAAGCATCTTCTTCAAACTGAAAAACTATCCCTCGTCATGCTTTAATAAAATTGAAGACCTTTTATTTATTTATGTTTGACAAGTCTTGAAGAACTCAGGCCCAACAGTAAGGACAGTGTCCATTAACCTGCTTTAGTAATTATTCACTCCTTCGCATTTTGCTAGCCATTTAAGGCTAGTTTTCATTTCAAGTTCTAACTGTTCAAATTGGTATTTGGATGAGCAATGGTTGGATTATAAACTTCATTTAGCGAGGTTTTATTAGTTTGTTTTACTTTTAAATGAGAAATAAATCTACAACTTTATGAGAAAGAAATCCCCCGAAATCATCAACCCTGTGGCTCTCTGGTATGAAGTTACTATTCTCACAAAATCCGTTGCTCTACCTCAAAGGGAACCTCGAAGGGGCGGTTCAAGAAGTTTGCTGGTCCAGGTCTGTTAGCTCTCCAAGTAATTTGCCTCACCTAAATAATTAAATTTAGAAATTATTCGAGATATTATGTTGGTGTGGTCACCGTGGCTTACTAACAAATAATTTATTTATTTTCGATTCGATCATATAGCCATGCGAATCATTTCCAAAACAAAATTATTCTTTGGGTATAATTGAGCCTTCTTATTTTACTATGGCAAAAGTAAATATGTTGTGTTTATCTGGTAATATGGCGTCATTATAAGGAATTTTGCTAGTTTTGTGCAGTAAGAAAAAATATTCAGAAGTAATTTTAATTCCCAACATCGTAGCAAAATCAGATAAAAGTAATTTTATCGCACTTTTATTTTTTTTTGAGATAGGTAATAAGTAGTATTTGATGACACAGATAGTTTAATGTGATGGCGTTTAAGAAAATCTGACTTGCTACAAATTGAGGTACGTTTTACTGAACCGCCATTTTCTCCTAAACTAGCTAGAAAAACAACAAACAGAATATTAATAAAAAAACTAGAAAGGAAAAGCATTTTTTACCTATTTGTTTCATCAGTTTTGAGTGATTAGGTAAAAAGTTATGAATTTTTTTCGTAAAAAAAAAACTTTAAACGGCTTTTTCTCGAAACTGCATTTTGGCGCTTCAGTAAAATTGGATTTCCAGTGACGATATTATATTTCTGGTGACTTGCGAATCTGGTAAGTTGAGAATCTGTTATGTTGATAATTTTATACGAGAATTTTACTAAATGCTAACGAAAGCAAAAGATTTTTTGTGAGGAAATGTGGAGGTCAGGCATGCTATACTCTGCATATTATTTGACTACGTCACTTAAAACAACACAATCATAAAAAATAATTAAGTATACTGTTTTTCTTAAGCGTATCACCTATCCCTTGTATATGGATTCTTGACAAATTAAAATTAAAGATATAAGTGATTTTATAGCATCTGAACTATTCACGAACAGAACACTTTTATCACTTACTAGCGACCCGCCCCGGCTTCGCGCGGGAAAATGGTTATGTGGGTTATTGCTAAGTATATTATGTATGTATTATAAAAAAAAAGTTATAAAGAACCGCATCAAAATCCGTTGCGTAGTTTAAAAGATCTAAACATAAATAGGGACAGACAGACGGGAAGAAACTTTCTTTATACTATGTAGTGATACAGTAGATAGGACAGGACAAAATACTTACATTTTGTAAACAACAACTTGAGTTCAACGCGGACATTGTTGGTAGCTCGCCTTCCACACGCGCTATTTCCGTCTAGCCCTTTTCCAGAGCAAACGTTCTTAATGGTTTCACTACATTATTATTGCTAACCGGAAACGCAAACCAGTACCAGCCAGTGCGGCTTATAAAAATCTAGCGACCCGCCCCGGCTCCGCACGGGTTAATGATTATTGTGGGTTATCCTTAAGTATATTATGCATGTATGATATATCATACATATAAACTTTCCTCTTGAATCAATCTATCTATTAAAAAAACCGCATCAAAATCCGTTGCGCAGTTTTAAAGATTTAAGCATACATATGGATATAGGGACAGAGAGCGACTTCGTTTTATACTATGTAGTGATATGTACCTACATGAATTATATTTTTACTCACATATTTCGTTAACTTCGCAAACATTTCCGTATCCTTGATCGATGGCCGTATCGATTTAATGGTGGGCTTGTGTTTACGTCTCATTATGCCCGATACCATACGGCAAAATAAACTGGAACCTACGTGTAAATTTATTATGGACTAGCTTTCCGCCGCGGCTCTGCCCGCGTTACCATTTTTTCAGGAATGAGGCATTTTCCCGCGGTAAAAGGTAGCCTATGTTACTCAGGGTGAATGTAGCTTTCTAATAGTGAAATAATTTTTGAAATCGGCATAGTAGTTTTTGAGTTTATTCATTACAAACATACACACACACTCACAAAAATACAAATCTTTCCTCTTTAAAATATTAGTATAGATTATAGAATATAGATTATAGATAAAGTGGATAGTGATAAATAACATGTTGTTTGGTGGCATCATTCTTTAGTTTTGAAAGTTATAGTAAAAAGTTGATGAGGAGATCCTCATCAACTTTTACTATAAGTAACACAGTAGATACTGAGTGAATAATATTATGTATATGATATTTCGAAAAGAGGAATATTGGAAGTTAATTCATAGGTTCCATATGAATTAACTTGTAACTTTTATTTTAGTACACGTTTTGTGAACAATCCTTCCCTACTTAATAATAAATATAAATGCGAATAAATAAGAATGCGAAAGTAACTCTGTCTAGGTTATGCTTTCACACCAAAACCACTGAACCGATTTTATGAAATTTGGTACAGAAATAAAAAATAGCTTGGGGAATGAGATAGGCTACATTTTACCTCGGGAAACTACCTCATTCCTACGGGAAAACTTAACGCGGGCAGAGCCGTAAGCCGGAAATCTAGTGTAGTGCTTTAAAAAATATATGTATGGTTGATCGATCACCTTCCCAGTGACGACAGGCGCCACACCCATTTGTTTACGATAACCATTGATCACAACAAAACCTACTTCGTAAATAAATTATAAATGGAAGGTATGGTCATTAATATCGATCGGTAGTCGCGCGTCGTACAGCGATCGGTACTGTGATGTATGTAGCCAAGGCCGCTTCAATATGCATGCTATGTGTAAGATATGCATAAGATAATTAATGTCAATTGATTGTCAATACGTCAAACACTAGTATTTACACACATAATAGGTATGTACTTAATTTGATAAACTGCAACTAGCGAAAGTCAATGAATGTTTAAGTACCGCGGTATTTTGGGGAATCAGAAGGCTCGTATCATACCTCAATCAAACTGGTCACTAAATAGGGAGATAGGTGTTCCACTAGCTAAAAGCACCCAGATAATGGTACTTGCAAAAGTCAAAGTATTTATTTTTAACTTTAGGATATTTACATCAAAAAGGACTCCTAAAATATTAGACTTAGAATAAACTGTCAGCAAGTAAGGTGACTAAATAAATAAACCATTATTGATTTGAAACAGAAGAAGGTAAATATCGATTGTTGCCAGTACCTGCCGTTAAAAAAGGCTGCTACTGTAGCTGCTCTTACAAGTAACATTTTCTGGGTAATTTTTTCTTAACCACAACATATGCCTCACTCGTATTCATAATGTAGAAAAATTTATAATAAAGTCTATAAGTTCCGCCCTTCATGTAGGAACAACATCTGCTATTGTTTCCTCAAAATTATTATTTCTTTTTTTACTCATGAGATAAGTAACGAGTAATGAATGACTACTTTATAGTTAGATATCATAATAATATCACTACTGCTTTGTCCTGTGTGCAATGTAATGTGTATATTTATTCACTTATGTCGTCGTATTGATGGCCCGTTTTATATTCCTACATTTTACATTACGATCTAATCTATGTAGGTACGATCACATTCTAAAGAGGAAAAATTATCGCGTTAAGACCCGTGAAAAATCGTAATAAAATATTTTCCGTGTTTTCTTATTATTTCGTTTAACGCAGTTTGTTTATAAAAAATACATTTGAAAGTATAGGATCCCGTATAGCCTCAACCTTTAAATGAGACCTAATTTAAAAAAGGAATAATTCTATACTACTTTTGATAACTTAGCATTGGTTTCATTCATAGACGTCCAAAGTTGACTTTGCGAAGTCTGCATTTTAGACTAATTAAAGATGCTAGCTATAGTTAGACTAAGTAAAAGTAGACTTCGGTGCGTCGCGTCAGTCGGCGTCAATCGCGATTAATCGCAAATTAAATGAATTAGTTAGAACCTTATTTAGATAGATTTGAAGTTCAAAATTGATTTAGGTAAGATGCGAGGCACGGAAGTCCTCCTTAAGATGTGGCCTGTTAAAAGCCCTGGGGGCTTAAAAGCGTCAGTCTAGAAAAGTTAGCTGCGAAAGGATTCATTGAAACGCGAGGAGATTTTGTATTAAACGTGAAATAGTCGATACGTAAGTCGTAAGGGTTTTCTTAAAATTAAATTATCGTATAAATCACAATATTTTCGTTTTCAAATATGTACCTGCTATAATTACTGCTTATTTTTTACCAGTCCTGGATTTATAAATAGGCCGTATAGGCCGCGGCCTAGGGGCGGCAGCGTCCTAGGGGCGGCAGATTTCAGAGGACGGAAGTTCACTGGTTATTATACGCACGCACCGGTGCAATGCTGATACTAAATATACTACAGAATGTCTTTATGTACAAATTTCACAGCTTTTTTGTCTTAAACAATACTTAAAGGTAACTTTTGAAAGAGCGACATATTTTTATCCTTCCGGCCGTTTTCGCTACTGCGATTCGCAACCGTTGCGCTTCCGAGAAAAATACTCAAATCTAAGCGGCCGGTCTACTACTACGGTAATATCTTCGAAAGTATTCATTTAAATGACATTCTGTAAAAGCCATATTAATCTAAATTAAATGTACAAGGTATTTTAGGTACCTACTTAATTGGATAAGGATGAATGCGTAATTTCTTAAAATCGCTTCATAGATATGTCACTATTTCTCGTAAAGCCTGACCAAAGAAATAAAAATCTTGCTCTGGGGGCGGGCGCCACGTGTATATTTTTATGTTATGGCAACAATTTCTCTTATAAAATTAGTTTCATTGAAATTCCGCAATATGGCGGGGCTTTTTATTTCTTTGGTCAGGCTTTAAAAAGATGGGAATATAAGGTCCCTAAGAGATAAACATATACCATAGCGGACTTCTTTGTAGACCTTTTTAAGGTGTACAATACTGTAGAACATTATTTTGATCTATCACGCAGGGTTCAACCAGCATTTGAAATGTAAGCGCAAAAAAAAGTGTTTATTTACGACATCACATTAGAAACATCTTAAATTAACAGTGTTTCTCTATACTATAATACGAGTATGTCTGTATTCTATATAAAAATCATCCTCTTGAATCACTCTATCTATTAAATAAAACTGCATCAAAATCCGTTGCGTAGTTTTAAAAATCTAAGCACACATAGAGACAGACCGAAAAGAAAAGCGATTTTGTTTTATGATAAGTAGTGATAGTGATAGTAATAATTTTGCTATTAAAAATCCCGTAAAAAATTGAATATCTTGTTTATAATTTTTACTCTCTTTATTAATGACTTCTTACATAATTTATTCTTAGCTACCAATGGAAAATTATTATTTAGAAAGGTTTGAAAGATATGGGGCGGCGGAAATAAAGTGGCCTACACTCATAAAAATCATAAATCCGGCACTGTTTTTTACACAAGCGGTGATTTTATGATATTGATGTAACGGAATTGGAATCATGTGCAAGTCGCTCTTTTACAAAAGTGCTGCGCGTCTTGCGACACACGACTCATGTGCTTGCGATACGATCGTTAATATACAGGTGCTTTTAGGTTGTGATCTGATTGTTGTGCAGGTGGAGGGTCTGGGCTACGACTTCCTGCCGAGCGTGCTGGACCGCGGCACCGTGGACACCTGGGTGAAGACCAACGACGCCGACTCGCTCACCATGTCGCGCCGCCTCATCCGCGAGGAGGGGCTTCTTGTCGGTCAGTTCATGGTCCAAGAAAACAAGGTCTTGCAAATAGGCCACGTGACTGACACAAGCCTACGTCATTTCGCGCTGTTCATCCTTGTCTATTACACGCATTCGACAAGGATGAATGGGCAAAATGACGTAGGCTTGTGTCAGTCACGTGGTCTATTTGCAAGACCTTGTTTTCTTGGACCATGGGTCAGTTCATTCACACTACACACAACCGAGACACTACACTCAGCCAACACCATTCGGAAATATCGACGGCCTCGTAGCCTAGCGTAGGTTCGTCTGTCTTCCAAGCACAGGCTCGCGAGTTTGAATCTCGCCCAGGGTAAACATTCGTGTGATAAGCACTTGTGCTTCACTTGTATTTGCCTGGTGTCTGAATGTTGTATATTTATATATGTATTTATATCAGTTGTCTGACACCCATAGTAGGTACCTACCTACCTACAGGCTCTGTCTAGTTTGGGGTCGGATGGCTGTGTGTGAGATATCAAAGTCAAAGTCAAGTCAAAGTCAAGTCAAATAGTGTTTATTCAAAGTAAGATTTCACAAATCATTTTTTGACGTCGAGGCGGGTTCACAATTTGGCTGTCTTCTGTGGAGAAGAACCCGCCGGAAGAAACTCCACAGGCGTTGCATCTTTTCAAAATATTTTTACATAGGTAATTATTATTTTATACAATTTGATTAATATAACAAAGAGTGCAGCCGAAATATGAAATTAAAGGAAGGCAACCAGTCAAAGTAGAAAAACTAAACTATACAAACAATAAAACAATCGGCAATCGACTAGAGCAGACCAGTCCCCCCAAGCAGCACCACGTTCACGGGTTTGACGTATGGGACAGCCATCGCCGGGCTCAACCATATTAGAGGGAACCCAACGACCCGGCCCACACGCCACCGCAAGTCAGGACACTTTAGTGAGCATGAATACTCAGTCAGCCAGATGTTATCACGACAATCTAATTAATGGCTTCCCAATTGCATAGTCGACCGCACTACAATGTTGCACAATTACGTAGGTTTTTACAAACAAATTTTAGTAATAATATTACCTTAGATTAAGCACAGCGTTCCCCACATTATTATTATTAAATAAAAAATAAAAATGAATAATACGTTTATTTCTCAACTTATTTACAAACAGTATTTTTAGACACATTTAAATAGACATGACAACTACTAGACGTAAAGGAAAATTGCCTTTTTGTTTTGACTTTTACTCTCTTTCACCCACATTGGCGCCTTCGGCTTCGGATAGTGAATATACTCTCTGTACGGAGTGGAGTATTACCTACTTCTATGACTACTACAGTCCCGAGTCCAATGCTACAGTAATCTAAATTAATGTGGACTAGGACCAAAGCGGGCTAATTACTCACCTCCTTGAACGAGGACACTGCTAACTCTATAAAAGACTGTTGAACTGATGTTTCGGAAGGCCGTGGCGTTATACTAAACTACTATTTGAACAAAAGAGGTTCGGTTTAGATTCTTATAGACCGGAGGGAAACCTTTTAATATTCGGTGCGGCTTTATTCGCTGCCATACACACGAAATACTTCGATTCAAGATTACAAGTGACAATAAAACGTGTGAGAGATATCCTCTATAGTAATAAATATATTACATTACATTATTATAATAGGTAGGGTACAAACAAGCCTAACACAATAGCTCTGAATTATGCATACGCTACATTGTCTAGATCTTACACTGCTGTCATTTGATCTTGTGTCTAGTTACATGATATTTTTACAGTACTATTCCCACATTCATGGGCGTAGGCTGGTATTGTCACCTTGCTGAGAAAACCTCGTAAAGGACAGCTTTTGTCTAATTCTTTTTTTACAAATTGGGCAAATGACGCGCAGTATTTGCACTATAAAATTTACGCATTCGTTTTATAGCTCTAAAGATAATCATATAATAATAACTAACAAACAACAGAATTAATATTTACCTATCATACTTTTTTTCAGTTGATAGTTTTTTGTGTCTCCTGTAAAGTTAAGTTGAAAGCATTGAAGTGGTTTTCTCAGCAGAGTGACGCTATAGTCTATTAAAGTCTATTTCGTTCAAGTAATACGTCGTAAAGAGTCGTGAGTCGTGACGTGCCAAAAGAAAATCAATTAGATCCTTTTGTCGCGGCTAAGGACGTCATATTGATATCACGTGCGTTGAGAAAAAAATTATTTTGATCTGTTTTCTGTTCCGTTTAACGTTATACAAACTAAGCGTACAGCGTTATACAAAATAATAACAATCAATTTGATCAGCTGTAATGCAGATTGTTTATCCTTTATTTGAATAGTACTGTTATTAAAAAAAATACTGTCCGTTGGTGATTAACATGAACAATAACATAAATAACCTTGATGAAGTTACCTTATCGGTTATTTACTATGTTCATTATTTCCTTTGGTTCGTATTATACTCGTAGCTTCCAAAGTTAGTAGTTATAGTAATACATAGCTTTTTTATATTTCACAAAGAACTAATTTCAGTGTAAACTCAGTCAGATTTGTCAGATTCAGTTAAAATAGCACAGTGGGCCAGAAATTAGAAGCTTTTGGACAGCACCCATAAACAAGCATCATTGTACTATTAACGTCAGTCGAATCCAGATTCCATAGCATCCCGGCGCCATGATTGCCCCATATCGGCGTCGCGGCATGAGTGCAAAGACCCCATGGCGAGGCGAGTCTAATTTTAGTCCTATAGACGCAACAACAACGGCCCGATGCAAGCTGCCCGCCTAGCCACATACTTGTTGTATTTTTTTCCTTATGATCTAGATAGGGGTCGTATTCTAAGTAATTATAATATGTGTTACTGAGGTATTTACAAAAGTAACTTAGACAAGAAACCTGGTTACTTATCAAGGTATACGATAAAAATATGATTGTCGTGCACTCACGTGCAGCCCTTTCAACGTTCGATTATTATTTTAAAACGTGAACTAAACTCCTAATGTGGGTGTTTGCATCTAAGCCTTATAGTAGAGGATTCGATCCCGGTTATTTTTTTTCTGATTCCTATATTTTGGGATTGGCAACAGACAAGTAATAAGAAATAAGAAGTGGTTACTGAACTTGATATTGAGCTGCTCTCGAGTTTGTGCTTTCAGACAGAACTAACAAGTTATAAACAACGGCTCCGCAGCTAGTTGTTTCCACCTAGTTGGTAGTAAGTACGTCACAGGATCGTGGGTTCGAATCCCGTCTAGGGCAAATATTTGTGTGATGAGCACTTGTGTCTGGATGTCGTATACATATTTAGATAATGTATATCAGCTGTCTGTCTGACACCCACAGTACAGGGTCTGCATAGTTTGGGGTCAGATGGCCGTGTGTGATGATGTGACATGTCCCCACATACATATTATAAAAGGGTATATTTAAAACTGTATGTTCTTTTTTCGAGCTCGATATTTTTTTCTACTTCATCCTGGCCCCACTCAAAACAACTTGCCCTAATCACAGATTAATAAATAGTTACTAACGTAACAGATACATCACTCCCATACAAAAGCGAAAATACCTACTCTATAATAGCCTACAAAATCTCAATAATAATACTTTCTGTCAGTACTAAGTCTTAGTGATTTCATAGTTTTGGCGAGAATCGGGCGGAGCACTGCCCGTTGTACGTTTAAACGTACGCGAGCGAGTGACGGAAGCCTGCCCTAATGCAGAGGAGCAATAATTAAATAGACATTGGTTGTTATTTGTCAGGGGGTAGCGCGGGATCGGCGGTGTGGGCGGCGTGCCAGGCGGCGCGCGCGCTGCGGCCGGGCCAGCGCTGCGTGGCGCTGCTGCCGGACAACATCCGCAACTACATGACCAAGTTCATCTGCGACCAGTGGATGGAGGCACGGGACTTCAAAGCCATACTGCCCAACCCCAACCTCTGGTGAGCTCACTTACCAAACATATCCCACCTAAGATCAACATGCGTATGAGGTGCTTGCTTGCTTATCGTGTGGGATTCGATTTACCTCGCAAACTCTGCGTTAAAATCTGCATGCACAACAAACAATTTTTAATATGGAACCAACTCTGAAAATAAGAATAAAACTAATAGTAATAAGAATAAAAAAATACAACTGTTCCGTATATTTTAGTCCGGTAGATCAACAGTACGAAAAAGCAGATCTTTTTATTTTCTGTAATTAATCGCAGTTACAAATTAACTCGCTAGCTTGCTGGATAGAGAAACATGTATTAAGTTCCATAGTATAAGTAGGGCCGTCTATTGTTAGACGTTAGACGAGACGGAACGGACGGATGAGACGGAAGTTCAGATGTTTAAAAAAAAAACATAATGCTTCTTACTATCGTTGCTGGAAAAACTTGACATTATTTATGGGCACAAATGTAAGTTCATATATGCGACTGTTTCAATCCATATAGCGATATCCCATTTAGCTGATTGACAAAATCCCTTGACGCGTCTTAAAAACACGATAGAGTCTGTGCGGAAAGAGAATAGGCGTGGCGAAAAACGGAACTAACATAGATTTACAGATTTACTAACATTAACACAAAAGACAGACAGACAGACAGAATCGGAAATCATTAACATGGTTTTATTTAAGTATAATAAATATCAAGATGTTACAGTTATGCTATAATGTGCTGCCAGTATGACAAATACGGTAGAAAAGCACTACTGCGCCCTCAAATCTAAATCATATTCTCTTTCCGCACATACTCTAAAAGTTAGCTTTACTTGTTCATTTAAAATTCCACTTCTAGAAAAACGAAGTGAAGGTTAGGTATTTTAAGATTGCTTAACTTGATTAAATCAGCAAAAGTGCAGCAGCGACGATAAATATGCCAGTAATTAATCATCTTTATCACAATTAAAAAGTAATTACCATGCTAAACGATCGACATGTCTTATCATATCAATCACGACACGACTGACACACGACACGCATGACCCGAAGCAAACCCACAGATATCGTGTGACGATGACGAAATTGGTTTTTGCGAATTTCAGATTAAGATTGCGTAATTTGTTTTAATTACGTTATAATAATTTATCACCAAAAGTTTCGTAATGGAACAGTTACATTACAGGTCAAAATCATCTACCATGGTAACAAAGCCAGGCAATTCCGGTACATTAAAACTAAGATGTTAAGTTCTTTATCATAGTGATAAAATAAATATCGCCAGTCGCTCTACGAAATACTTATACACACACATTCATAGTTTGCAAAAAAAAATGTTGTCATAGTGCCAATATAATAGCCCAGCCCCTTCACTCGCTAGAAGTCTAGACCCTGAGGGTTTCGAGTACGAATAATGTTAAAATAGGTCATAATATCCTCTTATGTCTCGCGGCCGGATCGACACGAAAAAGAAGAATTTAATTTATTTAGGAGTTAGCAAATATAAAACTGTTATTGTTATGGAAGAGCGGGACCCAGGAGGTATTTTATATGCTTACTAGGCAGGTCCCTGCCTTGGTACATTATTGTAACTATTATTGCTAAACCAATAAAAAATTTAAATTTTTAATTTTAAGAATATTTTGTTCAAGTAATATCCTGCCCGTCATTGAAGTATTAATTTCATGTGTGTTTAATATGGAAAGGTGGTGGGAGAACAAAGTGAGCGAGTGTATAGTGCAGCCGATAGCGAGCATCTCCGTTAGCAGCTCGCCGGCCGAGGCGTTCGCCAAGCTGCAGCACTCCAAGGCGCCTCTACTCGCCATCGAGGACGACAAAGGGTGAGCACACTATTACATAACACATCGTCTTAACTAAAAACAGCAAGTCCCCGACAAAAGCCATCCGCCAGGATCACCACAATGAAACGTGCAAACATTTGACCTTGCCTAATAAAAGCCATACGTCAAACCCGTGAACGTGGTGCTGCTTGGGGGGACTGATTTGCTCTAGTCGATTGCCGGTTGTTTTATTGGTTATATAATTTATTTTTTCTACTTTGACTGTTTGCCTTCCTCTAATTGCATATTTCGTTTGTACTGTTTGTTATATTAATCAAATTGTATAAAATAGTAGGTAAGTATGTAAAAATATTTATGAAAAGATGCAACGCCTGTGGAGTTTCTTCCAGAAGACAGCCAAATCGTGAACTCTCCTCGACGTCGAAAAGTGATTTGTAAAATCTTACTTCGAATAAACACATTTTGAACTTTGAAAGCCGATTGCATAATAAAATTCTGTTAATACTCGTAATACAGGTACTCTTTGTATTAACAATTTTTTTAACTGTTCTTTTTATTTGTCGTTTTGCAGTAGTATACTTAGTATACAGGTACTTAATTTATCATTAATTTTTATGCGATTTTTAAAAAATTCGGTTTATTCGGCCGTTATTCTCTGTTTTGCACTCGTTTAGTTTTCTTCAAAAAGAAAAATGTTTGCTTACATTTTCTTAAACGGCCAAAACTTTAATTAAATGAGGCCGGCCCACATTTCGTTCTTTTTAGTGATTTTCTTTGTCTTTGACTGTCACTGTCATGCATTAACTTCTAAATGTTTAGTTATTAAATTTTGTATCTGATTTTTCAGATGCAAAATAAAAATGACCAAAATTTATAAGTACTATACTGAACTAGGCCCTAATCCTAAATTTGTAGACATCAAATGTAAATGTTGTTTTCGCTAATCTTCTACCTGGGACTGTTCATTTACGTGGTCTTGTACTTCTTAGCCGAGTTCTTACGCCAGTCCGGACCAGGCCCCTCCAACCGCGACTAACCAGATACTATCATTTAAATAAATAAGTTGCCGCTCGCGAACGCAGCGAAGCGTACACAAACAAATATTGTAATGGAGTCATCGGAAATATTCTCCATAGATTCCAACTTCCTTACCATGACCTCGCACTTCAACTTATATTTCTAATTAACGTAAGTAGTTATTGTTCATAATCTGTCTATACATATGATAAAACTGTAAACGAGGTGAATTCTCAGTATAGATTTTTATGGAGAGTTACTAAATAAATTAGAGTGCAATAATAGCGAGACACTGCGGTTATATATGGCGAACCTATGCATAATTAAATATGACAGAATAACAAACAGCTCAGCGTGGCTTTTAAAATAAGAAAACACCTACCTCCGTACATCTATTTAGATAGTTTTAGACTTTTAACGGGTTGAAATTAGCTCATCCCTTTAGCGATAAAAGTATGGTTAAGGATGTCGAAAGAAAATTCTTGTAAACTATTCTTGAATATCTAAAACATTCAGAATAATTGACCTGCGCTGCCCGCATCAAGCGGCTTTCCTCGACCCTCACTAGACACATCGATCCACTTTGTTGTACAGGGCCTGCCCTTCCAAGAACCTTTTTGACCTAACGACCGACGATGTGCCCTATTCACTGCCAAAAACCTCGAGATCTCAAAAGCAAAAGACCCTGATATCTTAAAGAGCAAAAGACCCCGATATCTCAAAGGCAAAAGACCTCGAGATTTCGAAGGGAAGTAGAACAAAGTAATAGCACAGAAGAAAATAATAGTACTAACCCGTACAGAAAGGACACTCGCCCCCCCGCGCCAAAATAAGTTCCCCGCCCGATATAGCGCCCCACGCCCCGCACCCCGCAAACGCCGCGGGACTCCTTACATAGCGCCTAGCGCCATTGACTTGTAGTTGATAATCAGTTGTTATTCAAAAAGAAGTAGGTTGTCAAAATGCGTTTTCAGTATGGACTGACCGACCAGTGGTAATAGTTAGTTGTGATTGGTGTTGCAGGAGTTTGGTGGGCGTGTTGACGGCGGACAGCGCGCGGCAGCGGCTGGCCAACCTGGGGGGCTCGGGCGAGCCGCTCGCCAAGTTCGCCGTGAAGAAGTACTACAGCGTGGACCTCGCCGCCGCGCCCCCGCCCACCCTCGGCCGCGTGTCGCGCCTGCTCGACATCGCGCCCTTCGTGCTCGTCAACAACACTGGTACTTCATCATCTCAGCCGAAAGACGTCCACTGCTGGACAAAGGCCTCCCCCAAGGATCTCCACAATGATCGGTCCTGCGCTGCCCGCATCCAGCGGCAAACCGCGACCCTCACCAGATCGTCGGGCCACCTCGTGGGAAGCCTGCCCACACTACGTCTTCCGGCGCGCGGTCGCCATTCAAGAACCTTTCTGCCCCAACGGCCGTCGGTTCTACGTGCAATGTGCCCAGCCCATTGCCACTTAAGTTTAGCGATTCTTCGGGCTATGTCGGTGACTCTGGTACACTACACACACACACACACACACACTACACACACACACGTACACTACTTCGCGTCATGATAAAAGAACGCTGGAGAAAGTGGTGGGGGTATGCAAATCGCCCACTGCGCGCTAGACTGCCAGCGTTCTTTTTATGTGATGCGACTTTCACCTACTATCACTATACTCACAAGTTTTCGTAACTGACTTAACTCAGTAATATTTACGTCCTAAAATTTTAAAAAATAATTCTTTCATAATCCTGAAACCGACACACACACTCGCTACACCGATAAACTACTTTTAGCAGTATTTTTCAGCATAGACACAACGTTCGTTTATGGATGGAATGTTTATTTTTATATTTAAGATGTCGTCTTGCTTAATTGCTTAACGTGGAGGTCACAAACCTTGGTGTTAGAATTTTAGCGCCTTCTAGATGTCGACTGACTGTTAATGTATGTTACTATTTTTAAATGAAAGCTACATTTAAAAAATAAACAATAGACTTGGGCAGGCGAGAACGTGAACCCGCGACCCCTTAACTATCTGGTCCGACCTCGCACACTCGATTAAATTCTTCATTGCTTCTATCTTCAGTGCGTTGAAAGCACCCCACTTCATCTGTCCTTTGAGCTTTTAATAGACACTTGTGATCACTAGTACGATTATTTTATTATTTGAGTACATAGTCCTGGAAGCTAATTGCGCGAAGGTACAATTTACAACCACAATTTGATGTCCACTACGTGACCAGTTGATCTGAAATGTGAACCATTATTTTATTTTTGTCATATCAATTACTGCTATGTACGAAGGAATTGCAAATAATAGCTTTGTGTATATCTTTTTGCGCTGATAAAATTACGAGCTAAAGCCCGACCAGAGAAATAAAAAACCTCGCCATATTGCGGAATTTCAACGGAACTAATTTTATAAGGGAAATTGTTGCCATAGTCGTAAAATATACACGTGGCGCCCCCAGAGCAGGTTTTTTATTTATTTGGTCAGGCTTTACAAGACTAAATTCATGAATACACTCGAATATCGTACCTTGTTTAATCTTCCTTGTTCAGACTTTCCTTATAGTTATTATTTTAAAAATCGACCAGCAGCGCCTTGACTTTTGCCCTCATCTTAATCCGTTATAAAATATGCCACAAACAAAATGTCACGTTATTACGAATTGATATACATATTTAATGTAAACATTGACTTATTTCAGACTCGTCGAACAAACAGCGCGCGATCGGAGTGATAACATCTGAAGACCTCCTCATGCATGTTACTAAGGAGAAGCAACATGTCAAAAATGGCAATTAGAGGAATAACCCAACACTCTATTGACTTCATACCTACATCATGGTTCACAAAGAATCTTATTATTTTATATACTTACGAGTGAAATTATGTACTTACAACTGACTAAAGTTATTGAATATGAATATATGAATTTAGTTTTAGGTTTAGATGACTTTTCTAATGAAGACTTTCCAAACTGATTGGGTAGATATAAGAAATGTTTTGTGTTATGCATTATTGTGTGCCTAAAATATATTGACAACTGAATACAGGCAGATAACAAGTATCAACTTTATTACCGTGACAAAGAGGTTTTTGATGACCATTATTTTTTTTATAAAGTCTATTCCATGCTATGAATGGTGATTAAATACAGCACACTAGATATACTGTTTTAATAGCATTTTTACAATAATGCCACACATTCCTTCCGGCATTTACTTCTTAAATTTAAAACAAATTGGTGCTGTAATTGTGTGAAATTAATTTAGTTTAATTTTCAATTTAATATAATTATTACTATCTATTATGTTAATCATAATTATATGAATAGAAATAGCAGAAACAATAGTCAGTGTTTAGATAACGAAAATGCAATTAATTAATAATTTAGAGTATTATACTTTGTTTGAAATTAAAAGTAAGGTAAAATCTATTTGCGTTTTTTATTAGAAATCCTAGTTTTAATTATTTTTAAGTAAAAGCTTTGTCAATTGTTTAAACACAATTGCAACTGCATAATATCAGTATTTAAACATTGTAGGTCCCACTGAGTGTTTTTACGAAAATAGCAACAATTTTCTTAAAAAATTAGTTCTATTAAAATTCCGTAATATGGTGAGGTTTCTTATTTCTTTAGTCGGGCTTTAATACCAAATAATAGTTTAGTTTTGTATGTAGGACCTTTATTGTTACTTTTTTAGTTGGCAAAACAATAATAAATTAACCATGCAACAAGTAAATCAGTAGGAAGGTCAAGTCCAGTGAATCTTAATTGGTCATACATTTTCGACACAAGCATAGGTCAATTAAAAAGAAAGGTCTTTTCTGACTTGAGAAGTTAGGTTTCCATCAATATCCCACTCTTCTTTTGATTGACACCCAGATGATAAATGAAAGCAAGGATGTTACGGACATTATTAACATCCTTAACCTAGACTTGGAATTAAATAATGGAGTGAGTAAAAACAAGATTTGTTAGGAATTTTGCCCAGAATTACATTATTATTAAGCTATAATACAATAAAATAATAACAGAGTATGTAAATTCTTTTTATTGATGCATGATGCTTAAGTATATTTTATGCTATTGACTATTTGTATAATTAAGGTGGAGGAGATTGTTGTTTGGATGCATTTGCAGCCAGTATAGCTCCTGGTGCTGGGTATGGTCTCATTTGATATAAAGAGCCCGATGCTGTGGTATCAACACCAGTCTTGCCATGAGTGTCCAAGCCTGCAGTCCAGCCTCCTCTGGGCACCTCTGAATAGGCTGCAGGGTCCATGGGATCCAAATCATTATCTTTAACTCGTGGTCTTTTCTTGTCTCTGTGATGAAACCTCTCCTTTTCTTTCTCCTTGCGATCTTTGCGTTTCTCGTGTGGCTGCTGTTGTGGCACCTCCTGATCGGAAGCCTCGCTGCTGTCATCACTCTCATCACCCTCCCTCAGCACCCTTTCTTCTCGTAAATGCGCAGCACTCTCACTGGTAACTGCATTAGGATGGGCAGGGGGCCACCAAGTGACAAGATTATTATGAACATTCCAAAAGTAATGTCTCCCATATCCTTCATCATATACTTCTTCCCAGCCTGCAGGTAACGGCCACAGCTCCAAAGCTTGTCGTTTACCTTCCAAATATGCTTCATCAGGAATTAATTTACCTTTCTTCCATTTCTTTACACAAAACTTAGTACACTCGTGGTAGATATTGCTCTTGTTAGGACATGCCTTGTGGCCTTTGATGGGATCAACATTAACACCTTCAATGCCTTCCCAAAACTGTTCTTTGGCATTGCTGTGGTCTTCAGGATTATTGTCGTAGTCCTCGGCTATGATCTCCTCGTTAGGGTGGGCAGCATTTTCTTCAGGCCCAGGTTGTGGTTTGAGAATCCCTCTTTTAGCGAGACGAGCCGCTAAAGCAGGAGGTAAAGGCATAATGATTTCAAAATACTTATTTTTTATACAAATCAATTTCTATTTTATTTTTATTTTCATTTACTGGTACACACACAAACACGCACTGTCTGTCACGCACGCACAAGTTTTTTTTTTTCTTTTGTCCTTATTGGGAACAGGCAAAGGTGTTAAGCCATACAGCCGTCGTCATCAGTTGTTTCATTTCTTTTCATTAATATTTTGAATTCGTCTTTGGTATTGTATGTAGAGAGAGATGGGCAATAGTTTTTGCCCGTTTCATTCCGCCCGGGTTATAACTGGGTTAAAACCCAAAGACCGAGTAATAACCCATTATCTACTTTTTTGGTGGGCAAAAACTCAGAAATATGAAAAATGAAGAAAAAAACAATCGGATTTGTTAATTTATGATAATTAGTCACACATACAAACTCGGCATCGGTTTAGCGCCGCTTCAAATTGAAAAGTTCAATGTTAAAAATCGAAATAATTTTCATTGTTTTCGTTTATGGGCTGATATCAATGATACTCAAATCAGCAGGGCAAGCATGTAAGACCGCGACAGGCTCGAGAAGCTGTCAAAACGCGACATAGAGCCTGTCTCGCGGAGTTGTCGCGGGGAGCTAGCACAGTTCCCGCGAGAGAGACACAAAAATGGCGACCTTATGTCAATCGGCGAGAACGCGACGGAATTGTCGCTTTGGCTAGCACGTAACGTTCATTAAGCGACTTAGACATTCGCTTTTTGACAGTTCTACGCGTGATAAAGTCTTCCACGTTCTGAGTGCGCGAGAGCAAGGCGAGAACGTTCAATAAAGAGGTTAACTTGAAAAGTGATTGGAAAAATCTATAATTTTCTTCATAAGTAGGTAACTTTCACTTCGAAAGTACTTACCTTAATTCTATATTTAATAAACAATACTTAATGTGTAAGTAAATATGTATGGTTGGCTACTAATAAAGATGGTCAACTCCTTCATATGATGGTAGCGGGGCTACTCCAAATGTATGCAATTTTCTCAGGCAATTCCTAATGCTTTTCATTATAATTATAGGATAATTATAGAGATTATCATGAGATTAACTCATGATTGAATAGAATCTTACAATAATACCATAAACAAAAATATCAGAAATGATGTTGAACCTTTAATAAGACTGCGTCTAGTGTTTAGCTTACCATTGTAAAAGAAATAAAGAAAACTTATTATTACCTATATACTATAATACTTGTAAGTTAAGTAGGTTCATATTAATTCTATATTGAATAAACAAAACAATAGCAAACCATCTCTGAAAGTAAATATGTATGGTTGGCTATGAATATATTAGTAGCGGGGCTGCAATTTTTTTCTCAAGCAATTGTATATGCTTTTTCATTATGATTATAGCATAATTGTGGAGATTTTCAAACCTCATGATTGAATAATATCTTACATAAAACCATAAACAGAAATTAGATTATAGTATCAATTAAAATTTTAATATTTCTTGTATTATTTGTGTGTATTATTTCTTATATTATCTTTAGGTTGGTTGGGACATGTTGGAAAAGAAAATAAAGAATTAATTTATTAACATCTTTGTGTATTTTAACTAATCTTTGTAATAATAGACTGGGAAGGCATAAGTCCAGCAGTAAACTGTTATAAGCGAAATAAATAGTAGTTGATGCACCATAGTGTTGAAATTTAATTGTTTATACTTTTGTAGTCAATGTAATGACTAACTAACAATAACACAGCTACAACTGCTTGCTGAAGTTCCATTCCCTGCAGCACGTTCACTATGGCACTCCGCAATGACACTCCTAAATGGCATCTTCAATTTTATTGCCAAATAATAATTATGTTGGCTTTTTCATACAGTTGCCCTCCGTGTAATTCAACTTTTGTTGACAAAAGGCAAGAGCACAGTCAGCACAGCTGTCTTTGGTATGAGGAACCTAAAATAGACACAATCATTAGTTTTTTATTTTGTAATGTAAGTACAATAATATCAGTTCTCTCATTTCATAATTCGCCAGTAAATACCTAAGTTACGTAAACCAATTACCTGTAAAAATATTCTTCAATATCTCATGTTCTGCATTGTGAATCAACATTGATATCCTCGAAAATAGTTCAAGTTCGAAAAAGTATATAATTCAAGGGTCAGCAATTATTGAACACACGGTAAGGTCTTCTTGAACGTCCACATTGGTATCAAAGTTATCATAACTCCATCCTAGAGAATAAAGCGTATTATGTTAGACATTAAAATAATATAATAATACAAGGAAAATATACGAAACAATGTAATAATGTGCTTTCCAACGTACCAACTAGCGAGTGATGCGGATTTCCTTGTGAGTACATCTATCTACCGATAAAAATCGCTAGGCAATCAAGAAAAAGATATTTAATTTTATTAAACGAGTTTTATCAATAAATACAAGCAAAACGAATTGTTTTTTCGCAGTTTTTTTATGCTGACTGACATATGCGTTTAAGTTAAGACGAACATTTATGGATGGAGTGATGAAAAAAGATAGCGCTATACGACATTCCTTGTTTTTTATCTCGCTCTAACACTTTACTTGGGGTAGCGAACGAACGAATGAATGGAATGTCCACTTGGTAGGAATATGGTAGAATTTTTTTTTGTTATAATGGTAACACCATTTTCTCTACCGCGAGACTGCCGACTCGCGCTGCAAAATGTTGTCGCGGGAGAGTTACATGCTAACAAAAGCGACAAATTGCAGTGAGGCGAGCGAGCTCTCTCGTCTCGCGTCGCCTCTCGCCTCATTTTACATAGTAGCCATGCAGGGCTAAGTTACATTGATGAAACTTGGTATAGAGATAGAATAGACCTTGGGAAAGGACATAGGCTAACTTTTACTGCGGGAAAATATCTAATTCCCACGGGAAAAACGAAGCTGAGGGGCGAAAAAGTTTTTATGAAACTTGGCAATAAGATAGAATATATCCTGGGGATGGAAAGTTACCTTTTACCGCAGGAAAAAATATTCCCATGGGAAAAATAGTGGCGCACTTCAAAAGTTTTGCTGACACTTGGCACAGAGGTAGCTAGTATAGACCTTCAGGATGTATAAAGGCTACCTTATACCGCTTATAAATTTAATTAAAACCTTATTCGCTTTTGAACCGATTGCTTTCAAAATTAATGTCTAGGGTTCTTCCCAGTGATGTCCAATGACGAAACTGAAGTCAAAATTAGAATAAAATGGCCGCCGTTTTGAACTTTTTTGTTTCTGAACGGATTGCTTTCAAAATTGATATCTAGGGTCCCCAGTGGTCTCCGATGACGAAACTGAGGACAAAATTGGAAAAAAATTGTCGCTATTTTCAACTTTTTTGTTACTGAACGGATCGCTTACAAAATTGATATCTAGGGTCCCCAGTGGTGTCCGATGACGACTCTGAGAGCAAAGTTGGAAAAAATGGCCGCTATTTTAACTCTTTCGTTTCTCAACCGATTGCTTCCAAAATAGATATTTAGGGTTCCCAGTGGTGTTTGATGCAGAAACTGAGGTCAAAATTGAAAAAATGGCCACCATTTTGAGCTTTTTTGTTTCTGAATGGATTACTTCCAAAGTTGATATCTAGGGTCCCTAGTAGTGTTCGGTGACGAATCTTCGGTCAAAATTGAAAAAATGGCTGCTTTTTTGTACTTTCTTTTCTTAGTGTGGGGGTTGGGAAAATTTTATTCTGACGTCAGATTTGTTAGAGTCTAGAGACTACTGGGAATGAAAATCTAGCAAAAAAGTTTGAAATGGCGGCTATTTTTTCAAGTCTAACGTCAGATTCGTTATTGAATAACTTTGGGGACCTATCGATTTTAGAGACTACTGGGAATGAAAATCTAGTAAAAAAGAATATTAAAATGGCAGCCATTTCTCCAATTTTGACCTTAGATTCTTCATCGGTCACACCCTAGATATCAATTTTGAAAACAATTCGTTCAAAAAGAAAAAAGTTCAAAATGGCGGCTATTTTTTTCCAATTTTGACCTCAGATTCATCATGTGACGCCACTGGGGACCCTAGATATCGATTATGAAAGCAATTCGTTCAGAAACAAAGAACTTCAAAATGGTGGCCATTTTTTCCAATTTCGACCTCAGATTCATCATGTGACGCCACTGGGGGACCCTAGATATCGATGGAAAATAATTTTCTGTTAACCAGAAAATCGAATCTTACAACAAATATATTATTCGTGCACTAAAAATACTAATCTTGCACCAAATATCCAAGGGCGTGAAACGAAGCGGGGCAACGGGGGGGTTCGGGGGGCGCAGCCCCCCGGTAAAAAAAAAAAACAAATCTACCCAGAATCGAATCGGTTGGTTAGGTTAGGTTAGACTGATGTCAATAACAGAGCGAAGGGAGCCGAGCGAGCGGAGCGAGCGTGCCGGGGCAGCGGCCGGCGACCGCTGTAGTTTTGAATTTTTCAATGTTGATTAACTCAAGAAGTCTCAAGTTTGCATATTATTTTGTTGCACAATTAGTATATTAGGTGGAACAAGAGAATAATTTGAGGTACGGTTAAATACTATCCGATATCGATTAAGAAAGTAATTAGTTCAGAAAGAAAAAAGTTCAAAATGGCGGCCATTTTTTCCAATTTTGACCTCAGATTCGTCATCGGAGGCCACTGGGGACCTTAGATATCAATTTTGAAATCAATCCGTTGAGAAACAAAATAGTTTAAAATGGCAGCCATTTTTACCGACTTTGATCTCAGGTTCGTCATTTGACACCACTGGGGACCGCAGATATCAATTTTGAAATCAATCCGTTGAGAAACAAAAAAGTTCAAAATGGCAGCCATTTTTACCGACTTTGATCTCAGGTTCGTCATGTGACACCACTGGGGGACCCTAGATATCAATTTTGAAAGCAATCCGTTCAGAAACAAAAATGTACATAGGTACTGGCGGGCATTTTTACCATTTTTTACCTCAGATTAATCATTGGACACCACTGGGAGCCTTAGATATCGACTTTCAAAGCAATCATTTGAAAAGCAATAATATCAAAATATCGTCCATTTTTTCCAATTCTGACCTCAAATTATTATTCGTCATTTTTTAGGCTAAAAACAAAAAAGTTCAAAACTACACGAATATATCCTTCCTAAGGTCTATTCTATCGCTGTACCAAGTTTCATCAAAATAATCCGCCCTCTCTACCATTTTTCCCGTGGGAATGATGTATTTTCCCGCGGTAAAAGGCAGCCTATATCCATCCCCTAGGTCCGTTCTATCTCTGTGCCAAGTTTCATCGAGACTTTCCTCCTGCGCTATCATTTTTCCCGTGGGAAAAAGGTATTTTACCGCGGTAAAACGTAGCCTTTGTCTTTCCCCAAGGTCTATTCTGGTTCTGTACCAAGTTTCATCAACATCGGTTCAGTGGTTTTGGCGTGGAAGCGTAACAAACAGACTGACACAGTTCCTTTTGCATAATAATATAAGTAGGGATAATTTAGTGTAAAATCTTCAGTTACCTTTGTTACGAGTGTAGTAGGCTATTTTTTTAAATTAAACTATGCTTTTCGTGTATATTCATATGTTTATTGCAATAATAGACACTTGAATTACCATTATTAGTGTATTTGAGTTATTGCCCACCTGTTTGGGTTTTAACCCGGGCGATAATGGGCAATAATGGGTTATTACTCTCATGAGGGTTATAACCCGGGACGTTGCCCATCTATATGTATGTATGTATGTATTATTGTCTTGCTTGTCCTTTTTTTCCATATAATTGACATATTTTTCATTGCATACATTCATTTCATACAATTCAATGCAACGCACACACACACACACACAAACACCAACACAACACAACACAAGCACAAGTAAAGTTAATCATCTCGTTCTGCTGTATTGTTCGTGTTCGTGCGTGCGTGCGTGCGTGCTCTGCGTGTATTCCTGGTTGTACAATATCGTGCCGTGCAGTATAGAGACTCACTCATTTGACAGATGACAGTGACATGACAGTGACAGTGACCGACCAGTGACAGACGGACGGATATCATTTTTATACTTTTATATAGAATTATTTTTATGTTTGTTTACAAAAACAATTCTATTAGTGGTCATCATAATCTGAGACATTGTTTTATAGTTACATGATATAAATGATTCACAGGAATTAACCACATAATGAGAAGACCACCTCTTTGTAAAATTGTTATTTTTGTAGTTTTCACTTTATTAATCATTTTAATTTATAAAATATTAAACTTCAAAAGCGCTTGGAATTACAGCGAGTACAAAGCTTATCCTACAATTCCTGTAAGGTAAGTTATAATCCAATAAATAGAAGCTTGTGTAGAAAGCTATAAAAATTACAATTACTATTTACTAAGTTCAAGATATGTTTCAGGCCTACACAAAGTAAATACACCAATAAAGATGAAATTAAAAGAATTGTGATATCATTTGTTGTATGTGACTCACGTCTCAATGAGTCTCTCAATGTAGTCAAATCTGTGCTAATCTTTACTCGCACTCCGGTGCATTTTGTGATATTCACTGAAGAAGAGTTGAAGCCTAAATTTAAAGAGATTCTAAGCCACTGGCAGAATTTAACCAATGGCCAGTTGGAGTTTGAACTACATTTAATAAACTTTCCAAAGCAGCACAGAGATAATTGGATGAATTTGTTTAAAAAGTGTGCATCACAGAGATTGTTTATACCGGTAAGTAGTACCAATAGAAGTAAGTAAAATTATTATGTTTAAAATTTGTTATCAATCAATGAGCCCTTTTAACCTGAGCTAAATTTTTAATAACTCATAATATATCTCTCAGCTCAGTGTGCCTTCTGGCATAGGCCTCCTCCAACGACTTCCATTGCTCTCTATCTCTCGCGACTCTTCTCCAAAAAGGACCAGCTGTGAGTTTTAGCTCATCTTCCCATCTTTTGTGAAGATGAGCTAAAATTTGTTATATACTGATATGATGTCCTATTAATTGTCTAACATTTTTATATTATATTGTTAAACAAATACTTTTCAAAAACGTTTTTTTAAATCTGTGATTATTATTTTTTTAATTCTCTTAATTACATTTTTATATTATATTGTTAAACAATACTTTTCAAAAATGCTTTTTTTTGAATATATGTTTTTTTTTTATTTTCTTTAAAAAATTCTGTGTGGTCTTATTTCTCATTTGGACTAAACCCTGTTTCTGGTTATTCAATGAATGACTTTATAAATACAATATACTATTGGTATTTGGCAGAAGTAAGAAAAAACACACTTACAACATTCTGAAACTACCATATAATGTGTCACTTTCATTCAAATAGTTATAACTAGCTAGATCATTAGTCATGGAAAATATTAACCAGACTTTAGTTAATTAAGTGGCTATGGAATGGCGTGCAATCTCTGCAGTAATCTCTTTAATAATTTTTGTTTTACTAAAATTAACATTAAAATTCTAAGTTATTTTTCCATTAAGGCGAGGTATTCCCGCGAAAATTTGGCAAGCGCCAGACGGGGTAGCGGGCGGCGCGGAACGAGCAATCCAGCGCGGCGAAACACAGTTTTCATCGGTTTTTAATTGATTAAAAAAAAAGGGGGATGTTTATCAAAACCTTAGTGCGTGGACAATCTAGGAAATTTAAAGAGGAATATTATTATATATTTTTGGGTAACAAAAGATCGTAATTATTAAATTGGTACACCTTGAAAGGTTTTATTACGTGTTGTGTTCGTGATGCATTTCTATCGAGCAAAGTATATGTAATCGTGTATCACATACGTGGAAGATCTAGACATAGGTTCGAACTATAATATGTTTTTTTTTTGGAATTTTTAAACGATATTTCAAACTTCTACAGGACTTTGAAATCACTACTTAACGCACGTTTTTCGGATAACCGCGCCTTAATAGATATTATTAAAATCAACTAATCTCCAGCTTCACCAATCGTAATTCTGATAATTTAAAAATATTTATTTTATTTTTGATACCCAGGAGCTGATAACACATTTGGATGCGTTAATCTATGTGGACACAGATACCATATTCTTAGGTCCGGCAGACGATCTGTGGCGGTTCTTCTCACAGTTCAACGACAGCCAGATCACCGCCATGGCCCTCGAACATGACAACCCTAACTTGTCGTGGTACCCGCGCTTCGCCAAACACCCATACTATGGAACTTTAGGTAAGGTACAATACTAGATCTCATAAAACTTGCACACAAAATTAAGTTAAATCTTCACCCACTATTGTGAGCTGTAGACCTCGCAAAACAGTCAGCAACAAAATATACTCGAGATTTGAGAATGTATGGTCGACGATGATAGGCGATGACGCTCTAGTAATTGCCTAGTCTGTGATTTACGTTAATCTAGGAACTACACATCGAAATGCTTAGTGCGTCCGCTTATACATGCGCGGGTATGCATGGTGATAAGAAATTTTAAATAATCACCAGTGTAAATAGCTTATGCCCGCTTGAGCCTACCCGTGACACAAGCGGGCGTGCGGTCAGCTTACGCTTAAATGCCTTAGTGACCAGCGTAAGCGGGCGCCCGCTCCATGCACCCGCGTATGTTTTAGCGGATGCCCTTAATCTATATACCAGTGTCTTCACACTTTGGTATCAACCATGTATCAACTGTCTTACATACAATACCAACAACAGATACGGGGCGAAATTTACCATCTGGGTACCTAGTACCTACCTACCTATCATCGAAACGACACGAAGTGAAGACTAACCAAAAAAATAAAAAGCTTGCTCTGGGAGCAAGCACTACATACATGCTTTCTTTTCTGGCAAAATTGGTTCTATTTCCGCAAAATGTACTTAATCAGTCAGTTTGAATAAAATATCCACAGGGCTGAACTCGGGTGTGATGCTGATGAACCTGACGCGCATGCGCGAGTTCGGCTGGGCGGACTACATCACGCCGGTTATGCTCAAGTGGAAACTCGACATTCCTTGGGGAGATCAGGTAATCACACTGTAATGTAAAAGTTTGTTTTGGATGTTCGTTTCAGTCTCATGCTTATAGTACTGACTGACTGAATAGATTTCGATGAAATAATTGTAGTTAGTTATACCTATCCTGGATTAACACATGCAATTTTATACCGAGGTAAATAAATGAAATGAATGCAGGGTGATAAATGGCGTCACGGCGGAAAGAATACAAGCTACTTTTTACCGCAGAAAAAAAAATCTGGAAATAAATTAACGAGCGGGCGAAAAAAGGGCTGCTTGTTTTATAACAGAAATATGATCACCTCATATTTCTGAGCATATCATTGAGTTACCGCTTCAACCATAACATATTTCCTTATATATAATTGTCGGTGATATTTCGTCTTAAAGATGCAACATTTTGAGTTGACGTTTGTTACCAGGACATCATAAACATCATATTCCACCACCACGCGAGCCTGGTAGTGGAGCTGGGCTGCCGCTTCAACTACCGCTCGGACCAGTGCATGTACGGGGACGCGTGCCCGGGGGCCTCGGCGCGCGGCGTGCACTTACTGCACGGCAGCCGCAAGGCCTTCTACAACCACAAGCAACCCGCCTTCGAGGTCAGTCACACCATCTCGTCATCACACTCGGGACACGTCGCGAGTTTTACGCGGGAATCGAGAGGAAATGGCGGGTTCATTGTTTCGTCCTTTTTAAAATTAGTTTTTCATGGTAATTGTGGTGTTAATATGGTGGAATTAGTGCGATAATGTGCCGTTAAAGAAGAACTATTCAATGAAAGTGAGAAATAATGAGTGGTTAGCTGTTTCTGGTTTGATACCCCGCGTTAAACTTCAGTATCATTGGAATGTAAGAACCACCCTTGCATTTCAATGATCACGTAATAAGAAATGAAACGTCTGAAGACGTTTAACATGGATGCAAGACATGACTACAGACGACGAAATGAAACTGAAGAAATAATGACTAAAATGAAGACATTAAACTTGGATAATGCAAGAAACTACTAAAGACTAGGCTGTATCACAGCTGTATGGGCTTAGATCCCTTTGCCTTTCCCATAAGGGAGAAAGAAACTTAAAAAAAAAATCGGGACACGTCGCCTTAGGCTGCTTTTCCACCAGAGCTGTGCGAGGTAGCTAAGTGGTGTGCGAGGAAAAAATCCGCCAATAGAATCACTTCATTTTCCTAGCCTAGTGATTCTAATCAAGCAGATCATAATCTAACATAGATAAGTTCAAAACTACAACCTGATTATCGAGAAATTGCGCTCTAAATTGTAAGAAAACAAATATTTTCATTTTAAATTGTTATAACTATTTAATTCTTTCTATTCTCTATTTTCTTTTATTTCCTCTATTTATTTTTCTTTGGTTTTGCCTTGTTTATTCTTTATTCTTTCTTATTACTATTTAATTTTTTTGTCCATGAAACACTACAATACTGTAAAGCCCGGTCAAAAAAATAAAAAAATAATTATTAATGGAAACGCGTCGGTCGCCACGCTATATTTACTAAAGAAAAATATTCTCTAAGTACCACAAATAAAGTTTATATTCGTATGATACATATTGTACTACGCCATCTAGCAGATACCTGTAAAACCACTTGAAGCAAACACAAACTTGCTTTACTTTCGATGTTTCTCACGTGTTTTCCACAGTCAGGTGTCCCGTGACTATTTATTAATCTGTGCCGTGATGCTCACCATTTTTGTATTTGTTGCAGGCAGTACACCGAGCAATCACAGAATACGAGGTAGGCACGGATCCTGCCGAGACGTTCTTACCGAACCTGGAGAAATATTTCCTCGAGGCGCCCGAGTCTAACTGCGGGAACCTCAAGGACGCCTTCTTGACATCACCGAGGAGAACTCTGGCTGACGTCCATGCCTCGGTTAAGCCTAATAGATAAATCTAACAATATTTTACGTACTGTTTTTACCAATGATCAACCAATTAAAACTCTTCAACAAGCAACAGTAGCGACATATATGAGCTCTCTTATGTTACAGGTAGGTATTACAGGTTTTTTAATAGCGTCAATGCCTAAAAACGTTTATATTACGCATAACTGGCTGCTATAAATTAGCTCAAATTGTAAGATATTTTTTATAGCTTTTTTATGTTACCAGGTATTTAATGGCGTCAATTAGTGATGAAAGAGATTAACAATCTTGTAAAGCTTTTAATAGATTCATCTTATTTTTGACGTCTCACGACTGATTCAGTCTTTTAGCCCCCAACTTTTAGTCGTAAGACTATTATTTTTAGTAAAGATCTTTTAACGTAAAATACTGAGTAAACGACCTAGCTATATAATATAGCCTGGGGAGTCGAGAAACAGACACGCTAGTGATTCTATAAGAGTATAGTTTTTTTTCAATTTGAGGTCCTCCTTAGTCGTTCACTCTTGACAGAGTGGTCGTGGTTGACGATGCTGCATTTTCGTTGGCGAGTGAAGCTCCCGCGATGCGTCTCCACTTCTCACGGTTTACGGCGTCTCTCGAAACTTTGAACGAAAATTTGAGGTATGAAACCCTAAAAAGGAATCTCATTTCAGCCTAAAAACTTAATTACAATTGTCACACTTTACTTAAACGCCAGTTATTTTGCTTTCCTTTGTCTTCAAGTCTTTTACGTTAACCAACTGAGTCATATTAATTAAAACTAACAGCTACAGGCTACAGTCTTAATTTTAGATTCAAGTCGTGTAAAAAGAGTACTCTTATTATTATAAACGACTAAAAGGACTCGAGTCTCTTTCATCGCTTCAAAACGTCTATATAACGCATAACTGGCTGTTTATATAGTTTAAAGTGTAAGATATTTTTTTATTAAAAATAATTATATTTTGTTAAGAATCCTTTAGGTTTATTAAGAATTTGGTTTTCAAAACAGTATCGTATATAAGTAAGTATATAAGGCCAAGCCAACAAGTTGAATACCGCTTGACACAGTGAATTCCAATTACTAAAGATTATTTATTCATAGTTTATAGATATTATTTTCATCAAAGTATTATAATACCAAACAAATAGTTCTATGGTAGTATTATAGCACATTCAGTACTTTTTAAACAGTATTTATATAAAGTTAATTACATTCCATTTGCTTGCTCCATATGATGGTGAAATGTTTGTCTGATCTCGCACACAACAATGTGGCACAAATAATACATTACTCATATATAAAAAAATATTATTTTTAAAATGAAACGACGTAGTTAGATTAAAGGTACAAACATACTAATGAATGGAACTATAAATGACACCAGTGCAGTAAATTTTGTAAGAAACTATTTAGTATAGAATCTCATAGTATGTAGTTTTATTATTTTTTACCGATAACCATTTGAAATATTTTAATAAAGTAGCTAGGCATTGATTTGATGGTTTGTTTAGTAATATCAAAAGGATTACTCGTACGAGTTTGGTCAATTATTTATTCTCTAAACTTTGATTACAAAACATAAACGAAATATTACCACGCCAATTAGGCTCACGAATACGCGATTACGCATTATTAAAAAATATATATTTATGAGGTTTAAATAAATATCCGTATTTATTTAGTATACCTACTGCTCAAAATGGTTTTGTGAAATGACTTAATGCCTACGGTCACGTACATAGGTACAGTAACCAGCACATGCGGCTGGTCATATTGACCTTGAGAGCGCCCGTATTCCGTAGTGGTAGGGGCTAATTTCGTAGTGCGAATATACAACCGCATGTGCTGGCTTCTGTACATATAAATGCAGTCATATCGTGCACTTAAACTTTAAAAAATGTTTTCCTCCAAGTTATTTAACCCTTAATCAGGCATAGTACGATTTATCGACCACCTAGGTAATTGGAGTTTTATAGTGTTTTTTGTTTTTTTTTTAATTGATAAATCCATTATTTGATTACCAATATTTGTATCTTTCGTATGAAGCTAAACATTTTTAACTAAACATTTCATTTTAGGAAAAATCATTATTCAAAGAAAGTGGTCATTATATGCCCTATGCCCGTCTGGCAGTGGTATGACATGGACATTGTTTCCATTATACATAATAAGATATGATTTTGAAATTAAAATATAATTGTACTTTTTTTTTAATAAAAATAACATTTACTTTTTTAAACATAAATAACAAAAATAACATACTACGTTTAAACAATAAACAATATACATTGCCTGTTATCAGTAAAGAGAAGTTCAAACTATGCAGTTCCTAATTATAAATATGGATAATGGAAATAAATTATGAAACGTCAGAGAGCTCCTCAACAGGCATAGTGCATAATACGACCACTTTTTTTTTTACCTTATTTTATTATTTATTAGAAACAGATCTTAGGTATACATTGTACAGGTAAAAATTAAGACCACACCATATTTAAAAATATGTTTTAATGCCAGTGCACACGGGGCCTGTTTAAGGGTTAGACATGGTATTTTAATTTAGTCCTGTACACATGATTCGAAACACTAAAAATAAAAATCTCATACTTTTAAGAAATAAGTTAGTGGACTTAATTTGATATGACTGCACTTATGAACGTGACGGTAGATAAAGCCTTCTTTTTTATTGCATTTTGAAATGATCAGATCAAAACATAATGTAAATGGAATTAAAACATAATTTAGTAAATTTTACTATTTGTTTAATTTTTCGTGATTTCATATTACAAGTCATTTATCATACTTCATACTAATATTATAAAGAGGAAAGATTTGTATTTTTGTGTGTATGTTTGTAATAAATAAACTCAAAAACCACTGTGCTGATTTCAAAAATTCTTTCACCATTAGAAAGCTATATTCACCCTGAGTAACAGGCTACTTTTTACCGCGGGAAAATGCCTCATTACCACGGGAAAAATTGTAAACGCGGGCGGAGCCGCGGCGGAAAGCTAGTTTTAAATACATAAGTATAACTATTTTGTTTTCCCGAGGGTTCATCGAAGCGCGATTTTCCGTTCTCCAAGGTTCATCCGATTTGTCTCTGTCGCATCAAACTGTCAGCTATTCACAGAAATTTGCTGACACACCATACACAATTAAATATCTTCTTTCTTATCCCAGTCTTTAATAGTACAGACTTGAACTTTTGCTTCTACTATAACTATTAACTTCTACATTTCTACATATAAAATTGCGAGCAATGTGACTGTTATGAATTATTCCAAATTAAAAAATACACGAGCACGTTCTTGAACTCTGAAAAAAAGAAGGAAAATATCGTTAAAATCAATCAGAATATCATTACATTGTCTTTTGTTTAAGAAATACAACACCACACTGACCACACGTCACACAATTTAGTAAAACAAAGGAGAATCGTTGAACTGCCATTACATGCCACTATTTTACAGTGCGGCAGTAGATTGAGTCACACAAAACAATAATAACTAGTCCTTTTGGAGCTCTATTAGGTCTCTAACTACTGCATTTATAATTTAATTCTAACTACATTTGCATACAAGGCTCTCTAAGCGACCACGAACTACCTACAATCCACTTTTTAATTAGAACAGAGAATCCGATATTTTGCAAATCTGCTCATATTTAGATGAAAGAGAGAAGTGGATGAAATCTCTTTCCACGGCTAAAGGAGCACCAAAGAGGTCAGAAATTTGATGATGATGACACAATGATCGCTGCTGTAGGTACACGATTTTTAAGTGATTAGGATGGAGACCTTTTCCAGGGTGTCCACTGCTAATGTTCGAAAAAATTCCCTGACTTTTCCCTGACTTTCCCTGACAATTTTTTCAAAATTCCCTGACCAACTATGTATAGGATTTTACAGAAAAAAAAAATACAATATATATTTTGGAAATACTTTAAAGTGCTTTAAATTTTACAGTATTTTTGGCAATTTTTTAAACTAAATGATATTTAAAATTGTAATTTCTTAAAAAGTTGGGGTGGTTTTAACATTATAAAATTACAGATAAATTTTAGATATTTTTTTTATTTTACGTAATTACCATAACAGGAATTTCAATCATAACATAGTTCATTCTAATCCTGAAAAAAAAAACTATATGAAAGTAATGTAATTATGAACAAAATTATGTCATAATGTAGATCACTCCACTCCATTAGATAGAAAACTAAAAAGGAGTAATTTAATTATAACTAAAAACGAAGTCATAATGTAGATCACTCGAAACCTTAAAAAAAAAATGCTTCGATAGTCAAGATTAAGGATCTTTCTAGAGCATAAATTAATTATATCCCTCATTTTACAATCACTGGGAAATTGAAACAAAAAAGTACAACTATTAAAACAAAAAGGAGTAATCTAGTTATGACAAAAAAATCATAACATAGTTCATTCTAATCCTAAAAAAAACCATATGAAAGTAATGTAATTATAAACAAAATTATGTCATAATGTAGATCACTCCACTCCATTAGATAGAAAACTAAAAAGGAGTAATTTAATTATGACTAAAAACGAAGTCATAATGTAGATCACTCGAAACCTGAAAAAAAAATGCTTCGATAGTCAAGATTAAGGGTCTTTCTAGAGCATAAATTAATTATATCCCTCATTTTACAATCACTGGGAAATTTTGGGAGACAAACAGTGTTTTGGGAGACGAAATCTCAATTTTCCCTGACTTTCCAGGTGACCCCTCTATTTCACTGACTTTCCCTGACTGCTTTGAGCTTCCCTGACTTTTCCCTGACTTTCCCTGACTTTCCAGAATGTGGACACCCTGTTTTCGAAAAGGAATTTTAAGTTTAGAAAAAGGAAATGCCAATTGTATACTTCTTAAAGGTTACTAGTTACTACATTTAAAATAAAATGGCCTTTAATAAAATACAACTGCATCTTAGTCATTCTGAACACCCCTCGTAATCGTAATACCATAATTTCAAGTACAACGGTTTTAGAGTTTTTAATTTTCACATAAATTGTGGTGACAATGTCTGATAAATTATACATGCATCAGTTATGATGCATAAGTAGAGCAGAGCTGTGAAAGCAGGAGTCAATAAATCTTTTGAACTTTGCCGCTACTGCAAGGCTCCTTGACGGCCAATGACTTATCTAGGGATCATCTTAGTTTCATTTTAAAATTAGCCAGTTTCACAAAGTTAATTTTGTACTGATACGGTCAGAGTGTGGAAAACTAAACACAGCGAACTCAAGATTGTTCAATCAGTCCACGGCCTAGTACTATTCTGTGCCATGGCTACTAAACTACAAATTCGTTCTCAGCTTGTTAGTATATTATCTGGTATAGTGAAAAACGCAAATAAAAATCTTCGTAATATATTAGTTACACAAAACAAATTATTCTCCATAATCGTAAAGAACTGTTGGTGTACCGAACTCTTATTCTAAATTAAAAAGTGGACATCAGCCTATCTAAGCAGTTCATGCGATGGCCTTGATATACGAAAAAGTAGATCACCTGGAAATAGAAGATGTCTTCACTCACCGCGCACGACTGATGTGTCACCTCGCGACACCTTCGTGGGCAGTACTATATCATGGAACTCCCCAGAATGGAGTAATCGCGATGTCGCATCAGAATCAGTTGAGTTTTTATCCTCAAAAGGCGTTACAACATCACTTTCATCAGAATTGACCTTTACAAGGGATCTTTTGCGCCGGATCGTGGTTTCAACACCCTCTGGCTCTGGAGTACTAGATGATTCTTTGTCTAGTTTATGAGCTTCTATCACAGTTTCGACTGTCGTACTTTTAGTGGGTGTATCATCGCGATCAAAATCTACATCTACACGCGTCGTTTCCTTTGCATTCTCGATAAATTTTAGTTGCTCCGAGTCAGTAATGGGCATATCTTTTACA
The DNA here is from genome assembly GCA_948473455.1 of Teleiodes luculella. Classification (NCBI taxonomy): domain Eukaryota; kingdom Metazoa; phylum Arthropoda; class Insecta; order Lepidoptera; family Gelechiidae; genus Teleiodes; species Teleiodes luculella. The sequence continues at coordinate 5,633,036 of OX419602.1, forward strand.
GAGTCTATATCCTCACTAAGTTTTCCGCTATTGTTACTCGGTGGCGAAATCGATTGAATAGCATCCTCGCGTTTCAGTTGCTTTCTTGGTTCATTTTTGTCGTAGCCCAGGGGGTGTAGGTTGGTTGAAGTCGGTGGGCTTCCATCTAAAGATAATTCCATAGATGTGAGTAAACTTTCGTCCCTACTCAAAAAATGTTCTCCTTCGGGGACAATGTGAATGTTCAAAACTGTTTTATTCGCTTTTTGATCGACGTCATTTTCAAAGGACGTGGATGAGGGACCGTCAGAATTAACCAGAGACGATGAATTGGTTTTGTTTGAGTTCAATCTGTTTCTGGTCAGAAATCCTCTGACATGTGCTTGTATTATAGTAGCAGCACTTGATAATGATGAATCATCAGAAAGAGATAGGGATTTCTCTTCATTTACAGTTTGCAATACTGTATCCATTCTGCTAATTCCTAAAGTTCTGCGTTCTTTATTAAGAGACGCAGTTGTGACTGGAAATTCCACGTTGGTCTGGAAAACGAGAGCACAAGGAACATTTTATTTGATTATATAGACCAATAATAAAAGAATATTTTAAATTGATTCTATTTTAAAGTACCTTTTCAATGTCACCATCAATTGAATTACCTCCCATAGCAGTTTCATCGAAAGTTGATTCTCTACTTTTAAAAAGAAATGTGCGAAACACCTTTTGAATAGTAATTGCAGCAGTTTCAAGGTCCATACTAGTCGAATTTGCTTTATTTTGAGCTGGATCAGAGCTACGTTTCATTTCATCAACCTCAGTTATGGTGTCGACACCTTCATCGATAAAACTATCATCCATACTACTAGATTTTCCAAGTGAACTTGTTTCTAAGTCAGTTTTTAAAGGCTCTGATGTATTTGTCGCATCATCTTGAATTTCTGACATCAATTCTACTTCCTTTGTAATATCCTGACTATTAACTAATTGTCCATGTTCGTTACCATTTTCCATGATTTCTGAGTGTTCATGTGTACCATTCGTAAGTATAGTATTATCTTCAGCAAAAGTGTTTTCAACTTTCTGTTGGTCTGGTACAGAATCATTATCATCTCTTTCACCAGATTCGTCGACTAAAATTTTATCAATTGATGTGACGGCATTATCGACGTTTTCTTCAACGCCAGAATTACTCTCGGTCGCATGTTCATCTTCATTAGGCACTTTAGTCAGTATTTGTTCTACTGTACAAAAATCGCCTTCAGTTGTGTTTTTTTCTTTTAAATTCAAATCATCGTCTTTATTGTCAGATTGCAGTTCAATAGGGTCAACACAAACTTCGAGTTCATCCATGGCTTTTAATATATCCTTTTCATTATCTAATGATAATATTTTTTGTCTGTTAACATCAGTGTGTTCATTTATAACCGATTCGTTATGAGATATATTTTCTTTCGTCTTAACGTTCTCAGTTATATTTTCAAGCGATTTTTTAATGATAATAGTTTCATAATCTTTTGTATTTGCAGTAATATTTGTATCAGCAAAAACTTCAGATTTTGCAGTCATACTATTATTTTTATTAGGAGTTGTACTATTATTAATTTCTTCTTGTGTTTTATCATGTTCTATGTTTATTTCTTCTTCTTGAGCCGTCGTGAGCGTGCCGTCGTCAGTAGTAACTTCAGCTGAAGATATATTTTTATTAACTTCAGTAGAGACTTCCTCTAGTTTTTTTAGATTTTCATCGACTTCTCCTTTACTTTCAAGTATACCATCCAGTAGAATATTTTCATCCGCCTTTGCAATGTTTTGTCCAGAACGTTCTTTAGCAACACCTGGATTGTCGCTATCATTATTTTCTTTCAAACTAATAATATTATTCTTTTTTGTATCAGAAGTCTCGGCAAGTTGTGACACTTCATTTGTGACAACGGTTATGCTGTCATGTTTTAACTCTGCCTCGTTTTCCATATTTTCATGAAGATCCTCTTTTGCGTCATTATGTTTGTTCCCGAAAGGATTGTTTTCGTCTTCTGTAATAGTATCATTCTGTATCTCAAGTTCAAATTCACCAGTACCATTATCAGAAGATTTTTTTCGTTCTAGACCTTGAGCAGTTCTAGTAGTTTTTTCGTCTTCTTCGACATTTTCCAATAAACTTGCATTTCTTCGTGTTCTTACGTGATCATGTGAATCTTGTAGCATTTCATCGGAAATCACTTGATTTAGAAAATCGTTATCAGCTTTAGAAACGCTTTTATTTTCTTCTGAATTTAAATTATTTGGTCCTGGTGTTTCTATATCCTCGTTTATATTACCAACCTGTTCAATAGATTCATTTTGAAAGGTCATATTTGAATCTTTTGATTCAGTCACTTTTTTGTCATGAGATTCTTCAACAGGCTTGTGGAATATCTCTACCTCTAAGGCTTCAGATAAATCTTGTTCATGATGTATTGGTACTTTTAGTTTTGTTTCTATAGCAGAATGAGCAGTGTCCTTCTTCTCTTCAAGAATAGACTTATTTTCATCAAGCACTATTTTCTCTTCTTCAAGAATATGTTGCTTGTCTTTAAGAATAGGTTTATCTTCATCAACAAAAACTTTCTTTTCTTCAAGAACTTGTTTCTCTTCTTTAGCAATGGCTTTTTCTTCTTTGATATTAGGTTTAATTTCAGCAAGAATAGGTTTCTCTTCTTGGTGGTTATTTAGCTCAACGATTTCAGATGAGCTACTACCTGATTTGACCAAATCACCGCCAACTTTTTCAAGTTCTTTGTCATATTTTTGACGTCGTTGTTCAGCTCTTTCTCTTACTTTTTCTTGAGCTCTTTTTATTTTTTGGTCAAGTGTCAGAGGCTGTTTTGCCGGTGCTGTAATTTAAAAATAATACAAAAATGAATATATTCATCTATAAATAAATACCTAAATCTTTATAAAACAGGTTCAAGCAAAATCGCATTTACTTTTGACTAAACAGCGTCTAGTATCATGAATCTATCTTTTTACATAAAATGTTACTTGGAGTTTGCCGAGGAAACTGAGTGGTTCCCAGCTTAGAAATAAATTAGGGTGTGTATCAATATCAAGATGGCCCAACTGTATTTTTTTTATTAAAAATATTTCTCAATTTAGGTAAACGTAGTCGTACTTCAGTTTCAGGTTACGGCGCGCCGTGTGATTTCCAATAAGAGACAGTGGTCCCGCCATTATGGCGTGTGAAAATGGCGGGCCTACTTTATTTCTTGAATATCTTGAAAGTTTTTGGGCGTTTATTGTTTCGTGGAGGTATGAAATAGAAGAATTAGTGTACCTACTAATCCCTGATAACGGCTAATCCGAAAAAGCAGACGGGGTACCGGCCGCTATCTTGATACTCACAAATTAGACTGGTTGGGTTTCGTACGCGTCGGGAGGCAGCGTTCTTGTCATCAACAAGAACAACATATCCGAAAATGCTGAATATACTGTTGAAGTAGTAAAAAATATGGGATACATCTCTCTCACACACTGCCATTGCCTCAAACTACGCAGAGCCTGTACTATTGCTGTCATAGTTGGTAGGCATACATATAGATATAAATAAATACGTATGTGTATACAACATCCAGGCTCGAGCCTCTCGGTGGGGACGTATATGAGCTGTTAATGATGATACAACATCCAGTCACAAGGCAAACACAAGTGCTCATCACATACCTTCGTTCTTAGAAGACCCATTGTCCAGATCCATTGTGGATCTAGTGAGACATTTTGTTCTCAGTAGATCAAACTTTGGATCTACTGAGCAGTTGTTTTTTAAAATATCTATATAGTCCTAGGCGGGATTCAAACCCGCGACCCTTTGCTACCAAAGCAGGCTTACTCCGACTAGACTACACGACGAAATCGTAGGTAATTTGACCCTTTATGAGGTAAAACAACTTTACAAAATTTATTCGTTTTCGATTTTATATTGAGGGTATAAGATTAAAATTAAGGTGGCAATATGTGACGTTCCACGAGCATAGGGACCTGTCGGTATTGAGTTATGCATATCCCTGTAATCAGCAACTCATATCATTAGCTTTTCAAATCCAAAAAGATTATACACGTACTAAAACCCGCAATACCTTTTCACGTGGAACGTCACATATTAGTGGACACCAGAGAGTTTGGATGAGCCGCTTGTGGACACTGTCTTGTAAAGGTTTAAAAAAAAGAAACATATATACGGTTGAATTGAGAAACTCCTTTCTTTTGAAGTCGTTTAAAAAGGTACAGACCCCGGCCGTCCCTGATGACGAGGAGCTGTTCCATGTGCGCGGCGCAGAACTCCAGCACGTCGGCAGGGTTGTGCTGAAGCACGTCCCGCGTCAGCCCCTCCATCAGCTGCACAAGTCCGCCGGGCATCCGCGGCACCGGCGGCGGCGCGCGCGCGAACCCGCCCGCACGCAACCGCATTGCTACACAAATCATTACAATAACATGTCCTTCAATCTATAGGTTGATGTTCAGAATCTTCCCCTCTCGTGCAGCCAAACGGTGAGTTAGGGGGCAAGTCGTCCAACCAAAAACTGGGACCTGGGACCAGTTCCACCTTTTAAAATTTATAATAGGCAACTGGGCCCACGTTAGTATGCAATATTGGGACGATTGTACTACCAAATATTTTTCTAGGGGTTTATTCGGTCCCTGGCTTAGCAAAAGGAAATAATACGAGAGTTCAAGTGAGAGTTGGTCAAAAATCTTATATATGGAAATCGGGGATTTCACGAAATCCCTAGACGGATATCACGAAATCGCGGAAGATGCCGAATTCTCTTGTTTATTACGCCTTCTTACTAAAAAAATCTAGTGATATGACAAAATATCAATTCATCGTCAGTGATTATGTCGTTTCACTAAACAAAATCTAGTAAAATGTCAGAAAAGCGAATACTGCCGAATACAAATCGAGCCATGCAGCTCTTTCGTTCGCTCTAGTACCTATACACGGGCACTCGTGGGTAAAACCAATTTTAACAATGTCAATAAACAGTCATAAATAGTCACCAAATTGAGATAAATAGAGAGAGATAAAATTTATCAAAAATCCGATTCACCACCTTTATAGATAGTTTTGAAATAAATCATAAAAAATAAACTTTTAATTTAATTTTTGTTTGTAAGGGTCTTTCAACAAGGACGAGCACAACTACCCACTAGTCCCCGTGTATAGGTACTAGAGCGAGCGAAATTGCTGCATGGCTCGATTTGTATTCGGCAGTATTTGCTTTTCTGACATTTTACAAGATTTTGTTTAGTGAAACGACATATCACTGACGATGAATTGGTATTTTGATGGTATTTTGTCATATCACTAGATTTTTTCAGTAAGAAGACGTAATAAACAAGAGAATTCTTCATCTTCCGCGATTTCGTGATAACCCTCTAGGGATTTCGTGAAATCCCTGATTTCCATATTTCCCTGCGACATATATAAGATTTTTGACCAACTCTCACTTGAACTCTCGTATTATTTCCCTTTGCTAAGTCAGGGACCGAATAAACCCCTAGAAAAATATTTGGTAGTACAATCGTCCCAATTGCATATTTACGTGGGCCCAGTTGCCTATTATCAAATTAAAAAGGTGGAACTGGTCCCTGGTCCCAGTTTTTGGTTGGACGACTTGCCCCCTAACTCCAAACGGGAGTGTCTTTCGAGTTAGTTAATACATAGAGGAGAGGATTGAATTTTCTGGTTTCATAGGGGAGGATCATAGCTTGAAAGACGCACCAAAAATCTATTAATTTAGACGGATCAGAAAATCAGAGACCAAGATCCTCTTTGGGACAGCGTTGTAAGTAATGTATTCGAACTACAGTAAGTAGGTAGGTATATAAAATTTGTTTCAATTTCAATTGTCACTATATTGAGTTAAGACTATAATTATCTAAAATCTAAACCATGACCAAAAATTAAAAACCTGCTCTGGGGGCGCCACCATGTATATGGTACCAATTTGCAGTATAAAATTAGTTCCATTGAAATTCTGCAATATGACGAGAGGTTGTTTATTTTTCTGGTTCGTCTATTAATGTAAATAAAAAGACTTGACCAGTAAAAATAGAGATCAAGATCCTCTATGGGACAGCGTTGTGATACAAAATTAAGGTATTCTAAAGTAAGTATTTAATCATAGTAATTTAAGTATTTAATAAGGGACTACTATTTGGTATTCTGTGGTACAAGTATTATGGATAACCTTGCGATTGTCACTGATTTGACATCATCATGTAAATCTACTTTACTTACTTTTCAGTTACAAGGACAATAATGGTACTGTCTCGTATCGCAACAGATTACACTCATTTTTGTATTCGTTAGTACATAACAAAACAAAGTTATTTGCAGTTTTGCAGTAAAAACCATACTTCATAAAACAACGAGTATAAAAATGTGTGGACTTTTTATATCCATTCATCATTCTAACACAATTTTATTACTTTTACAATGTAAAAAAATATACTCCATATTTTTAATTATGGTACATTACTTTTACAATGTAAAAAAATATACTCCATATTTTTAATTATGGTACGTAATATTTAAAAGTGGTACTTACCAAATTCAGTTCTCAGTATTCTTTTTTATAATAATCACAGAATTTATCAAAATGTAAGGTACTAACCCAATGAGTGGTGGTGCATTGATACGGCTGGCGTGTCTCGCGCGGGGCGTGGCAGCTGTGTTGGCGCTCGGTCTCCATAGCGATGGTCGGCAGCAGCACTTGAACTTGTTATCGATTGGGGCAATGCCCTACTCGCGGTATATTAAAGGTCCGAGGTCCCCGGCTATTATAAGACGTTGGTATGCCAATGTCTAGGCCAGCGGGGGCGTTGCCAAACACGTCGCGTGTTAAAGCTCTTAGTTGTATTGTATTATTCATTTACAGTGTATACGTACACATTACATTTATAAAGTTTGTGAAATTGATTTCTTTTTAAACAGAAAATTTTGTAAAGAACATAGTTTGAGGCGATTTTTCATATCTCTGCTCTAATTTTGGAAGAATAATTTTTATAAATGGATATGGAAATCAATCCATGTTTTATGACGTCCTCCCAAATGAGAATCCTGGGTCAGAGAGATAAAAATGCCTTCAAATGTTCATCTATTTTATTAATCGTTTCTTCAAGACATCTTTATAGCAAGGGCTTGTTGTTTCGTAAGTTTGTATTTTAGTATTCAGTTCCAGATCAGAAATTATCAATTAGTCAAACTAGAGATTATTAATACAATAGATATATTTTACATGTTAAAGAAATAGATATTTAGTATACAGAATTGTTGGTCATAGTTCGAAACAAAGTAAACTATAGTCTTTAAAAAATAAACTAAGCATTGCGTGGTAAAAACAAAAGATTCAAAATTTCAATACCTTTGCTGGGGGAGAGGAAAACTAGCTTTGAGATGCGAGCGGAAGATGACGTCACCGAGCTTCGGCGCAGGGCTCGCGGGGCCTGCTCACACCACACCTTACACATACACATATCTAAACTCTTACGTATAGGACATAGCATTATAAAAGTTTTAATGGCCTATTTACTACAACGATAAGGACGGGCCACACAATAAACTATCGCAACCGCTTCCACTATCTTTTGCATCCTAGTTACAAGTTACCTGCCAGCAGGCAGTTAGATCATAGTGAATATTAGGAAAATTAGCTAGATAAACTACAAATTAACAAACGATTATAATAACAGTTACATTATTTACAAGCCGCGCCGCGATGGGCTGTTGTGTGGCCACTTGGCCTCGCGAATATCGTCAAGGTAATAAATAGGCCCTATCATCTATCTATTAAAATACCAGCATGTGTAAAACAGACCCTCTATATTACAAACATAAGACAAATGCGGTGAAACAAATGAGGCCTTGTTAGAAATGAAAAACTGAGTAATGTGAAAATTTGTCGTGTATTTCGTCCGCAGCGCGACTGTAGCAACTAGCGCCGGGTCTGCAGCGCCTACTTACATACACTTAAACAATTCATGTGAGTCAACTTTTTTATTTTCATACTGTGTTCTATAATAGTAATTTTATATATAAGATCATATATAATTTTTGCAATGTTAATACATTTTACATAACAAACATCTCCATAGTGTACATACATACATACATACGGGCATCGCGCCGCGCGGGACGGGCCGCGCTCTACAAGTGATGATAGAAAAAATTAATGGCTACAGTAATATCATACAAATTAATGACTATTCCCTTACAAATTATTATATCTACTTTTAGCATTGTTCTACTCCAATATGATCAAATGAACGTTCCTGTCCCCTCGCGCGCTGAGCCGCCAGCTCCCTCCGCAGTGTCCCACTCCCGCAGCTAGACTGCATACAATTTATAATAAATAAATGCCTATTTACACTATGTAACTATACAAAATGATAGTACGACCAAATTACATTTTTGAATCTAATTTAAAATGAAAATTTCATACAACAATCTACGGGTGAAGGCGCGTGGCGGCGGCCTGGCCGCGCGGATTGGCCCGCAGGCCGCTCGACTACGCTCGCTGGCCGCGCGGATTGTCTTACAGGCCGCGCGGCTTGGCTCGCAGGCCACGCGGTTTGGCTCGCAGGCCGCGTGGTTTGGCTCGCAAGGCGCGCGGTTTGGCTTGCAAGTCACACGATTTGGCTTGCAAGTCACACGATTTGGCTTGCAAGTCACACGATTTGGCTTTCATGCCACGCAGCTTGGCTCGCAGGCCGCGCGGTTTGGCTTGCAAGCCACACGATTTGGCTAGCACGCCACGCAGCTTGACTCGCAGGCCGCGTGGTTTGGCTCGCAAGCCGCGCGGTTTGGCTTGCAAATCACACGATTTGGCTTTCATGCCACGCAGCTTGGCTCGCAGGCCGTGCGGTGTCTCGCAGGCCGCCAAGCGCCCCCGAGCTAAACAAATTACATCTCAAATTGCCCTATTCATTTTTGTACAATCATAATCAGCCGAAAGCTGGGTGCCCGATTAATACGATTATCGGTGATCCGAAATGCGGTACGATCGATCATGCATCAATAATACATACAACTTTTAACTTATTTAAACAATTTAACAATATGTATTTAAAAAATCCTAAAGTAAACTAGTGACCTATGTAAACGTATATAAAATACTAGTACGATAACGATGGTGCATCTGGGATGCGGACATTCGATAGCACTGCAGCAATTTGTATGAGGACGAACGGAGGGCGGTATAAAAACTGAACGTCGGCGACGACAAAGTAATCGAATAGAAAGTAGGAGTTAGCGGTGAATGAGGGGGTTGTGAGGGGTTGGGGAGGGGGTGGGGGGGTCTGGTGTGTGGCGCGGCGGGGCGGATCACTTGGCGGCCAGCTGCGCGCCCCCCGCGGGCCCCGCGCCGCCCCGCACCGACGAGATCTCCAGCTCGCCCAGCCGCTTCCACAGCTCGTCCCGCTCCTTCTCGCGCTTCTTCTCTCTGCAACACAAACACCGGACACATCATCATCATCATCATCAACAGCCTGCGGCAGTCCACTGCTGGACATAGGCCTCTCCCAAGGCGCGCCATTTGGCCCGATCTTCGGCCGCACGCATCCACCGACACATACCCTTACATTGTGCCCGCACATTTGGACACTCCAAGTGAAGCCTGCTCAGCAAATTTACTACGTAACGCGCGAGAAGCTGTCAAACGCGACAAAGTGACATAAGAGCAATAGTAGTTCTTTCATTATGTCGCCCTTGAGAGCTTCTCGACTCGAGCCTCTTGCACGTTACGTAGTAAGCCTGTTGAGCTGGCACCACAGTTTTCTAACTGTTTCTGACAACAAACACCATTATAAAATGCATTCTATTCAATTTCCGCAATATGGGGAGGATTTATTATTTTCTGATCGGGTTTAAGATCAATGTGTATTTATATTGTGTAATATTCACAAACAGCTTGCCACCACTGGCGTTAAAAGTCTTGAACTAAGGCTTTTCCTTTGGAAAGGAGATGTTGCCACAATCCCCACGCTTTGGATCGCAGTTGTTACGAGTATTATACACAGGGGCACGTTGTCTGGATATACCTTTAGGCGCCTTGCACGACACCCATACTTCAATTCAAAAATTAAACCACACGCCAACAAACTAAAATATTTAAAATATATTGTGATTTAATTATTTGGAAGGTGGCAACACTCACTGAAAATTTGGTTAATTACCGGTAGTCTACGGAATTTTTACATGTCAAATAGGAGAAGCACTCACTTCTGCCGTTCCGCCTTATAGCTGGCGGTGAGCTCGTCGAAGAGCTTGGAGTTCATCTCCATGAAGGTCTTGAGCACGTTGTACACGAGCGCCACGATGGTCTGGTTCCAGTGCTCCTTGCTGATCCGGTACAGCGCCGGGAACATGATCGGCATTATCACGTGGTTGTTCTCCTCCATCAGAGACATTATGTATTCGTTGTTCCAGAAGTACAGAGCCCGCTCTGCCACCTGCAACCATGGTCACACTTCTAACGTACAGTCACTAATGTTAAAGCCTGACCAAAGAAATAAGAAACTTGCTCTGGGGGCGCCACGTGTATATTTTTACGATTATGGCATGGTCCAAGAAAACAAGGTCTAACAATTAGACCACGTGACTGACACAAGCCTACGTCATTTTACGCTGTTCATCCTTGTCTATTACACGCATTCGACAAGGATGATCAGGCAAAATGACGTAGGCTTGTGTCAGTCACGTGATCTAATTGTTAGACTTTGTTTTCTTGAACCATGGATTATGGCAACAATTTCCCTTATAAAATTTGTTCCATTGAAATTCCGCAATATGGCGAGGCTTTTTATTTCTTTGGTCGGGCTTTACTTCAAATTTAATTGACTTGAAAATGCGTATTTTGAAAATGGCAGAAATGCGTATTTTATTTCTAACATAATGTAACTAAAAATCTTGCATAATATGGACTAGCTTTCCGTCCCGTGACTTCGCTCGCACTAACAGCTTTTCCCGTGGGAATGAAGGATTTTCTAGCCTATGTGTTATTCTGATGTGTAAACTATATTATTGTAATCATCATCATCATCATCTCAGCCGAAAGACGTCCACTGCTGGACAAAGGCATCCCCCAAGGATCTCCACAATGATCGGTCCTGCGCTGCCCGCATCCAGCGGCAAACCGCGACCCTCACCAGATCGTCGGTCCACCTCGTGGGGGGCCTATGGGGGATTATTGTAAAGTTTCAATAAAATCCATCCAGTAGTTTATGCGTGAAAGAGTAACAAACATCCATCTATCTTCAAAAAACTTTCGCGTTTATAATATTAGTGGGATTGTAAGATTACATAAAATACACATGAATAATATTATGGAAAAATACTTGTGGTTGTCGTAAATAGCATGTTAACACAATAGATGTTAATGTGCATGTTTGTACTTCAGAGACAGCCAATTGAATAACAATATGGGTAGATTAGTGAAATAACCTTACTTTTTGTATAATGAAACAGCGCAACCACAAAAGACTAAGAACAGAAAGTTATCTCCGTACCAACTGGCCGCATCGGTTTGAATGTGAGCGCGTCGTGTAGGCACGCGCCGTCACGCACACGCTTGCATTTAGCCCATACTGCCGCCCCCTTATTCCCCCTTATTTTATGCTAGTGTGTGCGTGACAGGGCGTGCCTACACGGCGCGCGGCGCGGACGCACACATTCAAACCGATAGCGGCACGTTTGTATCAAGATAACTTACTGGTTATACTGTGGCGCAACATACCTGAAAGTGTGGACTGGATACACATTTAGCTATTTGTCTGAAGAGCGGCTCCTGTATTTTGGAGAACTGAGCCGGCTCGATCACATCAAGAATCTCCTCTATCTCACCCAGGAACATCACCTGAAACACAACACACAACTAATTGAATTACCGAACATTACAACTTTTAAAGTAACTTAGTATTATAGTAAAATTACATTGCAGACCAGCTGAATGAACAATAAACTGTATAAAACGAATTGTCGCTAGATTTTTTTACTTTTTAACAGATACCGTCTGTAAGCGTATTGCCGTTATTCAAATAATCACTGTCGAAACGCAGGCCCGATTGTGCAACGCCTCCAATGTGATTTCTGACACGGACTATAAAAGAATCCCTAACAATTTATATTTGAATGTTACGTCTTGATTCTACGCTCCCGATATATACGAGCAGGCGAACTAACAACTAAACAAAAGAAACTCATCAATATTGCACTCATAACTGCTCTTTAAAATATCTACTTCGCAAAAAATAATAATTTAAAAACTATTTACATGTTCCATTTTCACTATTTACTATCCAAATTATGATCGCCGCCGTAAAATTATAATGTTGACAACATCGAAATCTTTAACAATAAATTTTCATGTGCATAATAGGTACTCTTCAATCGTCGAGAATTCTTGAGGCTTGTTTTACATGTAATTTGCGTACTTTCGTGATTTAGTAAGCTAATCTATGAGCTGTCAGTCCACTTCAAAGTTAGAAAACTGTAATTGAACGTTTTACCGGTCACGAACAACTGTAGGTAGCCATATTGGATTGATCGATTGTGATGAGTTCCAATTTGAAATATATTACAGTATAAGCTTCATTTTGTAAGTATTTTGTCCAGTCCGGTGAAGCTTGATCCGTCGTACTTTTTCTACTCAAGCTAAGGTCAATTTAAAAAAAAATGGTTCAATATTTTAGAAAAAGATAATAATATACCACAATAGCGGATATAAACAAACATTCATAACACATTTACCTAATTTAAAAATAGATGATCCCAACACAATTGAGGTCACTGCACAAATGATCTGCTATCTAGAAGTCTATCTCCGTTGGCGCCTGACAAAAGGCTTGTGATTTACATACAACAAAGATGAACAATGTGCGCGAGTTTCAGTAAACCTGCACAGGTATTTTACATGCCAATTATAACCTCTATTTATCACAAACGATTAGTAACGACGTGGTTATATTATAGTACAGATATTTGTGCTTCTTACGCAACTATTTTTGAATGTTAGGATAACTTATATGTACATGTGTTACCTATTAAATTTAATATAGTTTGCTATTGTGTGTGACAGATAGATAAGTTACCTATACTAAGGAAAAGTAGTTTAAAAAAAATGTACCTACGCCGGGCGGTCTCGATTTCGCGGCCATTTAGTAGGAAAAACGCGCGCGCTTGTAAAGATGGTATTATTTAGTCTGTGGTAATACGGACTCTCGCGGCGCGGTCTTAAGGTGCATTTTGTTTTAATGCGAGCGCAACGACAAACGGCTATTATAGAAAGGGTCACGTTCGACGCGTTCAATGTAATTTGAACGTTAGTGGCGTAGTAGTTAGAATTAAATTCGCTCGTTTGCTGTCAGACAGTGCGCCTTCTGTTCGTTAACAGCTCATATATGTCCCCACCGAGGGGCTCGAGCCTACCCTGATACCAGGGTGAATAGGCCTTAGTCGACCACGCTGGCCCAGTGCGGGTTGGTCAACTTCACACACAACCTTTGAATTTCTTCGCAGGTGTGTGCAGGTTTCCTCACGATGTTTTCCTTCACCGTAAGAGCGTCGAATAAACGTACATATGAATTCGAAAATCGAAAACACATTGGTACGTGCCGAGGTTTGAACCATCGAACTTCGGAACGGAAGTCAACGGGCCTAGCCACTTGGCCACCGACGCTCTACGCGCCTTCTGTACCTGGTACTATTTATATTGTGCTTTAGTATAGTGATGTACCTCCTTCTGCGAGCATGTCTTGGGCCAGAACTTGAGCAGGCCGCGCACGACGGGCTCGGTGAGCGTGGCGTCCTTCTCCAGGAACTGCACCACGCAGTAGGCGAGCTGCGCGTGGTACAGCGACAGGCACTTCACCTTGTGCAGCGGCAGCAGCACCTTCACCAGGAACTGCTTGTGCTCCGACTTCAGCGGCAGCGCGAACCCGTTTATTATACTGCAAACACAACGCTACATTCAATACGGTATATCGGCAGGCCTCCGTCACTCCATGTACTTGCGCGCTATAACTACCTACCGCCCGGCCGAGCGGTCTCGGGCCGCGTGCGGACCAATTCCCCATTCCCTAAACGTGTTAGTAGAGTGGCGCAATACGCGAGAGAGAGAGATGCAGCAACTACTTCTTTCCGCCTAGTGACGTGCGATCTGAATTGCACTTTATTATAACGGAGCTAGGGTTGCAATTTATATGAATTATGTCGCCTAGTGCAGCTTCTGTAGGGACTACAATTTGGTATTCTGTGATATCGGGTGCATTCCACGGAGATCAAAGAGTTATTTTTTAACTTTTGGATGTTACATCACTTAGTTAAGGCAGGGAGATGTCGGCCACGTGACGCTATTGTACGGTCATTTGCAGGGATAATTGACCCCCTTTTCTTAGTTGCTGCTACTAAGAGGGGGTCGGTTGTCTATGTAGAAGTCTCCTAATGATATAGAATGACGATTTTTGGAAAAATTATGCGTCACGTGCCCGACAAAAGTAGATATTTTCGTGGAATGCCTACATATTTGTGATTTTTAGATTTTAAATCTAGATTTACTTCACAGTTGTTGCTTCATCTTTGATAGAAACACTACACTCGATTGATTGCTATATTTAAAGATATAGGTATACCAACAACTGCTCTAAATTGATTTAAATTATCTAAAACTAAAATGACAGAACGTTTTTTTGCTCTCCTGTAAAGTTGACATTTTGCAGATAGCAGTATTTGGTACTTAACCATCGATATGCTGTTTTAAAGCAAAACAACTTTATAATATTCACTTGTTTTCGACTTTATGTTGAGGGTATAGGGTTAAAATTAAAGTGACAATATAGTCGACACTCCCTTGTGAAGGTTTAATATTATGAATTTAATTAAATATTCATAACTGAATATGTAGCGCGGGACCGATCGTTGTGGAGATCTTTGGGGGAGGCCTTTGTCCAGCAGTGGACGTCTACTGGCTGAAATGATGTTGATGATGATGAACTGAATATGAAAGTATTTTCCAAAAATACAAATTATTTTACGCTGAATATAAAAAAACCTGCTCTGGTAGTTTCGTTTCCACACGTTTTTTTTGTATTCCTGGCAACAATCACTATTATTAAATTAGTTCAATTTAATATCAGCAATAATATGACGAGATTTTCTTTTTTTTGGTACGACCAAACATTTGTTTAGTTACTTATTTACTTTGACAGCGGCAGCGCGAGCCCGTTTATTATACTGCAATCAAACGTAAACCTTTATTACCTACTACTTACTAAGCAGGTACGAAAGATCAAGCCTAATTTAATTTGGACGTTATAAGTTGTTTTGTAATATCGGCAAGCGGCCGCGCCCGCTTTTTATTTTTCCTTTTTTAAGAAAGATTATTCCGGGATTATACTATACGCCACCTAATTTCATTATAATCCGTTTAGTTTAGTCATTTTTGTGCGATTGAGTAACGGAGTCTACACACCAAACCCGTCTACAGTCGGCGACACGTTATATATTCGTCTTAAATATCACCGACATGTCGCCTGGAAACTTTTGAATTACTTTGCTTTATCAATGTTATACAGTGAATAAATTGTTCGAGTTGCGAAATTGGAATGGTGAATATTTTGTTACAACTGCGACTTCGAAATTATAACCCCATGCACCTTGTTTTTGAAGTACACTCTTGTTGAATAACGTACCAATTTTGACGGTAAGTGATTTATGTAATACAATTATTTTTCTGGTTGTAGTCCTTACTACTTCCCACTTTTACCAATTACAAAGCGGGCAACACTTTACTTTTTCTTCAAACTTGCTTGCTCTTGCCGAAGAATTGATTTTACGTCTGTTCTGTATTCAGTATTTCTTTGTATAATAAAGAAAGTACGGAACGAACACTTACTCTATGCTATCATTATATTTTGACTTTATTCTCAATTTTTTTTTATCTATCGAAATTATTAAAGTAAATTTTGGGATATCAACTTTACGCGAAATTAACTTGATGGTCCGAAGGGGTAAAAACATCCACCGATGCTGCGTATATGGGAAATCCTAAAATCAACAGTTTATAATAATAAGTATATGATACAAAATACATAATGACAATGTTATAAGTATAAACACCACTGGTCAGTGCGATATGCCAAATAGTTAAGTAGACTTTAACTGACGACAAACAAAAGGAAACGATATGATATATTATTAAGTGGCAGCTATTCAAAGAGACTAGTGACGTCATATTCACGTGTGCCGTGACGGACACGAATCTCGTAGGAATTACGCTCACGATTTTATCATCGTAGCCAATTACGATACCAATGTCACAACCACCTTCTACATCTCAATTATTTAATCAAATTAGATTCTACATTTAATATTATTATGAATATTATGTAGAGCGTAATTGCTACGTAATTCTTTAAAAGTAACATTTAATGCTTTTATTAGGGTCCTGCCCCTTTTAAGAGGACAAAGTATAAGACATATTACCTACAAGTAGTAAGTACAAGCCATCTAATTTCTCATCAACAGTTTACGAAAACAATGAAACTCCACGTGCTACTAATATTCAAAACATGTCTTTTGTTCACTAATTATAGTTAAGTTTTATCATTACTGTACTGAATTAGCGTTCAGACCATAAAAAAGAGCTACATAATGTACAGCAGCTAGCGCATGCGGTTGGTACTCGCATTATTTGACGGCTCCGTAGCCTAGTTCGTTACTACCAGACGTACGCGTCTGCCTACAAAGCTAAGGGTTCGAATCCCGACTAGGACAAACATTCACTTGTGTTTGCCTTGTGTCTGGATGTTGTGTATTTATTTACACATCCGTTGGTGTTATCTGTCTGTGTTTCTTGGTGTCAATAAAGAATATTTGTATTTGTATGTATATCAGTTGTCTGACACCCATAGTACAGGCTCTCACATATTTATTTTGTTAGTTTCACCCCTGCTGCCAGGCGATTAAATCAAATAAAAAAAAGCGCTCTAAAATAAAATGTCCATCTCCATGTGTAGCCGCCCTTTTTACCTCAGAATGTTCATAAACTACAGTAGTCGACGTAAATTTTATAGAAAGCACCTTATTCCCTAAACAGTCTGGTGTAACTGATTACATGTTTGCGCCGAGGCTTGCCTCGGCTTAATAAGTGTGTGTGTGTGTATTGTGTATCCCTTCAGGTAACAACGCCCGCCGGCGGCGGGGGTGCGGCCAAAACCAAAATCAAAATTGATAATCGGAGAGGGAGCCCCTGCGGCGTCGTCTCCTTTACGATGTTTTTCAGTATCAATGCGCTAAGCCGAGGTCCAAGGCTCAAGCCGCCCCTAGTCACGTTGGTACATGACCACTTTGGGGTACAGTCTTCCCGGAAGTCCGGTGAAGCTTGATCCGTCGTACTCTTTCGACCTAAGCATAAGTCAATTAAAAAAGGGTAGTAATTAAACGAGTGACTGTAAATTACAGTTTTGAGTGACAAAATTAATTAATTTGGGTTATAGAATTACTAAGTGGGCGACTGACTGCGAGCGACGAGAAATCAACAGAACAGCAACTTACAAACATTAATTTGAGTTACTTAAAATACAAAATGAGCAGCTTCATAATATTTGAGCGTATAATATTTGTTTGAGTGTCAACGTTACGTCCTGCATTTTTTTCAACATTTGGAAAATGTATTTTTATACTGAGCGTCATTTTATCTTAAATAAAGTGTTTCGAATACAAAAACAACTTTGAAAAAATTAAAACTCCGGCGGTCCCCGGCCGCTGCCGCGGCACGCTCGCTCCGCTCGCTCGGCTCCCTCGGCTCTGTTATTGACATCAGTCTAACCTAACCTAACCAACCGATTTGATTCTTAGATTTGTTTTTTTTTAGCGGGGGGCTGTGCCCCCCGAGCCCCCACTGTTATGGGGGGCTGCGCCCCCCCGTCCCCCCGCTTCGTTTAACGCCCTGACTACTATTATCAAAGCCAGTGACCTTCGTGTTGCCAGTTGCCCTCTCTGTATTTCCAGTCGCTCACTTGGTAATTTAGTCGCTCACTTAGTAATTTAGTCGCTCACTAGTAATTTAGTCGCTCACTTTAGTAATTTAGTCGCTCTAGTTATTAAAACAGTATGTCATCGTCAGTCGCAACATCGTCAGTCGCAAAGTTGTTTTTTTATTCGCTCGTTTTATAATTCCCCATTAAAAAAAAAGTGTATTGTGAACTGACCTTCCCAATATTTCTAATAGCTCGCCGACGCCGTTGAAGTGTTCGGTCTCGTAGACGAACCGCAGGAATATGTTGTTGATCTGTTTCCGTATGAAGGCACGCAGCCCCAGGAACTTGCCGTAGATGCGGTGCAGCACCGTCTTGAGGAAGTCGCGCTCGCGCGGGTCCTCCGAGTCGAACAAGTCTAGAAGCTGAAAACAACACACACTGTCAGATCCTTTCATTCATTTAACCCTTTACAAAAAAACAACTTTACATAATGCATGAAGCTAATAAAAGAAAGCTAGTTTAAAATAAAAACCGACCCTCATGCGCCTGTGTGTTATTTTATGACATAAATTTATCTCTCTTCCTACTCAGAAGTGTTACACTGTAGAATTGTAGATTGAGAATGCATCGTGTCTTGTTTTGCATTGTAAGTGCACTTAATGCAAATGTTAAGTAGAGAGTAAAGTTCTAATTGTAGCAGGACTTTCTCCTTAGATCTTCACGAACTTAAGGTACCTATAACGTTTTAGATTGATATTTCTTATAACGAGATGTTCGAGACTTGCAGCGGAAATGTATTAAAAATGCTAACAAACATAGATAGGTAATTAAAGTTAAATAAAATTAGGAGGTTGTTGGGTCAGAAAATTTTAACTACATTTATTTAGTAGTAGTACAACCTTTTAATAATAGAAATGTCTTTAAAAATGTACCTTTTACATTAATTTAGGCCATTCTAATCATCCTATATTCAAAATCTATCACATCACACAAATATTTTAATTGTCATTAAAAGATAAGTCTTGCCGCTCAACCAATAGCTCAGTAGCAAACTTAGGATAACAAATCAAATAATTCTTATCTAAATATCATACTAAAACGAGACTAGTTATCAACTTTAAAAATAATAATACGAGACTGAAAAGACGATGTTAAATAAATCTTCTCTGAACAGTTATGTACACCAGGAAAAAGATTTTTTCCGTAAACTAATTTCTATACAATAATTTCAATATAGTTCCTACAACCTACGCATCTTCCTCGATTTGTATAACCGATTGTGACGTTACGAAGCCCTTTGATTAGAGAACACAGACCAAACACTAGATACGAAATTACAATGTACATTCATCAAATATTTGCTCGGCTAGGAATCGGGGTCTCGAGTGTAAAATGCAACAAACACCATACCATATGTTGTCCGTTTCAGACTACATAATCAGCTATTGAGTACTAAATTCCTTAGCTTATAAGCTTGATCTTCTTGGTGTTTTATTTAATGTCTTTCTTACAAAACTTTATTTAGTGCAAAACGATTAAATCGAAATAGGTGATATAATTATGAACGCGAGCTTGATTCGTCCCTGTTATATCGAAAGTTGGCTTACACCCCGTAATCAGGACAAAAGGAGCACCGGCTGACCTTTAGCATATTTAGTGGCACTAAAAATATCTTTGCTGCCTGTCTCTAGGTCGTGTGATCGTGGCGTACACAAGACAATATGACCACGTGGCCGACAAATCAACAAACACATTGTGATTCAATTTTGTAACAATTGATACATGAAATCGATACATAAGTTAATAGTTAAGATATTCTCAGTAACATACCTAAAATATAGTAATTTAATACCGAGAAATGGTTAAATGGTGTAAGGGATTCGTTTTTATCAGCTTGTTTACTTTTTCACGGAAAGGTTAGTCTAAATAACGCTTAGTCGATTTCGATCCTCCTACAATTCAGTCCAGGATTGCAGAATGGTTGATTTTCAGGGTTTTCCCTTAGATTTTTGCAACAACTCAATCGGTACATGGTGGGAATGGAACTTCGGATGGCACACAATGGCCCCGTCCAAAAGCCTAACTAGTGATCCTGAACCTGATCTCCTCAGCTAACTCTCATCCGTTGAGCCTGATAGCTGATAAACCGAAACCGACAAACAAACTTACAAAATACTTTCGAAATTATAATATTAGTGAGACGAATATAGATAGTCAGAATTTTTTTAGGTAACTTTTATCTTCTCATTGATGGTAATCATTTAGCATAGCATCTTAACTCAGAACCGCAAAGGATTTGGCTTGTGACGAGTAGGACATATTTAGTCAACCTAAATCCTAGAATTCAGCCTAAAAGGTTATTCTGCTGGACAAACCTCCCCAATCTTCCACTTTTTACGGTTTTAAGTAATCTCCCGCCTATACCTGTCGATAGCTTAAAGTATGTCGTCCCGCCATCTTTCAGGGGCCGACATACTTTAAGCGGCCTACCTCGACACCTATTCCTGTGATGAAGAAAGACGTGTCACGCAGTGGACAACTCCTAGTCAAATTTTCCATTTGTTTATGAGTAGAACGAAATAAGACCAACCTGCAACACGAATTTCTGGTCGATGACCTTCTTGCCGATGGTGGGCTGAAAGTCGGTGGACTCGAGGAAGCGCAGGAAGAACTCGTAGACTAGCTGGAGGTGCGGCCACGACGCCTCCAGGGTCGGGTCGTCTTCCTCCGGATCAAAGTCGGGATTTTCACTCGGCGGCAGCGTGCGGAATAAGTTCGCCGATATCTACGGACAAATAACAGTTAATGATACAAGTTATCTATACTCATATTATAAAGAGGAATGATTTGATTGTTTTGCACTGAATTGGCTCCGAAACTAGTGAACCGCTTTTAATGAAATTTATGATAGAATAGACCTTGGGCAGTACATAGGCTACCTTTTACCGCGAGAAAATTGTTTATTTTTACGGGAAAATCTGAAGCGGAGCGGAGCCGCGAGATGAAAAAGCTAGTAAAATATATAATCGTTTAGACTATTGTATGTCAGTTTTAGCTGCGTGCCTGCGAGTCTTTTTAACCATAAGCCCGAACAAACAGAAACGCGTTCAGCCACCTTAAATTGTCGCTTATTTTAACTGTGATGTAGCCTTGTATTTCCCCATGCTAAAGGAATTCATGTTGATATCTTCCGCTTCTCGTCATCTCCTACCTTTTTGTAGCGCTCCGTTTGTTACAAAAGCATATACGCTTCGTTATATAAACGTCTACACATACCTATACCATTAAAATCACCACGATTACTACTTTTGTTGAATCTCAAAATACATACGTAATTTTAAAGTTTAAATTCCAATGATCTCAAGTGGATTTATTTACACATCATATTATAGGATTAGAAACTTGCAGAGTTTGGTTAGTTCATAATTTTCTTTTGTGTCAAAAATAAATCGTTCGTTAAGAGGTGATTAATTACAAGACCCCAACGAGAGGAGCCCACCCTGAAATCAGAGTGAATAGGCCTTAGTCAACCACACGTGCCAAGCGCAGGTAACTTCACACACAACCTTGAAATTACTTCGCAGGGGTATGCAGGTTTGTTCACAATGTTTCCCTTCAATGTAAGCGTCGAATAAACGTTAATACATTTTTAAATCGAATACGTATCTGTAAATTCCTGTACATTCCGAGGCTTGAAACCGCGAACTTCCACATGGAAGTAAACGGCCCTAGCTAGTTGGCCACCGACGCTGTTGTAAGTTATGTTCTATTCTTGAAAAACTTATCAAATTATAATCAAAAGAATGCATTATGGAACTTATAACAAGCTCGACAGGGGTTATTCAACATTGTTGTACTTCCCTTATTGTTTCTCTACTTACTATGCAGATTCCGCATATTGCATGCGAAAGTTTTCAAATTATGACACTGAACTCCTATTGCGTACTTTTTACAATAACCTTATTCGACTGATATTGAAATGTTCATAGGTAGATGATCATTTCGTAAATTATGTGCAGATATTTTAGGTGAGATTTTTAAAATTTAAGCTGTACAAAACTGTCCAATTATAGGTATCTTAAAGGTTAAAAATAATTGCTTACGCTTATGAATCGCTCTGCCATAGGCAGTTCAGGACCTATTTTCCTAACTGCCTAGTCGCCTACAAATTTGTTTGGTAGCAGCATAAATATTGCTTTGTGGATTTTAACTCGAGATAACGAGCGAATAGTCAAATCAGTTTTCGTAATTTTAATGAGGCGAGCAGTAATTTATTTGATAATATGATTGGAAAAACGCAAAAAGATTCTATCTATATCTGATAAACAAATTATAACTTCAAAGGCAACAAAAACTACAACTGTACATTATTTTTCAGCGCGGATAAACCAAAATTCGAGTCATACATAGTTGTCAACTCTTCAGTAAAGACAGATTAAGGTACAAGATTATGTCGCACTATCCAAGCGTGGTACGGTATCTTAAACCTTTCGACCTTGTCTATTATGTGTTCGTTTTAGTCATAGCTACCAATCCAAATCCAATAGCACTTATCATGCTACACGAGGTGAAAATATAACAATGAAACTGACGGGTTTGTCTCTTTGGACACACGGTGATGTGTAATTAAATTAGTCGTTAATCAATCAGGTCGTCAAAGAGATATACTACCACAAAATGAAAACTTTATATTGTTTTTATTGTACAAAAATACGCTGTTTATTATGGTTTTTAAACAGGAGAATAATATGAAACTTTATATTAACCTTCTACATACAAATATATGTGGGTTATAAAGTCTAAGGCTTAAGGGTCCGAAGTTCTTATGTACCACAAGATTACGTGACTTTCTAACAACACCAACCTAAGCAAAACTTGGAAAAATATCACAAAATAATATTGAACCTGTAACCTTCATAGTAAACGATGAACTTTACCGCTTGGTTGTTATCACCATATCAATTATTGGCAGTGATTAAAAATCAGCCATCTTATTTCATTCAATCGATAGACGTAATGGCGGCTGTGAGACAGACATCCGAGATCCGATAATATTATGCAACATGCATCTTTCCTCACAAATATATATATTTTTAATTTTGATTCTTTTTTAATGGCTTCTTGATTATATTTTAATCTTTGCGTTTTTTAACACGTTTCTTAAACTGTCAGTTTTTGTTTGACGTCTTGTAATGCACATTTTACACTACAAGTCAAGTAGTCAAGTTATGTTTAAAAAAATACGTTTTCATATCGTACTTCGTAATTAAGATCGTATTGAAAAGACTCTGCCAAACAAAATGGAAAAGTTCCAGTTCTGCGGTGATATTCGATATTTCAGATCCATCAATTAATACAACACAATAGTGTTCATCACAAGCTCCTTGTCATACGAGTTTATTATGATGCCTTTTGTTTATTCCAGACTCTTTATTTTCGCATTTCGAGGGTCGTATTACGGTCATCCAGTGATCGATCCGAGCGCCATTTTATTATATGTACATAAATTTATGATTTACGCTATTCGCCTCAATATTTTTCTATATTTATTATACCTCTTGTGTAATCTAATCTTAATTTTTCTTACTTTCGTCTCAGTTGATCCAAGAAAATATCTTTGTCGTCACATCACATCGCCGTCAACTTATTTTCTCCTTTGGTGTCGATAAAGAATATTTGTATAGTACCTATTAATAAGTCCCTTCTCAAACGGAGCTACTGAAATAGAACTGTAAGCTTAGCATGAAGCACTGTGACAAACGATTATCTCACATTTATTTGTCAAAAAACATATTGAAATGACCTCCAATAGGATAAGAGTTACAATGAAACCCCCCGGTTTCAAACTCTCAACAACACGGTGAGTAACAATGTCTCGTGGAGTGTAAATGTCTTTGAGAATACGGGGCGGTGACGCTCGACACGTAACTCCTTGTGATTTGAGTTTCAACAAAAGAACCAGGCTCTAAGAGTGATCTCAATAGGCGTGAGCGCCGCTACATCAGAATGCGCACCTCGCTAGAACGCCACTGCATCCAACGACTAGCGGCCAGGACAGGCACCTCCACCCCTTCTAGCTGACACGGAAAACGCGCAAAGATCTTGCAATCCACAATATAAGCGAAAATAGCAGGGTCCACACCAAGGCATGCGCCATACCGCTCGCTCGGTGTGGACGTGCTTCGCGCGGTGCGAACGTTGTCGCCTCGGCGTAGATGAGGCTTAAGGTGCCTTGCATGCCACCTCGTTGCCACTTCATTCTCATCTCATTTACCATTTCTTTTTCGTCTAAATTCAAATATTTAATTTTGGAATTCATTCGTCACTCACCCGTCTCATTTCGTCCATTTTTATATTCACTTTTTGTTAGTTTTACAATGTGTCGGCCGCACTCCTAAATTCTCGTAGTTTACCAGTAATTATTATATTTGTGTTTTATGAAAGTGCATTTTACCTTGTTCTAATATATACTTATCAGCGATGTTCTACATTATTATTCTTCCAAGCTCCTCGTCATTTTCCTTCTTCTATAATCAAGTTTGCACTTGCAGGCTCGCCCAGGATCTGGCGAGCCGCGGGCACTGGGCGGTCACTCCAAACAGAAAACGCATTTTGACAACTTACTTCTTTTTGAATAACAACTGAATATCAACTACAAGTCAATGGCGTTAGGCGCTATGTAATACACCCGCGAACACCCCTGGCAGAGTCCCGCCGCGCCTGGCTATCGGGCGGGAAACTCATTTTGGCGCGGGGGGTTGAGTGTCCTTTCTGTACGGGTTAGTACTATGATTTTCTTCTGTCCGCGGCACACGTGTTACGAGTTTAGTAAGAGTAATGTTAGTTACCATTTTGATAATCTCCGGGTAGACGGGCTCGGTGAGCACGCCGCGGCCGCCGGTGATGTACTCGACGAGCTCGTTGAGGGTGGCGCGCTTGATCTCCTTGCCCTTCAGGTCGGCCACGGGGTCCATGAAGTCGAACGCCACGCAGCACTGCCGCAGCTTGCGGATGAACAACTCCTCCTGCTCGCTGCTCGGCACATCTGCAAAACAAAACAACACTCATGTTACAGTTCATCATCATCATCTCAGCCGAAAGACGTCCACTGCTGGACAAAGGCCTCCCCCAAGGATCTCCACAATGATCGGTCCTGCGCTGCCCGCATCCAGCGGCTTCCTGTGATGTTACAGTTAACAGCTCATATATTATGTCCCCACCGAGGGGCTCGAGCCTACTCTAATAACCAGGGCGAACAGGCCTTAGTCGACCTCGCTGGCACAGTGTGGGTTGGTCAACTTCACACACAACCTTCGAATTTCTTCGTAGGTGTGTGTGCAGGTTTCCTCACGATGTTTTCCTTCACCGTAAGAGCGTCGAATAAACGTACATATGAATCCGAAAATCGGAAACACATTGGTACGTGCCGAGGTTTGAACCCGCGAACTTCTGAATGAAGTCAACGGGCCTGACCACTTGGCCACCGACGCTCTCAGTGACGCTCTCTCTAACACTCATGTAAACTATACCAATTGTCACACATTACAATGTTTAATTTAGGATGGCAACATTATTTTTTAATGTGGATGAAGCGAAAGATGTCTAGATTGTAAGCAAGTGGACGGAATGGGTCTTTGCCTACCCCTTCAGGAAAGAGGCGTGACTATATGTATGTGTTTAACATTCTCCTTGATTTTTCAGTTTTTCCCGTGCTTGGGAAAAAATATCATAATATACTAATTTATTGATGTGTTTAATTCCCATATTTACACAAATACTATACGTTTCTACTAAGAATAGGACTGTCAGAATGCGAAAATCATCGAAAATCGAAAGAATTGAGATTACCCATTTTCATTTACGTAGAAATAAAGAAGCAGCGATTTCGTTGTCATGAACTACCTATCTCGAAACTGGTTATTAATAGAAAAACAAACAGGTGGTTTTCGCATTAAGTTACAAGTTGTATCAAAATGTTACAGATTCGCACACTAGTTATTCTAATGTCTATGGTTGATTACAATACAAATTTTAAGTTCGTGATTTTATGATTCCAGTCGAGGAGAGCACCATGATGCTTTACAAAGAATAGAAAAGAATCGTATTTTGTTCTTTGAAATTTACATACAATACATATGAGCCAAAAAACTTTTTATTTGGCTTCATTACACAATAAACCGTTATACTTGGATAATACACTTGGTAGCCGAGTGGCTAGAGCAGTTCTATTAAGGTATCAATGTTTTCGATTTTTGAATTCATAAGTGCGTTTATTCGACGCTCTGTGAAATCAAAACAAAAATGTTTTTATTCAAAGTAAGTAAGTTATTCAAAGTGAAACCATTTTTTGACGTCAAAGCTAATAATAAATACCAAGGGCGAAACATCGTGAGGAAACCTGCATACCTACGAACGAAGAAATTCAAATGATGAGTGTGCGTGAAGACGACCAGCCTTAGAGCCTAAGAGTTCTAAGTAACTAAATAATCATATCTGTTTTAAAAGTTACATGAAATAAATAATACATAGTTTAAAAAACTAAAAAACACGCTTTCTGTCCGCCATCTTGGACGTCCGCCATATTGGATTTAAGTCCCGTGACAGTTTTTTTCGTATTCCTGACAGCAAACCCTTTCATTTGATACCCATATAATGGGGGTGGAATACAAACAGCCAGTTCGCCATCTTAGGGAGGCCGCCATATTGGATTTGTAATGACGTTTCTTAGTTAGTCATGTATTGCACTAACACACATTTTCACGGGTTTTCTCCACGATTTCGTTTTACAAACCCGTGAAAAGCGAAACACGTGAAAATGTGTGTTAGTGCAGTTAACAACCGCGAAAATCTAAGAATAGTCATGTATTGTCATCAGAACTCAGAGCATGTGCAAAATTTCATCCTAATCGAAGACCGGGAAGTGGGTCAAATTAAGATTCCAAGATTTTTTACATACATGTAATGGGGAGGCCGCCATATTGGATTTGTAATGAAATGACGTTTCTTAGCTAGTCATGCATTGTCATCAGAACTCAGAGCGTGTGCAAAATTTCATCCTAATCGAAGACCGGGAAGTGGGTCAAATTAAGATTCCAAGATTTTCTTACATACATAGTTACTTACATACAAGTGAAGCTAATATAAAGCGTGTAAAAAATAATACATTTTCCTGAAGCTGAAAATCGAGTCACATCACAGCTGTTTGTTTAGCATTTGATGTAAAAGATACTTTAATGTATTCTATTTCAATTGTGTGTGTTATAACGATTGACGGCCACGTAGCCTAGTTGGTAGTACGTCTGCCTACGAAGCACAAGGTCGCGGGTTCGAATCCCGCCCAGGGCAAACATTCGTGTGATGAGCACTTGTGTTTGCCTTGTGTCTGGATGTTGTATCTCTCTCTCTGCCTAGTTTGGGGTCAGATGGCTTTGTGTGAGATGTCCCACATATATTATATATATATATATATTTTATTTTTTATTTTTTTATAAATTTATAATAAATAGCAAGATAATGAAAAGGGAAACAATTAAAATTGTTACTTGACTCTCAATATCACATAATCACTACATAGTATAAAACAAAGTCGCTTTCTCTGTCCCTATGTCCCTCCCTTTGTACGCTTAAATCTTTAAAACTACGCAACGGATTTTGATGCGGTTTTTTTTAATAGATAGAGGGATTCAAGAGGAAGGTTTATATCTATAATACATGCATAATATACTCAAGAATAACCCACAATAACCATTTTCCCGTGCGGAGCCGGGGCGGGTCGCTAGTATGAAATAAAACTTACTTGAGGCATTTTATAAAATCAGGGTTAAATTTAAGTTTAACACTCAAAGAAATGATTTCACATACCTCTAGCGTTATGGAAGATAAAAAAGACAGGCATCAGGCTCAGCTAACCCTAGACTGACTTTGCAACACAAATATCTCAAATGCAACAATAGGTAAAATATTCATACCATACCATGAATAGCTGGCATACAAAATATTTTACACTATCCATCCAGGTCATCTAACAACTCTTGAAAAGACAATGTGATAACAATCGAGTAACTGAAATTGATACATGCAATAAAATCAATAAGCACTCTTCTAATGTTAGCAATGCCTGTTTGTGTTGAGTGATAAGAGCAAAGTTCAACCTGACTACCAAACCTAAAGAAAATCTATTATATGTTGCACTTATTATGAATTCTGAAAACCACTCAACTATGGAAAATATTTTGTAGTATAATTTTTACAGGTAATTTTATTGTAGTAGGTGTTCTGTATTTTTTTCTTGCTGCTAGGCTTAATAATATAATATTATATGTCAATAAATAATAATTTAAATATTATAATAAATACCTAACAATATTATAATAACATAAATAAATCCTAGATATAAAAAAAGTCTCAGCTATTTTGCAGTAGTTCATTCTACTAATTTAGGCATTAGACATAAGACATAAGTCAGACAAAACAAATTCTGATAAAACTTGTTTAGTATTATAGTTCATTAACCCTCTTTGAATTGTATTATTATTAGTATGAAAATCAAGTTACAAATTCTGTACTACAATAAACAATGCTAAGGCATATACTATGGGTACAGACATAATCTTCAAGTTGTTTACTATTTTTTTCCCCTATAACTAGCTAGTCACCTTTACTACACTAGCTAATAACTAGGTAGGTGACATTTCTTATCTAAAAAGATTTCATACACACTTCATAATCAACACTAACTCGCACAATTGAAGCCATGAAATGGCTTTACAATATAGGTAGGTAAGTAATGGGTAAAATGTTTCTAGTGAAAACTGTATTGATAATATTGAATAGCTTGTGATGACAATGTGAATATTATATGTCAAACTAGGACTCCGCCCCGCGGATCCGCGCCCGTTAACAGGTTTTTTTTGTATTTTTTTTTTATCTCACACATGGCTATCTGACCCCAAACTAGGCAGAGCCTGTACTATGGGAGACAGACAGCTGATATACATACATATATATATAAATATACAACATCCAGACACAAGGCAAACACAAGTGCTCATCACACGAATGTTTACCCTGGGCGGGATTCGAACCCGCGACCTTGTGCTTCGTAGGCAGACGTACTACCGACTAGGCTACGAGGCCGTTTTCCCGTAGGACTGAGGTGTTTTCCAGCGGTAAACATCTATCCTCACAAACTTTCACATTTATAATACTAATAGGTTAATATATTCTCAGCCCCTCACATTATAATCATTTGATATGATAAGTCATAGATGCACTAGTTAATAAATAGACAACTATTTTATTGACTTTTAAAAATGATAAGCTTTATGGCTGACAAATAATATTATTTTGGTAAAACTCTTATCAATACTATCAACTTACTTTCAAAATAAAAGTCCAAATCTTCAATTTGTCTTCAAATCTATCTAATAACTACTTTTAACTGCTCATTTATGATGAGAAATAAACTTGAAGAGCAAGTTATATGATTACCATTATTATGAATTTAATTAAATTAATATTTTTTATTTAATCACTTCTTCATAAACAGGGGATTGGGTTTCAAACGTGACAGACATAGTTTTGTCTTGCTTATTTACACTCTAAATCCTATTAGATGGAGTATACTCGAATATGGTTGCTTTGTCGCACCTTTTTGACAGATAAATGTGAGGTAGGTAATTGCTTTTCACAGTTCTTTATGCTAACCTTACTGTATGATGCTACAGAAAAAGAAGGCAGAAAAGAATTTACTTACAGGGAGAAAAACAAGTATTGTTTTCATATAATTACCATTACCATTTTTCTATTATTTTTTTTACAACCAACGATCCGCCCGTGCTTACAGTTTTTCCCGTGGTAATGAGGTATTTTCCAATGGGAAAAGGTAATGTTTTAAACAAGGTGTGTCAGCTAACTCCATACCAAATTTTATTAATATCACTTCACCCATTTAGACGTGAAGAAGTAACAAACATACACACTCACACACAAACTTTCGCCTCTATATTATTAGTGTGATTTATGTATACCTACTGTTTGCATATTATGTTGTTTAGAAACATAACTGTTTTTTTTTTTAAGTAAAATGTTTTCTAATATTGAACTTTGACCAACTAAAATATTCCATTTGCTTGTAAAGCTGGACAGGTTTCATATTTAGTAGAAACAACATAATATTGAAATGTAATAAGTGTGGGTGTTATAAAATATGACAATATAGACAGGTTGTTACCATCTGGACATCATGAAAGATAGGTCAGATCCACATTAGATCAGTTTAAATAAATTCCTTTTTATATCTATTAGACACTATTAGTATTAAATGAAAATAATTTAATAGTGATCTACAACAGTTAACCTCAAAACTGTATGTACAGGCAGGTACAAACAAAATTGCCTGGTAGAAATATATACCTTAAGACTGCTTTTTGACTCTTCTGGTTTTTTTTTACAATTTTATATTCATTCTGTTTTGTTCTGTCTTCCTGTACCATTATGGGTTTCTCAATTATATTGGGTGTTAATAAAGTATATTGTATTGTACAGTTAAGTGCTTGGTAAGTTTGTAACGCTGTTTTTCGGAACGTGCTGCGCGCATCTCGGAACGCACTTGTGTCAGTTGTGACATTTGTTGGTGTTGCCGGAGCCTTCTGGTTAAATTGAGATAATCGATTGGAATGTAGTTTTAAATATGTTAATATTAATTTCAGTGGTTGAGTTTAATTAAAAAATCATTTATAATGTGACTTGGCTTCGCCGTCTTGTAAGGTTTTATCTAAAAGAAACATTTTCTGATGGTAGTAGTGACAGTTTTCGTTGGGTTCAGTTGTCATTAAATTCACCGCTTTTCGCAATTTTTGGTCGGGTCGTTATCCCAGTCGAATTCCTTTGTCACAATGAAAATTCGGTCTTTTTTCACTTCGCTCCGCTACGAGCAACATCTCTTGGGTTTCAGGTAAGAATTATTCAGTGCAGCCCATGAAAGGCGTTCAGCTTTAATCCATTGTTAGGTGTGCTTGCAACTTAGCGAATGTTTGATTCTTTTCAGTTGGAGCGGCGTGTCTGGACAGCGTCTGAAGTTCAACAGGTGGAAATCGTTATTATAAGGACTTCAAGCGGAATTCGTTATCCCTGGTGGTGAGTTCTTCTCTTTTGTTATGTGCCACCTTTTTTCAGGGTTCTGTAGTGTAAATCATAACCTAATTTCAGTACAAATTGGAACATTAACATTCTTAGTGTAGGTGGTTGTGAAAAAATTCTTACAAGGGTTGTTCTGAATTATTCCAGAAGGGAACTGTCGGCGCTGTCCTGAAAAAGCATCTGTCGGGGCCTGTTTGGGAGCTTGCTGCCCCCGGCCCAAGTTTATCTTTTTACCTCCTTTGGTGAGTTTTTATCAAATTCTTTTACAAGTGAAGCGTAGGTACCTGCCGTGTTAGTGTCAGTGAATTATATTGAAGTGTTTGTTGGCAGGAGGTCCTACGTACCCCCGCCTTACCACCCCATCTGCTGACCATTTGATCTGCGGCACCGTCTGTGGGAGCTGTCTTACTGGGTGACGTACACGTGTTTAGAAAGCATCAACTAGAATGCTGATTTTATCTGCGGACTTCTATTAATCAATTTTATAATTTGAGTTTTAACGGCGGTTTTAAGTTTGGAAGAAAACATATAAATAAAATTATAAACCACGTTCGCTTTATGGTCGCACGGAGTGAGGTGTAGGCTTTGAATGTACCCACGTTACTGAGATTCTTTTTTAATTGTGATTCTGCTTGAGCTTATTTGCAAGTAACTTAACTTTTATTAATTTAATAGTCTGTATTCACAGACAAGGCGCCCAACTTTATTTCTTTTTTAGAATTGTCTGACCTTCTAGAACCAAAGTATTTTAAATAAATAAGTTACCTGTTGAAACTAACCTTAGTTTTCTTTTATAATTATCCCCATAAAATTTGAATACGTTTCATTGGCGCCTCAACTGGATAACTTGCTTCTTGCGACCATATTTATAATTATTTTTGGTGCATAAAATTATAAATACTGCATTTGGAGTTTCATGCTCATTTATTATTGTTGGTGTTACTATTTACATTGTGTGTGTGGAACGGAGTTACTTTTAAGAAATATTGCTTGTGAGGGCGGCCTTTAATAAAAATTTTTTTTAACAGGTGAATTTAATATTTACAATTAAAGAATTGTTCATCTTTTGTATAACTACCTATAACCTACCTACCTATATTTTATTGTGCTGTGATAATAATATTATTAAAGATTTTTTAGAGAAAGCTACTTAACGTAAATTGTGAACTACTTGCGACCATAAATACAGGTATTCTTAAAAAATTCCAGTAAAAATGTCCCGTGAAATAAATCCAAATACTTTGAAAAAGGATGAGTTAGAATATGAAGTTTTAATAAGGGGTACACAGCCAGCAGATACAGTCGAGCAATTGAAACAACAGTTACGTTTGTTGCTAAAGAATTATCCGTCTTCTTCTTTAACAAAAGTTGTAGCGGCCAGTTTGGAAGAATTAACAATTATATCGGAGAAAGTTGTATTATTGGAGAAACAAACAGAGGCTTCAACGGATTTTACTAGGGCACAATTAGACAGGTTGTTATCCGTGGCTGTGCATTTGGATTATAGGTTGCGTAGGTTGCAGACTAAGGATGAAGGAGATGTCAAAGAGGTGGAAGTATTAAGGGGCAGAATCGCTGCACTTTTGATTAAATTAGATAAAAGTTCAGAGGAAAATTTCGCGGACGCAGAGGATGAACAAAAGGATAAGTCGGGTAGTTCATGTTGTGTTCACAACATCACTTATGTGAAGGCCGCCAGTATTAGTGCTATCAATCTTAAATATGATGGTACTTCGTGCATACTTGTTTTTTTGGAGCGTTTGGAGGAGATCCGTCGTTCCCGTTCCATTTCATATGAAAGGTTGTTTACGTCAGCTTCAGAATTGTTCACTGATGTTGCTTTGTTGTGGTATAGAGGCATTTGTGATGTGGTGACTTGCTGGGAGGATCTTAAGAGGGAGCTTATGGAGGAGTTCTTACCTGTAGACTATAATTGGAGATTAATGAACGAATTACAGGCACGTACTCAGGGTATAAATGAGTCGTTTTCAACTTATTATACTATAATGCAAAATTATTTCAAACGATTAATAGAACCTTTATCGGAAAAGCAAAAGTTGGAAATTCTTATGAGAAATATTCGACCGGAGTATTCATTACTTCTCTCGTTGGCACCTATTAATTCGCTGGTAGAACTGAAGGAGAAATGCAAGCAGATTGAAAAAGTAAAATTAAAAAGTGAAATATTTGAGGAACCTCCTAAAGTTACTTCAAAAACTTTAGCATCTGATTTGGCGTATAAACAAAATAAATCTCAGCAAGTGGCTGCAGTCACAATGCCAGAAAATAATAATAAAATGTTCTGTCGTCGTTGTAGGGTAAACACACACAATTTGAGTAATTGCACAGCACCAAAATCATTGGTTTGTTTTCGTTGTGGGTTGGCGGGGTACACCGCAGTTACTTGTCCTGCTTGTAAGCGTGGAAGTGGTAAGGGTAGGTCAAATCAAAAAAACTAAAATTTGCCGTCTCGAACCAGAGTTACAGTAGGGAAAATAAGGAAGATTGGAAGCGTTGGTTGGAGACGGTGAGTTTGTTTTTTGATTCATATAAAATAGCTTCGGTAAATGATCCGTTGGTGAACACTCGTCCGTTCTTGAATGTGGAAGTGTATGGATTAATGGTACGTGGTTTATTGGATTCAGGCTCGGGTATTTCAATATTAGGTGGTGATAGTGTGAATGAATTTCTGAAAATGGGAGTAAAATTACAGCGTTTGTCGGTTAATAATTTTCAAATTGAGACGGCGAATGGAGCGTCTTCGGAGGTCGAAGGTTATGTCTTACTACCGGTGGTTATGTTAGGAACAGAAAAGCTTATTAAATTTTATGTTATTCCGGAAGTAAAGACACCAGTGATTTTTGGATGGGATTTTTGGCGTTCGTTTGATTTAGCCCCCGAGATTCTTCATTCATTGCCTTTACATGTTGTGGATAGTGGATTGGACGTAGGAGAAATTAATTGCCTTCAACCTTTTGACGCTTTAACTAAGAATCAGCGCACTAAAGCGGAAAGTATTATTGGTAAATTTGAAGATATTTCATTTGAAAAAGTGGGATTGGGAAGGACGGACCTCATTACACATACGATTGGTACAGGGGATACTAAACCTATTAAACAACGTTATTACCCTATGTCACCGGACAAGTTGAAGGAGTTGCATCGTGAGTTAGATAAGATGCTGGAATTGGATGTGGTGGAGCCTAGTCATAGTCCTTGGAATAATCCAACCTTAATGACTCCGAAAGCGTCAGGTGAACTAAGGTTCTGCTTGGATAGTAGGAAGTTGAACGCTGTGTCCAAGCACGATGCATATCCTCTGCCTTATATTTCACAGATATTAGATCGTTTGAGGGATGCGAAATATCTATCGTCAATTGACCTTAGTTCTGCTTTTTGGCAAATACTGTTGTCGGAGGATTCCAGGGAGAAAACAGCTTTCACGGTGCCAGGGCGTGGATTATTTCATTTTAAGCGTATGTGTTTTGGTTTAACGGGTGCGCCTGCCACTCAGCAGAGGTTGATGGACATGTTGTTTGGTCCGGAGTTTGATAATCGCGTTTTTGTATATTTAGATGATATCGTTGTGGTTCATAATACATTTGAGGGACATTTGGATCTTCTATCCAAAGTCTTGGAACGACTAAAGTCAGCGGGTTTGACTATTAAGTTTTCAAAATGTCAGTTTTTTCGGCCAGAATTGAAGTATTTGGGGTTTGTCGTGAATGAGAGGGGTTTACATACTGATCCGGGAAAGGTAAAGGCTATACTCGAGTTTCAAACACCGTCGACTCGTAAAGAAGTAAAAACTTTTCTTAGTACTGCATCCTATTACAGGCGTTTTATCAAAAACTTCAGCCTAATTGCAGCGCCATTAAACAAGCTGACCAGTACAAGTAAAAAGGCTCCTCCGTTCAAGTGGTCTTCGGAAGCTCAGGATGCGTTTGATACTCTTAAACAAGCCCTAGTAACTGCACCAATTTTAGCGTGCCCAGATTTTTTCGAAACCTTTTTCTTTGCACTGTGACGCGTCTGCTTATGGTATCGCGGGCATGCTTGCCCAGGAAGTTGATGGCAGAGATCATCCGGTTGCTTATGCTAGTAAGTCCCTTTCTAAGTGTGAACAAAACTATTCTGCAACTGAGCGGGAGGCTTTGGCAGTTGTCTTCTCCGTGGAACATTTCAGACCTTATTTGGAAGGTAGCAAACAATTTAAAATTGTCACAGATCATGCTAGCCTGAAGTGGTTTCTGAATTTGTCAAACCCGACTGGTAGATTGGCTCGCTGGGGTTGCCGTCTGTCACCATATAATTTCGTGATTGAACATCGTGCGGGGAAGGATAATGTAGTACCGGATACTTTATCTCGGTTTGTTCCGTGTGTAGCTGCTATTTCGGTGGGAGAAGGTCATGAACCAACGGGTGATGTTTGGTATGATAATCTTTATGAAAAGTGTACTAAAAAACCCCTTGCTTGTAGGAATTTCACTATTAGTAACGGCAAGTTGTTTCGGTTTACAAAAAGTAGTAATGGTCTGGATAGAGAGTTTCAGTGGAAGGAAGTAGTGTGCGAGTCTCGTAGGAGAAGTATCCTGGAGGAAAGTCATGATATACCCACTTCGGCTCATTTGGGAATTGCAAAGACCTATAAAAAGATTTCTCTGGCGTATTACTGGCCAAAAATGTACCAGGATGTAGCCAATTACATTCGTGAGTGTGAAGTTTGTCTGTCGTATAAAACGCCTGCGCAGACAACTCCAGGATTGATGGGTAGTCCGAAGCAGTGTTGCCGTCCTTTTCAATGCCTTAGTATGGATCTGGTGGGTCCATTTCCCGTATCAAGGGGTCGTTATACTCAGTTGTTGGTAGTTATGTGTTGTTTTACGAAATATGTCATGTTGTTTCCACTACGGAGGGCTACTGGTGAAAATATTGCAAAGGTAGTAGAGAATGAAGTATTTATGAAGCATGGAATACCCCAAACAGTGATTTCTGATAATGGTACGCAGTTCACTGGAAATGAGGTGACCGCCCTATTTCATAAATACAACATTCCACAGATCCACTTGGGACCAAGGTACTGTCCACAGGTTAACCCTGTTGAAAGACAAAATAGAACGATAGTAACAGCTATTTCGTCTTTGATTCGAGAGAGCCATCGGGATTGGGATTTGCACTTGCCACATATTCAATTCGCTATTAACACCACAGTTAGTGAAGCCACCGGTTACTCTCCGTTTTTGCTGGTTCATGGTCGTGAAGCTGTCGTATCGGGATCAATGTATGACCCGACTCCGTTGGATTTGCCAGAAGTAACTTTCCCATCACGTGATGAATACGCCCGTAATCTGTGGGTACTATCTCGCATTTTTAACAAGGTGAGAATGGAGTTGAATAAGGCCCATGATAAGAATGCGAAATATTACAACTTAAGGAGAAGACATCAAGAACTGGAAGTGGGTCAAACTGTGTGGAAAAGGTGTTTTCCAATCAGTGTTAAGGATAGGTTCTTTACAGCGAAATTGGCCCCTAAGTATATTAAGTGTCAGATTGTGGAGAAAAAATCACCTTTGGTCTACAGGTTGAAGGACGCTAATGGAAAGGACGCTGGGATTTGGCATATTAAAGATTTAAAATTAAAAAATTGAGTGTTCACCATCGTATCGCTATTTTATTACGGGGGTGCGAGTTGGTAGTATTGGTAGGAATGGATGGATGGTTGGTGGTATTGTTTTTATAGACCACTGTTTTGGTAGTTTTGGTAGTTTCTGGCAATATGGTGGCCAGATTGGTAGAATTTTATGGTGATATTATTGATCACTGTTTTGGTAGTTTTGGTAGTTTCTGGCAATTTGGTGGCCAGATTGGTAGGATTTCATGGTGATATTATTGATCACTGTTTTGGTAGTTCTGGTAGTTTCTGGCAGTAGGGCGGCCGTATTGGCTGATATAGCTGCTTTGGGGAGATTGCTTTAGCGAATTCGTATTTGGATTCGTGTTGATTTATATTGTGAGCCTCGTTGGTATGTTTCGTTGCTGACAGAGTCGTTGGAATTCTGTTGGGAATGTCTTGTGGAACCCTCGGACCACAGGTAAGGCTGTGTTAGTTTGTGTCCTAGGCGAAGGTTAATTTGGATGAGAATTACTGAATGGAAAAGTTAATAAGATGGAATACCCTCGGACCACAGGTAAGGCTGTGTTAGTTTGTGTCCTAGGTGTAGGTTAATTTGGGGTGCGGATTACTGTATTGAAAAGTTATTGTGATGGATATTGGTTGTTGTGGTAGTACGTAGGTTATGTCCTCCAACAGGTATTAAATGTAGAAATGAAATAAAACAAATTCATATATATTAAAGTTTATTATAGTAAATATTTATAATATACCCACCATTATTTATATGTGTAAACTTGATTGTATATTTATTATAATTGTCACAGTGAACAATAGTGAGCGGTGTGTAGGTAACTCGTTTAACATAAGCCATAAGGCCTACTTTCATTTGGTTGGTTAATCTTTGGAGCAGCATTCATATATCTAAAAGAGCGGTTAGCAACTCGAAAAATAAGCCGAAAGCTATGCTGTCTCATTCATCTCATATTGTATTTTTATATTGGGTTTTAACATTGACTACTAGCTAGTGTTGGGTAATTGTTACGAGTAAGTTCTAATTGTGAGGTAGACTAACTCAAAGGCATATAACTTCAGTTTGTTCTTATCAATTAAAAAGACATACTGCATAGTTTGGGGTTTGAATCACTAGCTGGGGTGAAACTTGTATTTATACTGCAGTTATCTTCCTGTATTTATTAATATATAGAAAAAAAATAGGGTTTGAAAGGAAGTTGGTGTAAGGTTGTATGATGGGGAGAATGTAAGTGTGACTGAGTGAATGATTTTCTTCTTTCATTTTCTTTTTTCTTGTCTTCTTTTGTTTCTTTCTGTGAGTTGAAAGGTATGGGACTGTTTGAGGATTGTGAGTGAACAGTTAGGGAAGCTAAATATTAGTATGTATTTATTTAGAGAATTTTATTGTTACATATCTGTATTCATGTGTATAATGTTGTAAATTTTCGGTTTCGGCAAAATACATATGTTTACCAAATATTAACAAATAACCTGGGAATATAAAATATATATTATTATTATTTAAAAATAAAAAATAAATTCTTATTTGATAGCCTTTGGACTTTGGAGTTTTCATGTTGGATGTTGGGAGTTGGTTGGTTGGATGTTTGGTTTGGTTCTTTTTACTTTATTTTTTTAATTTTAGGGATTGTTGGCTGGTTTTCGTGTTTTATCCGAATTTGGACGGAAGTTATTTATTCGTTGTTTTTTTTTATTCTCTTTCGGTTCTGGGAGGTCTATCTTTTGTTGTTCTTTGGTGTGGTACTTAGTTGTAGTAGTGTTTAGTTGTCGGCTGAGGACAGCCGTGAATTCACTAAGGTGAATTCTGGTTGCGTGGGGGATATTGTAACGCTGTTTTTCGGAACGTGCTGCGCGCATCTCGGAACGCACTTGTGTCAGTTGTGACATTTGTTGGTGTTGCCGGAGCCTTCTGGTTAAATTGAGATAATCGATTGGAATGTAGTTTTAAATATGTTAATATTAATTTCAGTGGTTGAGTTTAATTAAAAAATCATTTATAATGTGACTTGGCTTCGCCGTCTTGTAAGGTTTTATCTAAAAGAAACATTTTCTGATGGTAGTAGTGACAGTTTTCGTTGGGTTCAGTTGTCATTAAATTCACCGCTTTTCGCAATTTTTGGTCGGGTCGTTATCCCAGTCGAATTCCTTTGTCACAATGAAAATTCGGTCTTTTTTCACTTCGCTCCGCTACGAGCAACATCTCTTGGGTTTCAGGTAAGAATTATTCAGTGCAGCCCATGAAAGGCGTTCAGCTTTAATCCATTGTTAGGTGTGCTTGCAACTTAGCGAATGTTTGATTCTTTTCAGTTGGAGCGGCGTGTCTGGACAGCGTCTGAAGTTCAACAGGTGGAAATCGTTATTATAAGGACTTCAAGCGGAATTCGTTATCCCTGGTGGTGAGTTCTTCTCTTTTGTTATGTGCCACCTTTTTTCAGGGTTCTGTAGTGTAAATCATAACCTAATTTCAGTACAAATTGGAACATTAACATTCTTAGTGTAGGTGGTTGTGAAAAAATTCTTACAAGGGTTGTTCTGAATTATTCCAGAAGGGAACTGTCGGCGCTGTCCTGAAAAAGCATCTGTCGGGGCCTGTTTGGGAGCTTGCTGCCCCCGGCCCAAGTTTATCTTTTTACCTCCTTTGGTGAGTTTTTATCAAATTCTTTTACAAGTGAAGCGTAGGTACCTGCCGTGTTAGTGTCAGTGAATTATATTGAAGTGTTTGTTGGCAGGAGGTCCTACGTACCCCCGCCTTACCACCCCATCTGCTGACCATTTGATCTGCGGCACCGTCTGTGGGAGCTGTCTTACTGGGTGACGTACACGTGTTTAGAAAGCATCAACTAGAATGCTGATTTTATCTGCGGACTTCTATTAATCAATTTTATAATTTGAGTTTTAACGGCGGTTTTAAGTTTGGAAGAAAACATATAAATAAAATTATAAACCACGTTCGCTTTATGGTCGCACGGAGTGAGGTGTAGGCTTTGAATGTACCCACGTTACTGAGATTCTTTTTTAATTGTGATTCTGCTTGAGCTTATTTGCAAGTAACTTAACTTTTATTAATTTAATAGTCTGTATTCACAGACAAGGCGCCCAACTTTATTTCTTTTTTAGAATTGTCTGACCTTCTAGAACCAAAGTATTTTAAATAAATAAGTTACCTGTTGAAACTAACCTTAGTTTTCTTTTATAATTATCCCCATAAAATTTGAATACGTTTCAAGTTGAACAATCTTAATTATCTTCTTATTCAAAGAATATAAGAATGCAAAGATCAAAGCAATTCAATTTAGCATGCTCTTGTCTCGACTGCACAACTTTATTTTAAATAATATTACAACAATAGAACTATAAAAGAAAATAGAAGAAATAAAGAAACAAAAAAGTACTGTTGGAAAATAATAATATGTTTAATATTGTGAGTTGCATGATGTTTCAGCCAGCAGCCCAATCAAAATCATTATACTTTTACTCAAATTTCAACATTGTCAACAGGGCTCATATATGTGCCCACCGAGGGGTTAAGAAATTTCAACACAGAGAAGAATAATTTTCTTCAAAATATGGAACATTCATTGGTATTGGTATTTATAGAAAGCCATTGATTTATGGATGGACTGTCATGGAATATCATGTAAGATCACTTTGTCAAATCTTAGAATGTGCTTCCATAGGTAGCAATAAAAAAAACCTCACCATGCACGGATACTGTGGAGAACCTGCCATATAAAGAAATATTTAATGCTTTGGTCTACTTCTTGTCCTAACTGGTAACTGTGTCAATCAGTTTCTAAATCTAACCTACTATCAAGGCTAAAGGTTGATGACCTAGTAAATCTTAATGAAATTTGTAGAAACAGCTTTAGTGAATGTGATTAGCATATGCATGAAATGAGACAAAAATTCAAGTTGATTTTCTTTTTACATTATTGGACTCTGATTAGAACTGTCCTAGCAACAATCATAACATAATATTGTTGGTAAATAAGGGCGCTTTGAAAGAAGCAGGCAGGTGTCGCGGACGACAGGTCTACTGGAGGCGGGGGGACTCACCTTTGAGGAGCGGCAGCGCCTGGAGTTCCACGTCCTGCGTGTTGCGGTACCGAGACGAACCCTGCGACTTCTTCGTCTTTTTCTTCAGCGACCGCTTTGCGAAAGGATCGATCCTGTCCACAAACGTTCCCGAAGACATTTTCGCGATATAAAAAGTCCAATATGACAATACGTCGACTGTGTTCAATGCGAGGTTTGTTTTGGTTCGGGCAGAGTCATGATCCGGCCCGGTCCACGAGACGAACGCGCACTCCCGGAAGGTCGCAGCACGGTATCGGAGCCTAAACAAACATTCCTTCGTCACACATGACGGTAATGGAGTGGTCACACTCAGGCCATTCTTTACCTATACACTTCGAGATTCCACAACAGTTACGTAATTTTAAAACGTCTATAACACTAAAAGGACACAATGACGAAGAATAATAATCCGATTCACAAATTTAGCTTTATTTTCTGAGGCGTGTCACGAATAGCAGAAGGCAGAAGTCACATATACATACAAGCCTCGTGTAATATCAGCCGGTCAGTCAATGACAGTATTTTCTCAACAATAATCCTTCGAGATGGTCCTAGATTTAGTAGATATAACACGTAAAACAACAAAACCGAACAATTTATGTCTTTCGTAGACGTAGTCGAAAACTATAGCACTGATGACACGGAGCAAAATTCAACACCAAAAATCTATCACCGTATTCTCGCCATCGCTCACCATCCGTCTCGACAGTGAAACAGAACGCATTTTAATGCTACGCACGAGATTATTTCGAGATGTTGCACTTCTACAAGTTAAATTTTATGTTCCTGTGACTTTTTTCGCTGCGGAAAACGATCAATTTATAAAAGTACTATTGTAAAAGATTATCATCACTGGTTTTAGCTGCGAAAACGCTACACAGAAAAGTACTTCACTCTGAAAATAGATGGAGATAGAAATATGTTCAGTTGGCCAGCTTAGACACTTTTTACTAATTATTTGCAATTATTATTGCAAATTTAAATTTTAAATGACGTATTTAATATTTATATTATTTTTAGAAGTCTAATATTTTTTTATTGTTGTATTATAGATATGGAATAAGAAATTAAAAATGTGACAAATATTCTCATTTCCGTTTTCGAGCTTTATGGAAACGTTCAGAAAAAATATATAAGGTTTTTCTTCTTATAAAATCAAGATTTTTACTTCCAAAACTGAAAATTTTATAATAGGGCAAGGTGCAGTCAGACCGATCGTTTTATAATCAAAAAAATAAAATAAAGAATCTTGCTTTTAATTGGACTGTCTTTTGTATGTAAGAGCGAATTAAAGTTGTTGGTCTCTTTCATTCTTATGGGAATCAAAAAAGATAGAAGTTGAATGAATTTAATTTTGAATGAAAATTTCGGCAGGCATTTCGGCATGCGGTGCGGTGCGGTGCGGTGCGGTGCGGTGGGTGGTGGGTGGGTGACGGTGAGCCGGTGATGCGTGCGATGCGATGCGTGTGATCTATTTACTATTATTACTAGTCTATACTTACGTCTACGTCTATCTAATACCACGCCATAGTAGGCTGGTATTTCACTGGCGACAAAGACAAAAAACGAAGGGGACGCAGTTATGAGCAAGAGTGAACGCGGTGTATTTGTATCTCATTCTAACACATAACTGCGTCCCTTTCGTCTTCTGTCTTCTGTCGCCCGCCATCGAAATAAGGCCCTTACTTTGCCATTATGCCATCATCATCTCATCAATGAT
The DNA here is from genome assembly GCA_948473455.1 of Teleiodes luculella. NCBI lineage: Eukaryota > Metazoa > Arthropoda > Insecta > Lepidoptera > Gelechiidae > Teleiodes > Teleiodes luculella. Next base: position 5,675,611 of record OX419602.1, read on the forward strand.
GTAGGTAGATAGATAGGAAACTGCTTCTAATCTGCTTTTTAATATTCAAATACAATACTAAAATAAATAAAAATCTAGCTAGCTGACAGGCTGTAAAATTGATTTTCTATTATGCCTACCACTATGAGCAAAAAAAAAAAAATTGTAGTCTATGCGGGTTATTGAATAGGAAAGTGGCTTTCTAAATATTTTTCGTCATAAAAGTATTTCTTCGCCATTAGCAGCTTAATTTTATAAAGGATCATATATTAAATCGTTTTATATTTTAGTGAAGTGTGTTGTTATTCAAATTAACTATTATTTGTGACTTTTTGGGAGAAGTAGTATAAAATAGAAAGCAACATGGAAGCAGTGACAGTTCCGCCATGAATGCAAAATAAATAGAAATTGTGAAGGTTTGGATATTATTTATTTATTGAATGCCTGCTAATGCACTTATCTATTGTCTCTGTTTGAGTCATTTTTACGTGGACCCAAAGAACAACAGTGATGTAATTGATAAACAAGCTGTTATGAATTAGGTACATACTCGCCTAACGTTATATCGTCGACGTGCGTACGACAACGCAATGAAGAAAGTAGTAGTTAGGATATAATTATTGTCGTAGTGAAAATGTAATGATTATGAATGACAATTATTATTATCATATCACTTCTGTGAACATAATGCATGTGATAGTTTTTATTTATTCACACCTAAAACTAACAATGATGCATCAATTGTGTCATTTTCTCCATTTTTATTTTAAATAGGGCTTTTAAACCTGTACCTTTTTAGGGAAAAATATCACAATAATGTTCTTGTAAAATATAGTTTAATTTTCCTCAAGCTTTCAAGTACTTAACGCCTACACATTCATGAAAGGTCACTGCCTGGAACTTTACTTAGGCTATTATTAAATGGTAAATTAATATTGTTTCAGAAGCTGAGGATAAGAGAAGTGCCTAGAAACTTCACAATGTTGAGAGGGGGGCGTGGTGGCCGTCACAGTCCGGAGCTGTACCCCCATACACTAAAGTGCTCTAACGCAAGTGATACTAGCTCTGCCTACAGTGGCAGCGACACCATGACGTCTGTACATAGTTCATTGGATATGGACATGGAGGTGGACCTTTCAGGGCTTCTCGAGTCCATTGTAGACTCTGATGAAGAAGAGGATCTAGAAGAAAGCATGGACAGCCTCACTGTACGTGATGCTGTTCGTGAATGCCTCGAAAAAGATCCCAGTGAAAGATCTGAGGAAGATATTGAGATACTTCTTGAATTTACACAACATTTGAAAGCATTTACCAATATGACACTGACGGTACGCCGAGCACTGTGTGCAGTGATGGTGTTTGCAGTTGTTGAGAAAGCTGGTACTGTTGTTATGAATGATGGAGAAGAGCATGACTCATGGTCAGTGCTTATCAATGGACATGTTGGTATTGAACATGCCAATGGAGAGATTGAGCATCTTAATGTTGGTGATAGTTTTGGAATGGCAGAGGCCACACTTGAAAAATTATATCACAGAGGTGTTATGACTACACGCTGTGATGACTGTCAGTTTGTTTGCATCACACAAACTGATTACTATCGCATCTTGCATCAAGGTGAAGAAAATATAAGGCGACATGAGAATGAAAATGGAGAAGTTGTTATGGTCACAGAGTATAGAGGTGCCACAGGTGAATCAATTCATCAGCAAGGGCATGTGGTCATTAGAGGGACTCCAGAACACTTGATGTTACAGCTTGTGGAAGATAATGCTCGTGACTCCACTTATGTTGAGGACTTCTTACTTACTCATAGAACATTCATTGAAAGTCCGCTTATTGTCGCTAAGAAACTACTTGCCTGGTTTTCTGAACCATCTGTACGAGATAAAGTTACAAGAGTGGTACTCCTTTGGGTAAATAACCACTTCACAGACTTTGAAACTGATCCAAGCATGATGGATTTTCTTGAAAGTTTTGAATCTGTACTAGAGAGAGAGAAAATGGAAAGTCAGTTAAGACTATTAAATATAGCTTGTTCTGCAAAGGCAAGAACAAGGAGTGTCACTTTATCTCGTCCTACGAGAGATGAACCTCTGAATTTTACTATTTTGGGGGGTTATGAAAGAGGATTTGGTATATTCATACTAAAAGTTGAAAAACATTCAAAAGCTGAGGAAGTAGGTTTGAAGAGAGGTGATCAGGTAATTGAAGTTAATGGGCAGTCTTTCAGGCATGTCAGCCAAGAAAAAGCTATGGATATAATAAGGGGTTCCACACATTTAAGCATCACAGTCAAAAGTAATTTATTAGCTTTCAAGCAAATGCTGCTTATGCCAGAAAATTCGTCACGACAAAGAGGAGGAACAAATATGGTTCGCTGGCAAATGGATCCTAGGGCCAGACTTTCTACAGCTGAACTTCTTACAGACGATCCTATCACATTGCAACCAGTTTTCCAGTCTCCTACCAAAAAACCGCAACAGATAAACATAAAAAAAGAACCACAAAAAGGCTTTATGACCCTTGGTCCTAAAAGAAGACTTCAGAAAGCTTTGATGAAGATGAATATTCTTCCAAAGAACATCATTGCAGATGGCATACATTCTGATGACAGCATTATATCTAACACTGATTCTTTGAATAAAGCAAACAGCAGCACATCTTTCTACAATTCACACAGTAATCCTGACCTTATATCAATTTGCTATGATGAGTACCAATCTTCTGATTACCCTGAACATGTATTAAAAGTTTACAGAGCTGATCAAACTTGCAAATATTTATTAGTACACAAGGAAACTACTGCTAGAGAAGTTGTTATGTTAACCCTCCAAGAATTCGGAATAACAGATTCCAGTTCTAACTTTTCACTTTGTGAGGTTTCTGTAGCCCAAGGAGGCATTATAAAGCAACATCGATTGCCAGACCAGTTACAAAACCTTGCTGAACGCATTGGCTTAAGCTCAAGATACTATCTAAAAACAAATGGAATTAGTGAAACTTTAGTACCTGATGAAATGGCACCAGAACTTCTCAGGGAGAGTGTAGTGCATTTCTTGCAGCTAAATGCTGTTGAAGTTGCAGTGCAACTAACTTTGCAAGATTTCTGCATTTTCAGGCAGATTGAAAGCACTGAGTATGTTGATGACCTCTTTGAACTGAGAAGTAGGTATGGTACGCCAATGTTATCTCAGTTTGCTGAACTTGTCAATAAAGAAATGTTTTGGGTTGTCACTGAAGTTGTTACTGAACAAAATCTCGTGCGACGTTCAAAAATTGTAAAACAATTCATCAAAGTGGCCCGACATTGTAAAGAGTGCAAAAATTTTAACTCCATGTTTGCTATCTTATCAGGCTTAGGACATGGTGCTGTGTCTAGACTGAGAATGACATGGGAAAAATTGCCCACCAAGTATTTTAAACTCTTTACTGATTTACAAATGTTAATGGATCCTTCACGGAATATGTCTAAATACAGACAGTTGGTGACAACAGAACAGGGTAGATCACCAGT